>OY015314.1:31801565-32401565 GCA_955612985.1 Cheilosia scutellata | reverse complement strand
CATTCCGTAATCCAATGGAACAAGAAAACTGCTTCTGGCTGACTACACTCACGTATTGGTGAAACGTCAAAAATTACTGTATGGCTGCTGCCAGCTGGCTTGTATAAAATGCATAAAATGCACTTGTGTAAGTGCTCCTCGAGTGGATTCTGACTTGAAATCGAGAAGCGAAATTCTCTCCTCAGAATCAACAGAAGAGTATTTTTTGCGCCAATGGAACGGTTTCAGAAGTGATTTTCTTGATTCCGGACGCTCCCGGACGCTTCTTTTTGCCCAATGGAAAACGACATCAGCCTCTCAGGTCTCAGATGTTTATCAGACGTTCGCGAGAGGTGGCGCAGTAGAAAAAACCTTAAGATGTAATTTGTGTTTTTCCGGGGATCGAACCTGGGATCCCTCGCACAGTAGTCCAGCACACTAACCACTGCGCTACTGCGCCCATTTGGTGCCTTGAACGAAGGCCATATGAACTAACGCCATAATGGCGATAGTTCACTTTCAAATGCGAATTAACGCCATAATCCAATTATGGCTTTAATTCATTTTGAAATGAGAACATAAGCCATCACTTAAATGTGAACTAATGCCATATGGTGTTCATTCACATTCGAATGTGAACTAATGTCATAAACGCGGTAAAACAAGTAAGATCGATATGGAGGGCATGCTGGCCCCTGCAACCCCCCTGCTTGGGGTCACTGTTGGATTTGGAGTAGGTGCGAGGTTGGGTATATGAAAAGCTTCTTTTGGGTTCAAAAAATCTCTTGGATTTAAATAAACCTTGGATATACTAAACCTCGCACCTATTCAGAATCCAACAGTGACCTCAAGCAGGAGGGTTGCAGGGGGGCAGCATGCCCCCCATATGGATCTTACTGGTTTTACGGCGTTTCTGGCATTAGTTTACATTCGAATGTGAACTAAGGCCACTTTCTAAAACGAACTAACACCATATGACTTTAGTTCTCATTTGAAAATTAATTAAAGCCATACGTAGATTATGGCGTTAATTCGCATTGGAAAGTGAATTACCGCCATTATGGCGTTAGTTCATATGGCCTTCGTTCACGGCACCGCCCATTTATCCGTATTTGCAGGATAATATCCGAAGTCTTGTATAATTCAGCAGGTATAACGCCACCTGGCCCTCCCAATTTATATGTTTTGAGCTGGGACGTAGCCAGGGGGTGGGTTATGTACACTGTGAAAACCATCGCTTGAACCTGGCTATGTCTAATGCCATGTCAACTCCTGCAATTCGCAATTGCATTGGGTAGTTAGTGAAATAGTTAATTTCTTCCGCAACTATTCAAATGTAAATCAAAGGGCACGGTAGTGCCCCAGCCAAGTTCTCTAGGCACTTACCCTTTTTACAGGAACAGACTCAGGCTGTTTTCAACCCCCCTCTAACTTCAGATCCAATTAGGCCAAAAATTTCAAACTTGAAACATTTACCAAGCTCTTTAAAAAGGTCTACCCCACCAAATTTCATCTCTATAGCATTAGTGGTACTCAACATACAGGACTTCAAAAATCGCGAAAACCGTAACTGACTATTCAGCCACGAAAAGTAATGAAACCTAAAGAAGGTCAAATGTTAAATTGGTAGGTTTACTTGGAAAGTTTTTCATTTATAACTTAATTATATTGAACAATATATTAGAATTTGAAAACTTGACCGGTAAACCTCCTATTTTTTTAACATTTAACCTTCTTAAACTATGAACTTGGCGTACATTTAGATCTCATTACTTTTCGTGGCTGAATAGTTACACACTTTTTATTTATATAACAGAACTTGGCTGTTTTTTTACATTTATGTTTTTGGTGTGCTATAGGTAACTTTCAAAAATATTTTAATAAATACGCACCAGAGAGCCAACTTCCTCAAATTCATCTTCGTCAAAAGTTTGTTTGTCACTAGCCACATTATACTTTGTTTTCAATATTTTCGGCTGTCAAAAAAGTATCCTGCTCCGGGATACTATTTCTAGTATTCTATTTCTACTATTTTCAATTTCAAAAGCCGAAGGCCCTGGTAGCTAGTGCTTATCTCCTTTTATTATTTATATGTAATTTATTTACATACCAATAAACTTGTAATAATAATAATAATCAAACTACTTTCAATCATAAACATATTTATGAATTGAATAACGTTGGAGTGTACGATTGTCATCACAGTTTGTGTTGGCCTCGACTCCAGTAATGCGTTTCGCCCCGATGTGGTGGGTGGGCTCATCAGTAGACGACCACCACATCTGTTCTAGACGCACTGTTTGCTCGATTTTCACCGAGACTATACTGATTTTTCAATCAACAAGTGACTGTGAATCATACCTCAAGACGAATCTTTGGTTTAAAGACTATCGCCGAGAGGATTTGTTTTATGCCAAGGGCCTGGCTTGTCCATTTAATCAAACTACTTTCAATAATAATAATATTAATATTAATAATAATATTTTCAATTTCAACTATTTCATAAGTTCAAAATTTGAATTGCTTTTCGTTGAAAAAATTCATATTAAAATGTCGATAGGAAAGGAGGATGGTTGGAGGGTAAACGGAGGATTTAGGGCTAGAAAGGAGGTTTGGAGGTTTTGAAATTTTTTGTGTAAAAAAGGAGGACCATCCTCCTAAAAGGAGGATAGGTGGGATGGTTAGGTATAGCACAAGACAGCACTTGCAGACTATGCAACGAGGACGCAGAAACAGCGGGACACATACTATGTGACTGCAACTGTAACACGTCAACGTTATCTAGGTAAATTCTACCTCGAAGCAGCGGACATAGCTGCCAGCACACCCAAAGAGCTAGCCGCCTTTATAACAAACTGCGGCATCATGGATGAGCTATAAATGGAGGACATCACAATAGGCCCACTTGTGCCCGCAGTGATCTGATATACTACCTCCCCCCTACAATCTACAATCTACAGCTAGTGTTGAAAGAACCTTTTCAACTAAGCGTTATGGAGAATGCTATATTAAGCTCACTTGCTATGATATCTGTTCATTAGGATATTAATGTGGATCCACATAAGGCGATTGATCTAATGTCAAAAAAAAAATCAAAACATCTTCTGCTTTGAAAAAATGTGCGTAAAAAATGATTTAAGTAGTATGTTCCTTTAACTACATATGAAATTTGTTTAAAGAATTCCTCGTAAGATTTGGAAGCAAGCCCCCCGGAAACAATACTGGCTTCGCCACTGGTTTTGAGGTTATAGTCCGTATACCAGTGCCGTAGCCAGGATTTTGGCTTTTTTTGGAGGAATTTTTTAAACTGACTAGAAGAGTTCCTAATTTTTATTGTCTTCACTAGAAATTATCAAAGAGTCGTTTGCTTTTTTTTTTTAAAGATAACCTTCAGTGGATTCTTCTAATTTACCACAAAAAACCTCCAAGGTTTTGGTTTTACTTAATTAATTTTTAAGGATTCTAAGAGATTCTGTACCAGTGCAAATCGAATGCATGCTCTCACCAGATACGGTAGCATTGTCGAAAGCGACCTCCATTTCGACGAAGTAAAGCGAATTATTTTCAGTCAGTCAGTTTTGAAGCACAGTCTTGTATTACAGTAATTCATAGAGCGGGTTGCTTCCAAGAGCAAACTTGCGCACGTGCAAGATATAGATTTATCTGATGCATCTGATAACTGATTTATTATATGATGCAGTTTGAATGGAGTTTCAGTTCCAGCAATAAAAAATCCTTTATTTGTAGTGGTGTTGGAAAATTCTAATATAGCATTATGGTCATTCGCAGTAGGTACATAGCCTTCCTCCGCCATGATTCAAAACACTCTTATACACTACACTTTTTACACTGGCCACTCCCAATGTGCATCTCTGATGTCAATATTTATGTGTATTCAGGTACGTATCAGATCCAATCCTAACCCAATATTGGCTATTTTATATTACAAAATACCAGTGAAATTATGTATTTTCAAATGACCTTGCTTTGTAAAATAAAAAAAGGACTTGCCATCGCCTTGCTACTTTTATTTGTGATACAGGAACAAGTTTTCAAAGCTTATTTAAAATTCATTGTGAACATGGCCAATAATATAGGATTAAAAGTATCTCTCGAAGTTGCCTTACAAGCTCGACAGAAGCGTAAACATTGAAAACGACACTCGAATAAGCTGAAACGGATAAGAAACGGAAAAACTTACTACAGATCCCTTCTCGCATTTTATTCAAATCTTACGCCCATAAACGTTGGCAACGAAATGGGAATCAAATGTCCAGCCATAATCACATTCTCCTTCTGTGTCCTTTGCATAAATATGATAACAGCTTTGCGAAAATTCAAGTTCTGATCCATCCAGTTGCACGAGTATATTGCCGTTGTCATATTGCTGCTTGCTACCATTATTTCATTGACCAAATAGCAACAGGGCAGCACTTCGCCCAAGACCGCAAGAAGGTAACAAAATGTTGTCAGCAAAAAAGTTACATCCTGCTTGAATATAAGGACACAAATCGCAGTCATACATAAGACGAATGCAGTCACCAGAAATTGGATAAAAATCGTACCAGATATCACCGGGCTGATGCAATTGAAATACCTGAAAAGAGGAGGTGTCAAGAATAGCCTTTGAAAACGGGCTTCCAACTCACTCTAGAGTATTTCTGTAATCATGCACACATAGAATCAATTCGCGATAATTCTCAGCTGGACTTTTTGCCCCATTGTCGTAGCCAATGCTTGAGATCCTATTAGATAGACACTCAATATGTCCCAACAGGACATAGGTGTACAGCACCGAATATACGTCACTGGTCAAATTCATGATGCACTGATAGGACGAGTTAAACCACTGATAGCTGAACGCAAGGATGTAAAGTTTTGTCGAAGACTTCCAATCGAATGGCAGCCATCCTTCAAACACCAATCTGCCAGTCAGAGCTCCAACTAGAGCGAAGAAAGCCAACGTTAACCAGAAGAGGATCTTGTAGATGATAAATATGCGGCGACAATTTTTAATAATCTCCTGCATACGTTGTCGATGTTCAGTGTTCTGATCAGCCCGTTGGTCCAACTTTCTAAGATAAACGTGAGCTTCCAATAGCTTACTACGAAGAACATGCACAACGGTAATCTTCAAGGAGCAGCAGGTCAGTTCAATGCTTGTAGACATGGTCCTCATCAGCTGGGCAAATGATTCGACGAAAAATGATTGAAGGATGAGCTCGAACGGTGCCAGGAATGTCAGGAAAATGCTCACAAATATGGAATACACTTTGTAGAGGGTCTTGTGCGTCTTAGTGGAATGGATACCCAAGAATCGCCAAAAGTACCAAACGTATCGGAATGCTTCAGTGGAGTCCAGTTCTATCATGATGTCGCTCTTGAATTTGTTTCTTTAGACTGTCGTAATAATGGTAAACGCAGCATTTATAGAGACATTTTGAAGTCCAGAGCTATCAAATATTTACGTGATACTGATAATACGTTTTAATTACCCCAATGGCTGTGTAAACACGTGAACTAGATACTAATAGGATAGGCAATGCCGGACCTATGGGTATTTATTGATTTTCTTTTATTTTTGCTCGAGCCATGCGTAAGTTGTATTAAATATTGACGTGGGAATCACTATGGGTAGACAATTTTAATTGAGTTGTTTTTAAATTGGTATAATAAGGATACTGTTGCCAACTCTGCATATATGAGTGACGTGCGTAAAGCATTAGAGCTAATCTTAAATAGATTAGCATTTGCTATGCAAAAATGGCAAAGAAATGACCTCTAATGGCTATAATTATAGAAAGTTGTTAGTTAACTAGCGATTAATGCATGTACTTACTAAGTCTAACCACACAGTGTATAATAGTGAAAGATTTACGAGCTCAGCCCACATCCACACGGAGATAACTGAAAGTGGTTCCACCCAAGGGCGGTGAACGCTCTCAAGTCGGCCCGAAAAATCTCAGATCTATTAGAATTTCATCATCATCATCATCATCATCAAAACTTTAAAACGATTGATTGAAATTTATATTTGCGCACCAGCCTTGTAACGAACCGAAGATTCCCTTCATCAGAAGGACTTTTAAAATGGCAGCATTCATTGTTGGTCAATGAACTGCTAACATGATTGAAGGCGGAGGTCTGCAAGGCTATTACTTTTTCGGATGACGCGGATATTGCCGTCTCTCAAAATCACCCGGATACCTTAAAAGGTATCCTACAATATGATCTTAATCTGCTAGTAAGATGGCCGAATTTTTGCGAATTGAGCGTAAATCCACACAATACTGAACTTGTTTCATCTCTTGGAAATACAAAATTTTATACAGTGACTGACCCTTCATCTATTAATTTTCAAGCTTATGCCGTAACATACAAAAAAAAAAGAGTTTAGAAAAAGTTATTTGACGTCTTCCCGTCTCAACCTCATTTTAGAGCATTCCAAGCGGAAGCGATTGCGATAAAAGAAGTAGTACTTTGGCTGTAAGAAAACATCAAAGGGTAAGGTATTGCCCCAGCCAAGTTCTCTAGTAAAGGCACTTACCCTTTTTACAGGAACCAACTCAGACTGTTTTTGACCCCCCTCTAACTTCGGAGCCAATTAAGCCAAGAACTTGCAACATTTACTAAGCTCATTAGAAAAGGTACACCTCACCAAATTTCATCTTTTTAGCTTTGCAGTGTACAGAAAGGAGAAAATCAAACATTTTATATCCTCCATTCAATGCGCGTGGTATATGCCCACTTTTGAAAATTGGTTATTATTTATTTGGGCCACTTCCAAAATTAACAATTTTCCACGAGGCGTGAAATCTGCCCACTTAAAATATGAATAGAAGTTAATCTATTTCTCAGCTGTTTGTTGTGGGGCACACACGCATCGGTAATAAGAAAAATATGCCCAACTACAGACCTACTTCCCTACTACCATCGTTTTCGAAGATTTTTGAAAAACTTATGAAATCACGCATATTGTCGTTTTTAGACTGAATTAATTTTTTAGTAGTAATCAGTTTGGTTTCAGAAGAGGAATGTCAACCGAGGATGCTATCCTAAGAGTTTGTAGCCAGTTGTATGAAAGTATTAACTGTAGCAAATCTACCATGGCTCTCTTTGTTGACATGACAAGAGCGTTCAACATGGTTGACCACGACTTGCTTCTAAAAAAAAATTATTGAATTCTGGTTTTAGAGGAGTAATCCACAAGTGGTTTGCTTCTTATCTCAGAGATAGAAAACAAAAAGAGAACGTAAATGGCAGTTTTATACTCTGTCCCATTTATATTTTCAGTACAGGCCTTATGGGAAGCTCTTTTTTCTACCAAAGGTGCCAGTAGATACTCTCACGGCACTCAATCACAAGAATTGCCACTGAAATAAAAACCAAGCCACTGACTTACCAAGGAATTGTTGTTGTCATTTACGTAAAACCCACCATGACCAGTGTGTTTACGAAGGAATTTTCCTCAAAGGCGCGTACGTCCCACCATAACCAGTCTGCCTCGCAAGCGCTGGCAGAATGAGAATGACGATGAGGCAGCGATGACACTTTACTCCAATTGCAGTAGATCTACTTCACTTTTTCACAAATTTCAGAAATCTACTCCGTACTTCACTTATTTCTAATTTCCCATTATCTACTCCAATTTCAAATTTGGAATCCATTTCTTTATTTTGTTTAATAAAAAATATTTCACAATTTTCTAAAATGTTTTTTAGGCCATTAATGACAAGTAAGTAAGTGGTATGTAGCCACTTTATGGATTAATTTATTGGAATTTATCTGCAAAACTGGTAGCCCCATGAAAAACTATGTAAGGCGAATTTATAAAATAGATTGATATCTTTTCGGCTCTTAATGCTAAACCAAGAGTACCTTACGGGGACTTGCAGTTTTCACCCTACAATAAATTTCCTAACTACGACTGCTAAAAGCAGTTATGTAAGAAATATTGATTGATCTTGACAGAAGGCATATAAGCGCCACAATAGGTGTCATTACGGGACACTGTCTTATTGGCAAGCATACAACATACTCAAACGATTTTTGTAGAAGTTGTTTGAACAAAAAAGAGGAGTAGGAAAGAAGCTCCATGTGGGAGCTTTCTATTACAACAATCTAAACGATCTAAGAAACCTAGAAATTTGAAAATCCACTTCCGTTTTTTCCTATCTACTCCACTTTTTTAGACAATTCTACTCCAGCAAATTTTTCAGAAGTGGCATCGCTGCGATGAGGGTGATCGTCTCGTGTGCGGTTGCTATTTTATCGCAGAAAATAAACATGTGTGGTGGTGTTGGTGTGTGTTTTAAGCACCTCCGAAGAGTGTTACCATATTTATTTGCAAAAATATCATTACGGGTTTTTCTATGGATTTTGTCAAAGAACTTTCGCGTTTGTTGCTTTTTAAAGCTTTTGAGAGCAAATAAATGAATTTGATTATGTGGGATGTTGCCATACAGTTTTTAGGTACTCCTATAATTATTTTGTATTTCTGAAGGATCTGTTAATATGCAGATTATTTTTAAGATTTTGTCTTTTAGAATTTGATCATATACACATATACCTACAAAAATGTGTTTTACAGAAAACTAAAACTAAGAGTACACGACATGCCAAACACGAGATACGCATGCCAGTCTGACGTCCATTCGACGTCAGAATATGTCATAAAAGGATGCATGTCGTGTTCTCGGCATATTATTGACGCTGGCGTATGTTGGGATGCGTCTGTCACCCATATGTCCGACTCAGAATGTCATTTAAATTTTGGAGAATAAAAAAAATTGTTTGAATTGAAGATTTCTTAGACTTTTTTTAATCCATTGACATCGTAGCCATCCTTTGATGGAATTTGTTACTTTATGCCTTGATAGAAAGAAGACGAACCATATTTTGAGATATATACTATATTTATTTCGAAATGACACCAGAAAGCCCTAAAATATTAAAAATTTGAGTGATTATTTTTCGCTTGGAAAAATTATGATTTTAGGGCTTTCTGGTGACATTTCGAAATAAATATAGTATATATCCCAAAATATGGTTCGACTTTTTTCTATCAAGGCATAAAGTAACAAATTCCATCAAAGGATGGCTAGGATGTCAATGGATTAAAAAAAGTCTAAGAAATCTTCAATTGAGGCGATTTTTTGCTCTCCGAAATAGCCAATAGCGATGGAAGTGCGTGACATTTACTGACGTTTTAATATCAGTTAAATAATATAATGTAATGTACCGAGTGAAACACACGCTTTCGTTTTAACAGTTTATTATAATAAAGCTTAGAACTAATGACATGATCGGTTGGCGGTTGGTGAACGACTAACTACAGAGAGAATGAGCAGATGAATTCACTGTACGGTATGTGCTGTGTATTATGTAATAGAGCGACTGTGTCTCTAGCTTATAACGCTACGAGTATACTACAAATACCCCCCTTTAGTTTGTCGTTCAGCAACTTAATGGCGTTTTTTTTCTTAATTGAGGACAACAAAATTATGTACCATATATATATATATTTCAAAAATATTATCCTCCGAAAATGAAAAGAACAAAAGTAATTCAAGTACAACGTTTTAATTATTAATCTTATCTGTTACAACTAAATATTTCTACTTCTTAAATTATATCCATGGTGATGTTTTTCTTTTTCAACTTCATTAACATTATCTTCATTTTTGTTATCAAAATTTTCTGTTTGCAAATTTCTATCAACTGTAATTTTCTGAGCATAATCTAATAAAGTAGTAGGGATATAACATTCAGAACTATCAGTACTATTACATAAAATCATTTGATTCGCATGTCTTTTCCATGATTTGTTAGTATCTAACGTTTTTACTAAAAATGTTTGCTTACCAAGTTTTTTAGTAATAGTACATTTGGTCCATGAGACTTTTCCTGGGTTACAATAATTCCTTACCATAACTAAATCGTTAATTTTAAAGGCATTCTTGTTAGAACCATGAAAGTATTTCTGTTGATTTCTTTGTTGCGTTTTAATATTTTCTATTACAAAATGGTCTCTTTTTGATTCTACTTTTCTTTTTGGATTTAGCAAGTCTAATCGAGTTCGCAACGGTCTCTTAAACATAAGTTGTGCTGGGGAGACTCCAGTACTACAATGTTTTGTATTTCGATAGTCTAACAAAAATCTATTGAGAACACTTTGAAATTGCGCTATCTCAGTATGATACAAGTTCCTTTTTAAAGCAGTTTTAATGGTCTTGACCATATTTTCGGCCTGGCCATTGGTCGCGGGGTGACCCACAGGACTTGTGATTTGTTCCATTCCATTTGCTTCTAAAAACCGCTTAAACTCTTGAGAAACAAACGCGGTCCCATTGTCTGAAACAATGGTTTTGGGCAGCCCGAAACGCGCAAACAACTCTTTCAATACGGTAATCGTCGCGCTGCTGGTAGTATTCTTTCCCATATCGATGCACTCTACCCACTTGCTGTAACTATCTACCACTACGAGACACCAACGATTGAAAAAGGGCCCAAAAATATCAACATGAATACGCTCCCATGGCCGTCCTGAACATACCCAACTTTGTAATTCCTGTTTTGGGGGATTGGAACGCGTCATTAAGCATGGAGTACATCCCTTAATGATGCACTCCAAATCTTTGCTTTGATTTGGCCACCAGCAACATTCACGAGCCATGGACTTCATTTTCATAATCCCCATGTGGGACGCGTGTAAAAATTTGACAACATCTGCTTGCAAAGTTGTTGGAATTACGAGTCGATATCCCCAAAACAAACATCCAGACTCTTGTGTGAACTCTAGCCTGCGAAGGAAATAAGGTTGCAGTTCCTTATCGCCACAGGTGTCGGGCCATTTCGAATTAACGAACTTAATCACCTTTTGTAACACCCTATCTGATGCTGTTTCTTTTCGTATTACATCCAGATTAAGGGGTAGCGTATTAGTTTGCTGAATATAATTAATATGAATACCATCCGGTAACTCTTCGAAGGAAAGGTTACTATCTGATGGGTACCTGGAAAAATAGTCGGCTATGTTCGCCTCTGACTTAATGTGAACAATGTCAAAATTGTATGCGGAAAGAGTCAACGCTATACGTTGTAATCGATTTGCTGCCATTACCGGAATACCTTTATTTGGACTAAATATGTGGTGTAACGGCTTGTTATCGGTTATCAACGCAAACTTTCTGCCAAACAAGTAGTGGTGAAATTTCTTGACTCCAAACAAAATAGCCACCGCCTCCCTATCTAGCTGGGAGTATTTTTGTTCAGTTTCAGTCAATTTGCGAGACGCGAACTCCACAGGATTTTCTTCCCCATGCGGGGATACTTGGGACAGCACCGCCGCTACACCTACTGGGCTTGCATCGACTGTAAGCCTGGTATTCAAATTAGGGTGAAAGTGGGATAAACAGGTGTCTGCCTTTAGTCCATCCTTTAATATATCCACTGCCCTTTTGCATTTATCTGACCACTTAAATGGTCTACCTGTCTTTAAAAGTTCATATAACGGAGCGGCATTGCTTGCAACATTTGGCAAGAACCTTCTGTAAAAATTGATTACGCCAAGAAAGGCTTGGAGCTCTTTTACGCTTGTGGGATAAGACATATTGTTTATCTCTCGAACTTTCTCCGGGTTACTTCGAAGGCCATTTTTATCAATAATATGTCCCAGTGTCCAATTCCATTTCTAACGAAATTTTATTAACGCGCACTTTTAGCTTAATCGGACCATCATGGTTGCTAACAAAAGAATATAAACTAACATCTTCATTATTTATGTAATTTAATTCCCTCTCTGTTTCGCACATTTTTTTCAAATGTCCTCTTTTGTGACATTTATTACATTTATAGTTCCTAAACTTACAAGAATTACTGGTATGGTTAGTATATCCGCAAACGGTGCACTGCTGCTGCTGTTGTTGTGGTTGTTGTTGTTGATTCACTTGCTGCTGCTGTCGACGTATAGGCTGCTGACTGCTCTGCCGATGACGTTGCACTTGCTGTTGTGAGTAACCGCTAGCTTGGTGACTTTTCCCGTTGTGATTTTTTTGCATGTATAAAAAAGAATCACGCGGTTCTTGCTTTACTGATGCGATCTCGTACTGATGGCGAATATATTCCGTTGTGTTAGCTATCTCCACCACCTTGTTCATGTCACACTTAATACCTTCCAGGAAGATTTTGTCGCGGGCCGGACCTTTTTCCAACCCCATCACAAATTTATCTCTAATTGCCGTATCCAATAACGGACCAAATTCGCAATTTATGGCTAGGGACCGCACTCGTACAGCCCATTCATTTATGGTTTCCGACGCATTTTTTGTTGCGCTGTAGAACTTAAAACGTTCAGCAAAACTAGATGACTGTGGCTTAAAATGAGTTTTCATAACGTTGACGCACATGTCGAAGGTTGTAGTTGGACTCTCGACCAATAACGGATTTATTAAATTTTGTAAGAGTATATATGATCTTTCGGACAATGATGTAAGCAAAATTGCCTTCTTTTTGCTCACTTCTGATAGTTCATTCGCGATGAAAAACTGTTCTATTTGATTTTGAAACACATTCCAATTATTAGTTTCATGATCGAAGTTTGGCACACTGCCCATTAATTGTTTTGCCATAACTACACTTTTTTCTTTTGTTTAAGTCGAACAAAAAGTTACTGTTTTATTCTCGTCGCCACTGTAATGTACCGAGTGAAACACACGCTTTCGTTTTAACAGTTTATTATAATAAAACTTAGAACTAATGATATGATCGGTTGGCGGTTGGTGAACGACTAACTACAGAGAGAATGAGCAGATGAATTCACTGTACGGTATGTGCTGTGTATTATGTAATAGAGCGACTGTGTCTCTAGCTTATAACGCTACGAGTATACTACAATATTACATGCAGATTTAGTTTAATTTTTTTAGATTACATGTTTCTGTTCATGAAATCTTAATAAACGGCTGGTAACCCTACCGATATTTGTGAGAGAATTATGCCAATTTATAGTGCTCACTATGGCAACCATGTGAGACCTTTATAATGGAGACAGCTTATTGAAATCCATAAAAGTAAGGGTGAAAGGCAAATACCCTATCTTCCCTGTACTGAAAATATAAATGGGACAGAGTATAGTCACTCTCGTGTTTTAAAAAATGGTGTATAGCTCGTCTCAACTTAAGTGAACATTTTTTCCGCAGGTCTCTTCACATTAGGTATTTTATTCTCTTACCTACAACAAAACTACCTTTCCAACCAGAACTTCAGCTAAAAAAATATGTGCGCATTTCAAACAACAAGCATACACCTGCTTGCGAAGATATCTCACTCGATCGACGAGCGAGCCATGCCCATGACTGATTGTCCACACAGCAGCAGCACAGCACCGTCGTTTGCCTATGCCAAAGACACACATTTACCCACCCCATAGAATGGAATTTTCGGTATACTTTGTGATAAAGTAGAGAAAAGCATTAACAATTTCATGCGATCAAAAATCCTTAAGAGAAAAAAATGTACCTTAAATAAAGTGCTACTGCGCATGTTGGGATCTTTCTTTTGCTTTGGGACGGGCTATACCACAGGGTTCAGTTATTGGTGTTGTGCTGTTTTTAGTTTATATTAACTCACTTTTTGAACTGAATTTAAATGGACTGTCAACTGCATTTGCAGATGACATAGCCTTTACATACGAGTTTGATACAGGAAACGAATGTATTGCAAAGATCTCGGAAGATCTAGAAACCTTAAAACTATAGTTTACTGATAATTAGCGAGAAAACAAAACTAGCTAATATCCTTCAAAATATCAAATAACGTTTTGAAAGGTTTTAATCTATGCTTTCATGCTCATGATTGTAAAAAAGTCTGTTTCCCTGTCCATAGTTGTGGAAAATGTAATTTTAATCGTAGTTCTCTGTGTTCAAAAAAATGTTTTAAAATTGAATCAGTTCAACATATAAATACCTTGGAGTATTAATTGACCATGACTTGAATTGGAAAGATCCTATTCAAAGCATTAAATCGCACATGTTGCTAGTAACGTCAATTTATTACGGTCTTGCTCACTCTAAGTTGCAGTATGGTATCTCAAGTTGGGGTGGTTGGGTGTAAACTTCTCAAATGTGTTATCTGTTCCCAATTTCCGCACCACTGCATATCGTAATTTTTTTTTCTATTTTGTCTTATCGATTGTTTAATAATCTCCCGCAATCCATCAGGGCATTATCAACGCCTGGAACATTTATAAAGGAAGTTAAAATTTGGCTCTCCCGATTTGACTATACCGGTTTAGAATCTATCATTTCCGATATTCTGGTTTAACCTTAGTTAAATTTAATTTTTATTTGCTTCTTATATTTGTGTATATTGCTTTTTGTTTCAGTATCTTTGGTTTATAATTATTTATTTATTTTTTAGCTCTTAATCCATTTAAGTTTTTTACGAAAGTTTTTCTTAATGGGTCACCCCACCCAAATAAATTTAATTTGTATTGTATACGCCAATCGAAGTGGCATTTAACTCTATTTTTATTACACCTGTATATAAAAATAAAAATGTCACTAATTTTTCTTATAGTTTTTTCTAATTACATACTTCTATAAATTAAGAAAAGAAAGCCTTTATATTTTATAATTATAAGAAATAAATATCTATCTATCTATCTATCTATCTTTTATGACAACTTTTTCAGACCATTGTTAATAGCTCAAAAACATTTAATAAGGATCATTTGTAACAAAAATAGTTTTAATCAGAGCTGGTCCTTATTTAGAGACCTGCATATTTTACCGATGAGGCACCTTTACGTTTTTTAAGTAGGTACTAAAATAATTTTATAAGCAAAGCGGTAATACTATTTCTAGTAGAAGTAGACAGTTATATAGCCTTCGTATAAATACATTGCATCTTGACAATGTTCCAATTGTTCCAAACCAATTTTTACACTGTTATAGCCCCTTCAATGTTCAATAAGTAACCATTCTCTGTTCGAACATCCGTACATTCAAATTTGTTTTTAAAGAAGGTTAAAGACTGATTATTCACCTTAAATATTATGAAGTCCTTGTAGCGTTACTTTGAAGTGATCTGCTATCAGAAACGTCAGCACGAGTAATATCTTAATTGAATGCAGTTTATTAATAAATTATTAATTTAACTTTGTTAGCCATCGATTGTATTATTTTCATTTTCGATTTCTCTTTCTTGTTTTCCTTGATTTTTTATACCCGGTACCACACTGTGGTGAGGGTATATTCACTTTGTCATTCCATTTGTAACGCCCATAAGGAGGCGTTGTAGGTATGACAAACTATATATATTATTGATCAGCATCACTTTCTTAGTCGATCTAGCGATGTCCGTCTGTCTGTCTGTCCGTCTGTCCGTCCACACGATTACGGCCGTAATTTAAGAGCTATCGACTTGAAATTTGGTACGTAAGCTTTTATTTACCAAACTGAGGCTAAGTTCGAAGATGAGCAAGATCGGATGAAAACTACTACTACCTCCCATACAAAAATATCGGATTGCTTTTTGATGTTAAAAATTAAATTTAAATAGCTACAGTAAAGAAAGCAAGTTTAAACTTTGCACATATTGTTTTAATAATATTTAAAATTTTTTGACAAAAAATGAGCTTAGTCGAATAAAAACTACCCATACCTCCCATACAAAGATATCATTTTTTAATACTAAAATATTTTTTTTATTTTACAATAATATAGTACCGGGTATTTGAGCTTCGGCATAGTCGAAGATAATTGTCTTACTGGTTTTTTTATGAATCCAACTTATCAAAAATCCAAGTACTATAATTATTGTAAAACCGATGTTTTCCTCCACATAAAAATTATTTTGTAATGTTAATTAAATAGTAGATGTGTCATTCCACACTAACTTTTAAGTTACGGATTTATTACTATTATTTTCGCAATATTCTACAGATATACATATTGTATATTAGCTTTAAGTTATGAAGAAAATAAATAAATTAATAATAATAATAATCCACCTGCTGAATATGATTTTAATGAATAGTTTAGAACAGCGGTTCCCAAACTTTTTTGGCCGCGGAGCACTTTTCTGGAGAGAAATTCCTCGCGGAGCACTTCGTTGTCCGTATAGCTACGTATTCTATTTTTCGTAGTTATAGAAAACGCAATTACTATTTTCCAATTTTTTTTAAATTTTGTTAAATTGAAGAAATAAACATGTATGTGATGTGACATTTAGCATTTTATAAAATATTTAAATCTAGTAGATATTTAAAAAAAAATAATTCAAAAACATTTTTAACTCATTTTCGAGTTTGACACGCAGAATAACAAAAACTTTAAAATTCCAGTTTCCAAAACTTATAAAAATTACCAATATTTAGCGGAATAGACTTTATTTTTTTAAAAAGGCAGTCAATATTTTCTGAAGATCTTCCACTAAAATCCAACATTTTATAAATAAATAAATATTTAACGCAACAGGTCCGTATAGGCTTAGGCACACTAGGTCTAGCTTCTCACAACCATTTGTTTTGTGAGTTTTTATTTTTGGGACGAATGGAAGGGACCTACTATTTTATGCCGAGTCGGAACGGCTACTGATTTCAGTAGCTTTTTCATCCTAATATGGTGGTATATAGGTCCATACCTCCTTAATGTTTTCGAAAAGCTCTTAAGCATTTCTTAATTTTTTGGCTTTTAATGCTCTTTCGATGTCGGCCCACAAGTTTTCACTTGGGTTCAGGTCGGGATTTTGTGCGGGTCAGTCCAAAACATTAAGTTTGTTATCTGTAAGCTATTGCTTCACTCTCCGCGGAGTAGTAATGATCGCTGTGGTGTTAGAAATCGTAATGATACTGGCATGTATGAAAAAAAAGGTTTTCTATAATATGCTTTTATAAGCGTGTTGATCAAGGGTCGACCCTTATACCTACAACTAATGAAACAACACCGAACAAAGAAAATGCTCCACAGACCATTACTTTCTCTCCTGAAGCGTGTACTTCGGCAGCAATTCTTTGTTTAGAGGACGCCGTACATAATACTTTTCCATCGGATCAAAATAAATTAAACTTGGATTTGACACTCCAAATAACTTTTATCCAAAATTGCTGTAGTTTTTGTGGAGTGGAGTCTTTCGAAATTTCGACTTTTGCTTAGGTTTTTGTTGATATAATGTATTTTTTTGTTGAATATGCAATGTGCATCGACTAGGAGTTTGTTCTACCACACAGCGCCTAACAGCCCTGGCCGTGAGTTCTTGATGGAGTTTAGGTGAAACGATCTTCCTAATTTTTATGGACATCAAACTCTACTTGTCGGGCAAACTTCCGGATTCCGGTCTTCTTAGAAACTTGTATTTCCCCGAAAAAAAAGCTTTGTAGAACATCCAAATCTTTTCGCTATCAACGCCATTGATTCGTTTCCATTTCGATAGCTCTGAAGTTCAGGAGTACACGATTTATTTGTACGTATTTTTGTAATGTATAACCAAAATACATAAATTCCATTTCGCCGAACAAAATGACAATGATTCACAAAATTACCTAGTCTGATGGAATTTTCATATTTTTTCCCATCTTTCCGCGGAGCACTTGGATTTTCATGGCGGAGCACACTTTGGAAAACTCGGGTTTAGAAGAAATAAAGCCAAAGTGAAAAGCGAAGACTTTTCAACGTTGTTTGTGAAATCTAATAAAAAAAAAAACATTGCAAAAAGTAGTGAAATCACACCAACAACATAAATGTAAAAAAAAGAGTTAAGTTCTCTTACATAGAACAACAAAAATTAGGCCTCAGGGATCCATTTTGGGACCTATTTTGATCAGCATCTTTATAAATGTAGTCAAACTATTTTCAAACCATATAAATTTGTGAAATGAATATACATGTTGCTGGAGTGTATGATAGTCATCATTTGAAGTAGAGGCCACTCAAATTCACAATTTGTGATGACTATCATAATAATACCCCACCAATATATTAATTTCATAAATTTTTTTGTAAGTGAAAAGGCCCTATTAAAAGGGATCATCGCCAATAATTCGGGTTCCAAGAAAAATTTCCAAAATCGGACAAATTGATTTTCTTGAACCCAGTTTGAAGTCGATCGGATGAAAAATACAAATTTTATCCGTACAAACTTTGATCCCCCCACCCCCATTTTACCCCTTTAGGGGTTGAATTTTGAAATAACCTTTCTTATATCTTACATAGCTACGCTTCCATTTTTATATACAGTGAACATCAAAAGTGAGTAAACACTAATAATCTTTATTTACATTTTCTTTAGGGTTCAGTTCTTTAAAACCAGCAAAAAACTTCTTTCATTGCGACAGGATAAAATACTTTACAGATATTATTTAAAACAAAAATTCTAGACCCCAAAACCAAATAAAAACATCACTGGTGTTCACTCACTTTTGACGTTCAATGTATAAGATTTACCCTCAGTATGCAAACATTTTTCCATCCATTTTTAGCTGATGATGCTGAGATCCGATCCACCTTTAAACAAACTTCTTCTCAACCCAAACAAATGTCGAGCTATTCTCATTGCAAACTAAAAGTAGTTGAATCTGCTACCTGATTTTGGTTTCGTTATTAATCGCAATCTCTCGTGTTATAACCACATTAACGTTGTAAATGGGCGTTTTTATTGCAATAATTGCAAATCATAAGGACATTCGTTTCAGTATATCCGCTTTGAAATAATTTGAGGCAAGGTTTAGTGATCCCCCTTCTGTGCACAAAACAAATGCCCTTCCTTACCATTTAAATAACATTAATATCCCCGCATTTCCAGCTTAAAAGTGGCAACGGTATTGCATATGATATAAAAAGTATCTGCTTCACAGTGGTTTATCTGATTTTTAATTTTCCCCGTCATCATTATGAGATATTTCCACTTGTACCGACTAGTGGGTGGACTTGCCCATTTAAAATCAGTTATACCTACTCATCACCCCTATAGGAAGCGGGCTCACATTCCCATACGAAGATATACTATACCTACATTATCAGCATCCTCGTCGCGCCGCGCCGCCGTCAGGAACCAAGCATCAACCAGCAATGCGCCTATTCCCCTATACATTCGAGAGGCTGCAAAGTTATCCCCCTTATTCCCTTGGATGCAAGTGGCGCATCCTGCTTCAAAACGTTGAACGAAAAAACCAAATGCCCCCCATTTCCCCACCACTCCCTCAACAACCACCCGCAAAGTATCTGGATGGCTTATGATTTATTAAAATTCTGAAAAGCCTGGCATGTTGTTAGAGGAATGCTCTCTGCAAAAATAAAGATTAAAAAAAAAATCTTGTTTCCTCTGAAAAGTCCTTGGGGCTTTTGGCCCTCCCCACTCCTAGTATGACGGGCGGCGGCGGCTGTTGTAGGTGTAAGTGTATATGGGAAAATATTTGCGCTTTTCTGCCGTTTTGCCGGTGTCGACTGAGCTTCGGCTCAGCGCACATGCAGAAGAAAGTCAAACTCATTGAGTTTACGTTCGAGGGGTGGAAGGATATTCAGGATTTTCATTCTTTTATTTTGCCCTGTTATTCGGTTCGCTTTAGAATTTTTGAATCCTTATCATAACTTCATGAGATTCTTCTTTAGAAAATATAGAAATACACAGACATAGTACGGTAGGTAGGTACATAGGCGCATCTGAATAGATTTGCAACAAGGTTGACGAGAGCATTAGAGCAAGAGCAGGACAACATACATAAGTCTCGCAGGCAACAACAAAACAAATCTTTGTTGGAAATTTTTGATTAAAAATGTGTTTGCCTTTTTTTTTGAATTACAGCTTAGTTTTGCAATGATCCTTTTTTTTGTAATTCCCGCCTTAGTGATGTTTTTCTTTCTAAGGCAAAGTATGCCGCAGGAAGAAGGGCTACGATTTATGCAGGGCGAGAGGGAATTACCGCGTTTCATTCTGTAATTCCTATCGAGAAATTGTGAGCGCTAGCAAAGTCTTTTGCTGGTGTAATGTAAATAATTTCAATGTATACATCTAATACATGTAGGGCGATGTAATGTCTACGGTAGAAAGAATTATTCAGCCTAAGGCTGAAAAAGAAAATTCTTTTTGAGTAATAATATATCCAGAATATTACTTCTGTTGTCATTCTGCTTAAATAGATCCTTGAATGTTGTACAAGAAGTACCTAAAGAAAAATGCTTTCACTGCATTAGGAATAACTTTTTTTCTAGTTCAAGTGGCATTGGACGTCAGAGTGTCATGTCATGGCAGCATAGAATAATATGAAATAGGGAATTACTTTTCAGCTATATGGTGTCTTGATATGTTTGAGTGGGGTAAGTAAATATGTATACATTTAGCCGCCTTCATACAACGTAGTTCAAATATAATACTGTTTGAATTTTTATAATAAAATAGGATATTTGTCTTGATTTTGCTTTATATGAAATGAACGTTTCCGAGTATTTTGAAAAATGTGTAGGTAGGCATGCATTTATGTTATGTATGTTATGCATGTAGCTATGAATATTTCAGTTCAAAGCGAGTACATTTCAATTATAAATTCTAATGACTGGTGATATGGGATGCCTAGAAAAATCCTTCAAATGAAAGTGCATTAAACCCTCAGACTTGGATAAATCATGAATGAATGACGGGAATGCCAATTTTAAGTCTATCATCCTCATTATCCTTATTTACGTCAATTTAGGAATACAAGAAATACTGCCAACAATTGACACGGGATGAATATACCCAACTGAAAGCTGGCAGTTTTGAATTTGATTGCGACTCGCAATACTAAAATCAAAAACCGACGATCGACTCTATACATAAGCTGTCCATCGAAGGGTAATTGACAATCGCTATAGGGACCATAGTAGGTAGGTAATTGGGTGCTCTTGTGGCGGCTGCCACAGCTTCACGTACACCATCAGTTGGGCCCAGTCACGGGAACCTTCCATTTCATACCTGTTGGAGACAAAGAATATACTGCTTTATTGGAGTCACCTAGATTTGGTATTAATCACAGGCATTCACAAGCTCTTGTATCCAGATTTCCAGTTTGTCCTAGGAGCAGCCGAAAGGATATGGAGTTTGTTGACCAATGGAACCACCCCGATTTGAGTATGAATCTCAGGAGTTCCTTAAGATCAACATTCGCCAAATCCTCTAGAAGAAGAAGAAGCTATGTTGAGAATCCTCTGTCTATTGTTTTTAAAGGCTGGGCATTCTTCAACGGCTCTGCAGCTTCTGCAAAAGTCAGCCCTGCCTTTCCGCGTATACTATGGGTACACGTGTGTAGTCCAGTGTCCAGTAATGACACTGGACTGGACTACTTCGTTATTACTTTATTCCTGAAAGAAGTTTAGCGCATTTCCTCTCTCCGGACTGTAGATATCGTGGTCGCTGGGGTGTGCTGGCACCCCATATGTGTTAGTGTAATTTTTTTTTGAAAGACAAGTGAATCATTTTTCTTAAATTTTTGGAACTCTAGCAAGGTAAGTTAATGAACCATTTCAGAATTATATTACAAACGTTCCAAAATTGCAGTACCATCGAAAAATTGCTTCGAGAATCAATGGAAGGCGATCCACAGCATTGCAAGAATATTTTATTAAGATAACCTTAAAAGAAGATTCCAAAGCAGGGAAGGTGCTTTTTATATCCTAGGACACGTGAAAAAAGACAAAAATGGCGTGCAGTACTTGCCAAAGGCACATTTGCCCAGACCGCCCGCTGCGAAGCGGTGCGATGTATGGCATACTGTACAGTCTAAAAAATTCGTGTAAAATTACTAGGTATGAAAGAGTATGTAATTTTTAATGTAAAAATAGGCAAGTTGCGTTTTTATACACACGACAATAGGTAAAAAAAATATTTAAACACATAATGTTAGATATTACAAACATTTGTTGCAAATATACACATTTTGTGTACCTTTCAACAACTATTGTTCAATAGTAATCTATTATTGTTTAAACATTACTCTCACAATGTTTATAAATAAACAAATTTTGTTTAAATATAAACAACTTATGAAATTTACACACAGTGTTTGAAGACCGACAACCAATGCTTATATTTACACCCATCTGATAAAAGTTACACCATTTTATGTGTGAAAATTTGCAATTCGATTGTGACGATTCATTTGCGAGTTCATACATGATCAGACCTTTGACTGAAGCGTTTGAACATCTTGTGCTCCCAAAGTCCCAAGTTCCATCGCATCGCTTTGTGCGTGTACGGTTTCTGAAGTCTTTTTGGCGTTTTTAATATAAATAATAAATATTAAAAATATTTTTAATAAATATATTAAACATTTTTGGATTGTTTCATTTCGTTTAGACAGGTTCACTGCAGTGGAGGGTATCAAAGAATCGGCCAGGCCGATGATAACACTTTTACTTATTTTGAATAGTCTTTCTGTTCCATGTACAATTTTGTGTAATTGTACACATTAAATATTGAATCTCTATACCATTTTAAAGCTTTTTAAAGCAAAATTACACAAAAAAGTCTAATTTTAAGCGTCTTCATACACAATTTTGTTGGAGTTTACACATTATATGTCGAATTTTGCTATAAATTTGAACATAAAAGGTTTGAATTTACACATTTTATGTTAATTTATAAACATTTCTTTCTGAAATTCTGTTGGATTTTAAACATTAATTATGTAAATGTACATTTAATTTGAACATCTTAAGTGTAGAAATACGCATTTATATTTAAAATCTATGTTTGAATTTACACAACAAAGGTTTAAGATTTACGCATTAAATATTTAAAATTGATACGTGTGTAAAAATAATGCAATTATGGTAGGCAAGTAGATTCCTCGCATAATGATAGTAAAATTACACGATTTTTTCATAGAGTGTGCATACATAGCTGTCTTTATTATGTTGAAAAAAATGATTAAAAATATGAATAAAAATATTACAAAATCAAAACTTTTTACATATGTTGCCATATATGTCTCCTTTCAGAAACAAAAAAAAAATTGGAAGATTCAAGCTTTAAGAATCTACATTTTCTTGCATTTTTAAAAACACTGTATGGTCACACCACTTAATAACCACTGTAATTTTTTTGTTTAATTACTAAGGCTGTGAATGAAATGTAATTTTTTTTGTTAATTTAGTCAATAAATACATTACCTACTTTAAAATAAAATAAATACATTTTATAAGATTGTATTATAAGTTGCTGGTATTTTCAACCCCAAGTGCTGGGGTGCTCAGGAACCCCATATGTGTTAACGTTATTCAAAAACTCATGCATTCTAGGGTTAATTTTTATTTTTTTGCTTTTTAGTGCAGTACTTTTTTAAACTATTATTTATTTTTGCTGAATAAGCCTTCAGTTTATTAATTTAATTAATCGTGGGGAAAATTCCGGTCGCAAATTTCCTCTACGAGCTATTTACTATTTGTTTACCTTTGGCCACACCCACAACCTATTATTAATTATTTTTTTAAATAATACAACTAAAATTTTTAATTCGCTCTAATTCGCTAATTATTGATCATATTAATTTGCTCCAAATATGATTTCAAGAAAAACATTACAAAGACCGGAGTAAAGGTGCATAGTAAGTGAACATCAAAACGAGAATTTAAATAGCAGAAATACGCAAATGTTATTTATAATTGTGTTTTATTGAATTCGAGGATTAATATATGATTTCATTGTGAAAAACAAAAGAATTTTTATATATTTTTTCAACTTCTGATCCACCTATAAGCTATAAAAGCGGCACTCCGGCACACAACCGCAAATAAAAGAATATTTTGATCTGAAATTTCAGATATCTGCTGCTCAATCAAATATAAAAACCGAATTTAACATACCTACTTAAATTTGTATTGAGTTAGCCGCCAAAAATGCCCTTTTTTCCTTTACCAATAATCAAAATTATTTGAACACATCTCGAGTCTCTTTTCCCAATTCCAAAATCTTATTGAAACTGCAATCAGCTGATCAAAACTCACCATAAACACTTTCAGCTGTCATTAATTACAAAATTATAATTGAATGTTTTGCGCGGTTTTATAAAATTTGTGTAAATTGTGAAAATATAATTGTGAATAGGTAAAAGCTTGGATATATTTACTTGATATTTGTTCAATAGGTAAAATAAAATATATACAGATGGATATGGACGAACGAATTCCGGCAGGAACCTCAAGAAAGCTGACATAGTGGGAACCGAAGTGTGTGCTTGGCTGCACCAATTGTAATCAAACCTTCCAGGTTCCCAAGGATTTGATAAGGTATGTTAAATAAAAATCTTAACTTAAATAAAACGTAACTTATTCTAAATCTATAAATAAGTCTATATAGCTAGGTATACATTTTTCGGTTTTTTTATAAAAAAATAAAATTTCATTGTATTTTACAAAATGTATCGGATACACATTCTTGTCCATTCCGAGACACTCAGAAGAGCTATGTATCAGATTCATTTTGGTATCTCTCAGCTCGTCTTAGGTACTGTGCACTATATGGATATGTAGCCCAATATGCATTTTATACAATATTGTGAAATTGCATCGTACTCATTTAGATTTTAAGGAACATTTCAATTATTATAATACTTTTCTTAAATATATATTTTATTTTTTTAATACACAGCCTACAGAACGATTTTTTTATTGTCTGTAGTATAAAAAGTACATGCATAGAAAATAATCAATAGCGTTATATGATACTTGAGAGTATATTGTATATTGTCTGCTTTCCGATATTTATAAATATTGTTCAATTTCGGCGGACGAAATGTCTCTTAAGGCAGGGTGTCCGAGGGTATAGGATTTTTCGCCCCGATGGGGCTTGCAGGGCTTAAGAGATAATTGATCGCAGTAAACGGTTTTCGACAGTAAATAAATAGATGCTGTTAGTGACCGTCTTAGAATTTTGATTTTTTGAGTTTAACTATTATAATCTGCAAATTAAGGTGACCAAAAGTAAACAGTGTTTTTAGATGAACCACAACTTGCTTTTGTCAGCTGTTAAAAATAGAATGCCCTCCAAACATTTATATATCCGTTCATTGAATACACATTAAAGATTTGGTTTATAAAATAGTTAAAATTGCATTTTGAAAAGTTAACAATTTAACTGCAGTTTCATTTTTGTTTCAGAACTCACGCGCATACATACACAGCAGTTCACAAAATATCCGACACAGCTCTAATCGTTTTCTCTATAATTCTGCTCTCGCGAGAGTCTGTAATTTGCAGATTGTTGGAGTTGCCGCTCGGAGCAAATGGCAATGGGAATGGGAAAAACGTTGTTTGATAAAGTCAAGTCAAGAAAGTTTCGCTAAAGTTTTTTGCAAAAGAACTATCTATTTTGTATTTTCGAACTTCGCAACAAAGATACAAATCCGAGGGAATTTTATTGCAACAATTTTCGAATCAAATTTTTCCCAAGGAGCAATCGGAAAATTATTCGATTGTACAATATCCATATGTACAAATTATAGGTATTTGGATTTGCAAACAATTACATATATTCAAACCGCTCACTGAGCAACACGCGTAAACAATGTGTGGGTGCATGATTTGATAATGGCTAAGCCCGCTGACCAGCTGACGAGACAACAACATGATGCGCGGGGCGGGAGCACCTTAGCGGTGAAGATGGTTTGTTGTCATACGGAAAAACGCATAGCAGTCAGGAAGATCCGCAACCACAAGTCAATGACCAGGAAAATAGGTCAAGGACAACTGGAGGAAAAGTTTCTTGCGGATGTACAAAACAATAAGGTATCATTCCCAATTGTGACACCAAGCGGCAAAATAAAAGTCCCTACTACTACACCCAGTTGTTGGTTTTTTTCTCTGATTTTTTCGTGGGTAGTTTGTTCTTCGATCGTTGCGCTATGTCCGACAGCATTTCGTAAATTTGAATCAGATAATGGATTTAGTTCAATATTGTGAAATAAAGTGCTAACTAGCTATAGCTACTGCTATTGAGTTTAAATACAAAAACAAAACTTTTTAAAATACCTAAAAAAATGCCAAAAGTGCTAAAAAAAAGCAGAAGCTAAAAAGTAGTACTTATACATTCCCTATTTCAGTGCAGAGCTGAACCCGATTCTGTACAGAATCCAGCCGCTTTTTGCCATTTTCAACTGACAATTATTGAAATAGTATATCCAACCTAGGCCCTTATACCAAAGCAGCATTAGAAGATTACAAAATTCATGAATTCATTCAATTTATAAACCAACTTTTGTTATAAGGTATCCCCTTCACCTTCATAATACTGAATAGATAAAAAACTGATAGTCTTTGATTCGATCACGATATTTTTTGTCAACCACCTAATCCTGCAGTGATATCTGTGGAGCTGATTATTTTTATGTAATGTCCCTTCTTGTTTGATCGCCATACATCCCTCTAAAATTGGTGGGGTGTTATTCGTATTAAATAAATTAAATACATAAAAATACAGTTGGATATTTTGTATAGGATCTAAATAAGGAAAAGGATCCCAAACCCACATATGAAAAACAATAACAAACCAGCTAGCTTCTCCTTTTGGTTGTTTGTTTTGTTGTGCACTGTGCAGACAATTTTGTATTATTTTTACTAATTGAGCGAGTCTGCAGAGTTCAGTCACAATTGTGATCTTGATAAGGGAGGGTGCACTCGTGCACCAATACATGTAAACACGTTTACTTGAGCACGGGATTCGTAGCTGAGGGAGACCCACCCTCAAAGCGCACATGGACTATAATAGAAAAAGTGATGCAGTTGTTGGGGTGGAAGGCTACGGTGATGACGAACACTGTTTACCGCACCCTACAAGCTGCGTACTCGTGCTAATGCCTCAAGGCATTGCGAAGAGATGGAAACATCCCATTTTTATTATTTTGTTCGAAGCAGTTGCAAGCCGGTCATGCTGAAAAAATTGATTGTGAAAACAATCACAGCTTTTCAAGAAAGTAATCTGATTCATGTGCATTTCGTTAGTGACCAGGGTTCGAATTCTAGAGGCTTAGCTCGCGATCTTGGCATAACCACAGCAAAGCCCTATTATTTTTTGGTCAATAATGCATGGATTTTTTTTTAAGATGCACATTTGATCAAAAGTACTCGCAACTGTCTGCTGAAAAATAATATCATCTATGAGCATAAGACAGCGTCTTGGAACGGCAATGTACAGTTTTACAATGCCGATTATAAGCACAAGTTAAAATTAGCTCCAAAATTGACTAATGCTCATATTCAGCAATATGTGACGCAAGTCTTAAGCCATTCCGTTTTCGTGGGTCTTTAAACATTTGCTGAAAACCGTGCTGATTTATCAGTGTACCTAAAGAATAACGCTGTGTTTGCTGATTTTTTTTATCAAATCTTTAACATCTTTAATACGTCATCTTAAAAAAAGCCCCAAGAATTGAAGGAAGCTTTTACTCAAAGTGAAACACAGAAAGAGTTTTTTCGAAAGGCTAGGCTCTTCTTAAAATCGATGCAAGTAATAGCTCCTGATGGCAAAGATGTGACTAGCAACTTTTCCTTCATTAAGGGATGATAAATATCTCATCATTGCTTTCGCTGTTGTGACATCTCCAGCAATGCCAGTTTAAGTTTTTACTTACCAGGCATCTAAATCAGGATTGCTTGGATCCTTTTCGGCGCTATTAAAAGATCAGGGGGGAATATCTAACAGACGTCCGACTGGTATGCAGTTCGCAAGTGCCTCTCAAAAGCTTTGGGGTATTCAATATCTCAAAGCATTGAGAACCGGAAATTGTGAACCCATTCAAGATGACCAAATTGAAGTCCTTGGGGACCCGTTAAATAACGATTTGGTAAGAAATACTGTGATGACAACATTGCGATGACATTACGTTGACGAGAAATTTCCTCTACCCACCCTACCATGGTCACCTACTCGGTTCAGTGACCCCTTCCCACAATTTCGTTTTATATGTATACTATACCTACAATGTAAAAAGGTCTAAAAAGACTCACCACCCTTTTTCCTCAACTAGCGATGACGTGGCCACAGCATCCAGGTTGCGCTGGTACTTTAACTTTGTGCTTGATGAATGTACCTGTATCACTTGGGAAATTGAATGATTATATAGCTATACTTAAACGAAATTTCCCTTTTTCTATTCGGTACCCCGCGATTTACTTTGAAACAATAAATTGAAATTACTTCCTTTTTCTTTAGAACAAAATCTTCATCAAAATCAAAGCAAATTTTTTCTTAATTATTTGATAACAATTATAAATTACAATTCAAATAAAAAAAAAATAGAAAAACCGGGGTCCTATGTACCAAGCCGGTTCTTTTGCCGCTTTCTTAACCGCTGCGCCAACGGGTGCTTTTTGATTTGGCGTCTAATTACGGTTTTAGATCGGCCAATTTTTCGTTCTTACCTTTTTGAAATTCTCCGGAATTTTTGTTGATTTTTCCGGGAATCCGGGGTAATTTTAGGGCGGCCAACACTTCCTGTTGGTTCGCCAAATTTGGGACTTGCGTTGGAAGTTCCCTTTCTATCTAATAAAAAAAATTCCACTTTAACTATACCTACAGTTTTTTTTTATAAATACTAGTTTTGTTTTACCTGTTTTGCTCCTTTTTCTCTAGTATTTCCCACTTTTAGCTTTTTATTAATATCTTTAATCACTTTGTTTTTGCTGTTTTTTTTTTGCATTATGTACTTTTGTACTTTTTTACTAATTCCTAATAAAATAACTCTTTTCAGTTAATATTAATTTTATTGATCGCTCGGCAATAATTCCGGCTGCAAAAGATTTCAAATTAAGAATGACCGGTCAAGGGAATTACCAATGGCAAAGCCGGATAATGTCCATTTCCCCAGTACTGCTGTTCTCAGCTCTTTGTAGTTTTAACTGTTGGTGTTGAGTGTTGACCTTTCAGTTAAAGCCGTTTCTGATTCTCTTTTGAATCTTCTCTTAGCCAGACATTTTTTTTGTGCTAGCCCTGTATTTCTACACTACCCAGTCATATATGACTTCGCTAGGTAGTGCAGCACTGTTCGGCCATGTAGTTATTTTCTAACTTTAAGACCTCAAGATTAGTGAAGTTATTTTCTAGACCCTGTATATTAAGGTAAACGCATTTAATTGACCCTAATTGCTAATAAGTCACTTGCTCTTCAGCAATTTTTAGTTTTCTTAAAAACTGGGACAGGTTGAATCATTAGCTGCATGGTTTATATTTAGTTTAAGGTTCAGTTGACTATTTGCATTACAACAATTAACACATTTTAAATAATCACTTTTACAGTCCTTGACATCATGGTTTTCAGCACATTTTTATCACGTTTTTTGTTTTTTACAATACTTTGACACATAATTATACTACAACATTTAAAACACTTTACTACATTCAGATATTAGTATACTCTAAACCTGTCCCAACCAATATTATTTTCCCGATTCAAGAATTTTGGCATTGGTAACTCTATCCACTTCTATAATAGCATTTGGGCCTATTCGGTAAAATCTGTTATTCTGTTATGAATCATAAAAGATTTCTACCATAAAAGATCTTTTATAAATCGTATTCAGGGTTTCGAACTTTTATGAAACTCTGTTATGGAACTTCGAAACTTGAAAATCTGTTACGAAGCTGTCAAAACAAACCGCACTTTTTTTTATACATCGACGGTGGCACCTGATTAAATTTGTGCAAAAAATATATTAAAATGCAGGCTGAAAAGAGTAAGTTCTGAATTATTACTAACCAAATAATTGTGTAATAAATACCGGAACATCTTTTTAGGAAAAAGACAACAAAAAACCACGACAGAGCAAAAAGAAATTTATTGTTCTTACATGGAGCAAAATCCAATCATCTGCCAAAAAAAGCATTCAGATGCATCAGCGCAATATTGTTAGGAGGAACTTACATGCCTTTTAAATGGAAATGGTGGTGCCTCACACTCTGTAGATGAATGGAAAACGGTACGTTTTTTTGTTGAATTTTTATGGGTTTAAAGTTTTCTGAAATTTTTATCTAGGTTTTCGATAATTGGCGGTACTTTGTGACGCACAAACTGCGACAAGAAAAGGCAGAGATTAAAAAGACTGGTGGTGTATCTCCAAAGAAAAAGGAACTCGAAAAGTTGGGGAAAGAGCAATGGCCAGCTGGGGTCGCGTTGTTGTGGATGGGTGCAAAATGTCCCTGTTGACAAATTTAATGACACTTCCACTCAATTCGTTTTGTTACATGATAGATTGCGTGACAATAATCTTCTGTTACTTTCTCACTCATACTTACTACGTGTATTTGCGGTTGTTTATGTTCTTGTATTTTCACATCGTAATCACTCATTTTGCTTTTAATTTCCTTTTGAATAGTTTTGTAAATAGCATACACAAGAAAATAGCATACTGGAGCTGGAGCTTCCTCTGATTTTTCGGTACTGTCGGTTTTTCTTTTGCGGCTAGGATGAGGAGCATCATCTTCCTCTGGTACTTCTTGCACTGCAGCGACCTCTTGCACTTCAGCTTTGCCCTTTGAACCTAAAATTGGACTGTTAGAATCTATAATTTAATGATAGCTTAATTTGCTTACCCCTTGAAGCCCTGGCGACTTTTGCTGGTTTTTTTACAATTTTAATCGGAGGCGGTTCTTCTGTCACTTACTTGGCTCTTTTTTGCTACCCCCAGAGCGCCCTTTTTTGCTACTGTTTTGTGGTGCTACTCTCGCACTGGCGCTGCCAGCTTCATTTTCTTGAGAAACTACTACAAATCATTCATGGATAAGGATATCTACTCTGAAAAAATCGAAAAATAAATATTACTCACTGCTGCTAAGGCTTCGGAAGCTACTGCTTCCTGATGGATTCCGCAGATATTTTTGGAAGAAATTAAAGCTCAATAAAAACACGTTCGTTCTCCATTAAAGGTTAAAAGAAGCAAAGTTTATTTTGACATAAATCAGTGTTACCAATAAGTACTAACTTTAAGTTTTCCCATTTGAGAAATGATTCCAAATCAACATTCCCACTAAAACTTATATTATTGTAACCCTATTGAATTTGTCAAAATTTAAATCGTTGGTGATGATAGCGGCTTTGTCATTATATCAGCCGCCATATCTTCAGATGGAATTTGTTCCAAATTCATTTTACCCTCTGCTCTTATGTCTCTGATGAAGTGGTGACGGGCATCAATGTGTTTTGCTTCCAATCAAAATGGAAATAAACACGATTCGACCTTATTTCCTTCGACTTTATTTCACGGCACCCTTTTTATTTGGGATTTTTATACAGGAAAAAGGAAGGTATAAATTCACTTTGTCATTACATTTGTAACGCAAAGAAGGAGTCACCGGAGACCCTATAAAGTATATATATTCTGAATCAGGATCACATTCTAAACCGATTTAGCCATGTCCGTCTGTCTGTCTGTCTGTCCGTCTGTCTGTTGAAAACACGCTAGCGTCCAAACGAATCGACCTAGGCGAATGAAATTTTGTGAGACGACTTCTTTTTACCACCGTCGTCAGGTTGGTATTGAAAGTAAGGTAAAGTAGTTCTGTTACCTCCCATACAAAGCCAATAAATTAGACCCATGCGTGTACACTTGTACAGTACATACTAGCTCGCATGGCGAACATTTTGCTTGATTTCTATGCAGTGGAGGGTATTAAAGCATCGGCCAGGCCGATGATAACACTTTTACTTGTTTTTAAGTCAAAGGGGTATGCAAACAAGGCCACGACCACTAACGCCTTGAAAGAGGAAATTGGGAGTTGTATTAATGAAATTGAGCCACATTTATGTCTTAGAAAATTTTAATAAAAGAGTACTTACTTGCCAGCAAAGCGTGACGGCCATTTATCCGATGTGCTATTCCATACATAACCCCAATCTGTAATACTCGATGAATCAATTTAAGCTTTCTAATTAAAAATATGTATTTTCTATCAAAATTACATTTTGCGTGAATTATGGGACACCCTTAAAAGGAATTATGTATGTTTTTGGTTATTTTAACGTAAGAGAAAACGATTAATTAGATACAAAGAAGAAGGGAAGAAGAGAAATTTTGTAGAAAGACAATTAAATGGCACCAATGAAAATGAAACGAAGAGGTTTGAGTTTGAGTTTGAGTAAGGATGCTCGCAGAGAACAAGAGTGGATAATGCAGTTTCAGATACAATAAATGTAGACTTCTGTGTTCCACAAGGATCAGTTTTAGGAGCACTGCTTTTTATAATTTATATTAATGTAATGCTATTATTTTTAAAATGAATTGTTGCCTAGTTATCTACATTGTGTGATAAAATGTTACAATAGGTTAAGGTCATGTACACAGCTGTTATGTCTGTAATATCTAGAAAACCTGTCACTTCTTAAAACGAAAAGAGCACAAAACAGATAAGTTAGAAAATGATTTAATACGACAAATTATTAAGTATGTACATAAAATCAAAGTATGATTAGAATAAATATTTGTTTTTTAATATAAGTGCTAAATATTGCTAAATAAACTAAATGACAATCAATCAATCAAATGAAAGACAAATCAAAGGCAGCATATCCAATGAGTATATAATATAAATGGAAGGAATTGGAAACTTCTTGCCGATTGTTGCATTAAGAGTACAGAGTAGATTGTAAAATCTGTATTTAGATTTTTTGCCCATGCACCACTCCACTTAACATCAGCGACAGTTTAATTGACATGTTTCAATACCAAAAAGTATCCTTCTTCTTCAACCCGGCTAAACTTCAAATGGGAAAGAAATAGTCTTTCTTTTGCAATCTAACTTCACCGTTAACAGGATTAGAAGCAAGAGGGCAAAAACTAATTTTGTAATCCTCAGAAAAACAATTAAATTTAATTTAATGAGTACAATTACCAAAATTTAATAATTTTCGTTTATTGTCGGTTCAACTAAATTCTTCCTAACTGTGTTAATGGGTAGGTATAAATAAAAAGGTAACACCTGGCAGACGCTCAAACGGCAAATTTTAATTGGTTTATATTTTATTATATTGCAAAATTTATGTATAATAAATTATTACTACTAGACCAAAATGCTGCCACTATATGAATTGTATAAAATCGTCCTTGAAATTACCGGACGAATGTGGTCAAAGAACCTGAAAACAAAAGACAATTTACAGAATTTAAAGTAGTAATCGTTTTTCGAGCGTGAAAATTGAATCAAGACAAAAGTCCTTGCAAACTTTTCACATGAATTTGTGGTGAAACGATTCGCATCGCACTTCTTCATCTGTGACCAACGGCAGTTGGTGCAAACTTTGCACTATTTACGCACGATTCAATTGCATGACAGTTATTTATGGAATCCGATGGTACCTGGGCTGGGCGTAAGCAAGCCAGCCTTTAGGGTAGTTAACGGTAATTATCACGTAGAACTTTGCAACGGACAAATAAAAAAAATAAAATTTGTTAGTACAAAACTTGGAAATTTTCTCGTATCCGAGGTGAGAATTCGTAATTGCGGACAAAGTTTTATTACCAGAAAATACACACACTACCATGGCAAGAGGTACCTTGCATTGACAAAAGCTCGGGAGTATACAATTTTTAATTACGGAGCAGAGTGCCACGAAGGCGGAACGAGAGAAAGTGGCTAAAGTTTATGTGGTACTTTCCGTATATAATTAACCATGTTAATTGTACGTTACACGCTTACTTAATTCCCTGATATTTTGGTAGCTGTGAGGACGGGTCTCAACTCAGCCAAACTACATGCTTTCGTGGAAGAGCGCCAGAAGAGATACAAGACAACAACAATAAAACGTCATGCTTTACCCTTATGGACGTCTACGTATGTTCGATAATGGAGAGATGGGAAAGTTAAATTGGAAATGAGTTGAGGACAAAGTGTTTGATGGTAAGGACACTTTAAATTTACGCTTTAGCAAGAAAATTGGTCTATTTTAACCCTAGAAGGGCAATCTTCGTTAATTCGGCGAACATGAATTTCATTTTTCTCTTAGATCTGTATTCCGGTCGTATCTTATCGACTGGTGTCGGACCAGTCATCTCTAAGTAATTCTAGTTTGTGGACTTTCGTCGAAAAAACGGTTTGGGTAAGTCTTGATTTTATCCAAAAATGGTCCCAATGTTTGTCGAAACGAAGCGGGGGGAAGCGAGTGTAGCGCCGCAAATACTAACCTTACCTCTCATGTATGGATCGAGTAGTAGTAGTTCCACATGCGAAATCATGTTTTTCCTAGCCCAACGATTCGATAAGAATAAAGAATGCCTGCGGTAGATCGTAGATGTAGTGCAGTTGAAGAGTGGACGCGTTGATGAGCAGACCGAATGATGAGTGACATATAGATGACGAGAGCATACCGTACCGAGAGAGTTGCTTACGTAGACGCGTTTAGTTGAACATGTAAAGTCATTCATAAATAAAGAATATTATTAAAAGCTATTTGAAGGAAGAAGAAAGAACCGCTCTCGCCTTTTAAATTCTTACACTAGTTGGGTTTGACCCTGACAATTTCTTTTGGGAAATTTTGACCAACTGATGGCCACTTCCGCCAACTGAGCGATAAGTACAAGCCCGCTAACTGATGATTAGATGGAAGAGAAGACCAACCTCAGCGCATTTTGTTGCTACGAGGCGTTTTTTGTTTATTGACGTTCTCTCGGCTTTCTTTCCTTCTACAAATTCTCAAAATGGATATTTTTTTTGGGATAGTTTTTTTTTCCAGTAAATTCATTTTAAAGTTCTTATGACTTTATTATAATACTAGCTTACATACTATACTTTATGAATATGATATACACTTCGTAGTGCAAAATAGAAAAATAAAAAAATTAATTTCAAATTCATTTAAGGCAGTGATAAACTGTTTTTATTGTATCTAATGCTCTGTGGTACACAACATTTATTATTTTTCCAGAAATCGTATTGCTGATTTAATATTCTTGTCTATCAGGACAATGCATAGAAGAATAGCGTTTGCAATTTTTTTTATGGGCGTTGCAACACACCTTTGTCCAATTTTAACCAATCTTCACAGGAATACTCCTGGGCCAATACCTAAGATTATTTGTAAATTTATACTCCATCGATTCGGTGGTTTTCGAGATGTACGATGTTGAATGTTTTTTTTTTTGTATGGGCGGTGCTACACCACATTGTCCAATTTTGACCAAACCATCATAACAACCATCTCGGGCAAATATCAAAGATTCTCTGAAAGTTTGAGCTCAATCGATGCAAAATTTTTCGATCTTTTTTATATACCTAGCTATACCTAGCTATATAAAGATATTCTTATTTTTCATTATTCCCAAAAAACAAGGCCTCCACAACATTTTTCAATATACCTAAAGCCAAATTTTTTTTTGTTAAATGTTTTGTAATTTTTTTTTTTTTTTTTTTTCTTAAAAAAAAGTGAGCTTTTAAAATTAACAAGCATTTCGTGTACACTTAGTTCAAAACATAAATGTTAAAAAAAGAGCCAAGTTCTCTTATATAGAACAGCAAAAATTAAGTGCGTAACTATTCAGCCGCAAAAAGTAATGAGATCTAAATGTACGCCTTCGTTTAAGAAGGTTTAATGTTAAAAAAAAATTTATAGGTTTACTTGGCAAGTAATTTAGTGCTAGGACAACGTGTCCTTAAAAAGCTTAAAAGAAAAATGATCTCCTCTCCTGATGGCTTCAAGGGTAGTTTACGTGGTTCTCCAGAAGCAAAGAGAAAATATATCATGTTTTCATTAAAAATTCAGAAATTAATGGAAAAAATAAATATATTTTCACATGCTTCAAAGTGTTTGGTACCGTTGGAACTGTCTCACTGCGCTTGTTGCAAATATAATATTTATCGCGATCAAACTACTTTTGATTACTTTAAATGGCGAAACAAAACGAAACCAAAGACAAAATTGCAGTCGCCACTGCCCGAGAGAAAAATTCGAAATGTAAATGACGAACTGTCACTTACCACATATTACTTTTGCAAGATCGCGAACAATTGCAACAACAGGCACTGGAAAGTGTGCTGTGTTCAGCTTACTTTTGCAAGATCGCGAACAATTGCAACAACAGGCACTGGAAAGTGTGCTGTGTTCAGCTTCGCTCAGCGATGGGGGTAGGTTCGACGTTCGATGTGTGAACGATTGATCGCTCACCTGAATCAAAATGTAAATGATTACCTGTTTTCCTTTTTCTTATTTGTGTGCCTCTTCGCACTTAGTGGGCGCCACGTAATTTTATGGTAAATTACGAAACCTTCGTACCTAAATTCTGAAAAAAAGTATTCCGACTAAAACAATAATTTTTCACTACGTTATAAAAGCTCCGTTGGAGCGCGGTCTTTATTGGTGGGTAGAAAAAAAAACCCAAAGAAGAAAATTTGCCAAATTTTGGCGACACAAAAATTTCTTTTGATGATGGCGGTTGGACCGTTAAAATGGCCCGCTATCACAAAGTCTCGAACTTGAAAATTAACTAACGGGTCGCGTGTCCCGCTTTCTCCGGGATCTTTTCGTAACGAGAGCCTACCGAAATTTAAATTTACAAAACCCTGCACAAAACGAATTTTTTAAAAATCACTCTACTTATCTTCTTTTTCCTTGAACCAACACCTGTTGGATTCCTTGCTCCTTTTTTTTGTACTACGTGGTGTCCTTCTGACAACCCTCGATATTTCTGTGACGTGTGTCCTTCTGACACCTTGGCCTCCTCAGTCCTTTCTTCTTTCTTTATTCTCACTTCACACTTTCCTACTATCTCTACTCTACAGACACTCCACGAACTACTTTTCGTCAAAATTAATCAAAAATTGCTATTTCGCAATACTCAAATTTTAAAAACTTCTCACTACAACTATCAAGAAAGCTGGTCAGCCAAGAAGTGACTTCCAAGATTTGGCCTTTGTTCGAAGTCGCTTGACTTCCTCACACACACACTCTCATACATTCGCTGGCATTAGGCCCCAACGGTGGGATTCAGCTTGGCATTCAGCGATGCCTCCCACGACCATTAACCACCACATTCATACACTCTAGCGGGCTAAACGGTCGTTATATGCGACACCAATGCGCTGCCGTAACCCGTTAGGCCTCTCAAAATTTCCAGTCACTCTTCCCTATATACTGGAATTCGCCTTGTAGGCGATCCTTCCAGTATATTTGGGATTAGCCAGCCGACTCCGAACAAATGGTCTATGTACCTAGTGGACTCTCTTTTCGAGTCTCGCTTCTTTTATATGTAATATTTGACATTTGGCCAAAGATAAAAAGTAAATAGCTCGTGGAGGAACTTTGCTACTGGCATTTTTCCCCACGCATAAACAAAATTAAAAATCAAAAAAGCAACTAAAATTATTAAATAAAAAGAAAAAAGGATGAAGGTGGACGTTATTCCCCACCCGGATCTAACCCTCCCCGTGGGAAATTACCCAACAACCCCCATATAAAGGACAAGGAACCCACAATGTATTGTTTGTTCACATTTTGTTTTCTTTTCCGCGAATATCTATTCCCGCAGATTTGGGGGATGAGACTTGCTGATAGCAGGCCATTCCTTACAAATTTGTTGTGTTTTAGGGTGGGCTCTCGGCCGTATGCAAAGTGATCGCAGCATTTATGGTGGTTTGGTGCGAATTGTTTTTGGTTTCGCTTTGTGTATTTGTGTCGTCTTTTTCGGTTCGTGTTGTTATGTGCTGTAGTATTTTTGTGGTGTTGTATTGTTTAGGGTCTTGCGCCCTTGGCTTTCCACCCCTTTTTACCTGCTGCGATCGTCGACGATAGTTTTGTTGTGTTTTTGTTGTGCTCGTCCTTAGTGTTCTATGTTTATTCTCACGCACTCTTGGTGCGGGTGGTTTGTGCTTATTGTCACGCACTCTTCCGTGCGGGTGATTTTGTGAGGGTGTGTTACTGCTTGGCCGTCCGCCCACACTCCCCTGTTGCTCCTTCGTTGCTCCCTCGTCGGGGCATGGACTTAGGGATCGTCTTCCCTATGCCCATCGAACAAAACTCCCTACCGTGGTAGTGGTAGTTCTTGCGCAGTGTATTGGTTTGTTGAAGAGTGTCTTTTTACTCGGCCGCCCGCCTACACTCCTCTGCTGCTCCTCTGTTGCTCTAGCGGCGGGGTGATTTGTGAAAAGGGAGCGTCGTCCCTCCACCCATCGAACAAATCTTTGTCGTCACTCGGATACGAGTGAGTGACGTTCGTCGGGGTGTTTTGTGTTGGCTGTCCGCCACACCCTTTGAATAGACATGGTTTTGGGAGTCTATTTATCCCACGTTGGAGTGTCGCTTAAGGGGATCGTCCTCCCCCCACTCTTTGTCTCTACCGACCGCCTGTCGTTGTGGACATTTCGTAACTGTCGGTGGGAGTCTCCTGACGGGCTGTCAGGCTCACCACCCGACTGTATATCGATGTTTATCGAAGGTTACGAGTCTCCCTTCCGTCCGAAGGGCTACGTAAATTCTCCTTAAAGTGCCACTCAGACCGTCCGTCTGGTGGCTTGTGACCGACCTGTCACATCGTAGACCTGTATGGTGGCACCCTTAAGGCTCCAAGGAGGTGGTCCGGAGGCTGATGGGGGCCTCGGATGCCCGTCCACTTCCCAGGACCTTGGATGCCCAACCCAAGTAAAAAGAGGGACTAAGGGTAGGAAAGAGAAGGGATATAGAGCAGACCTTGTTGCGCTAAATTTTAACGCAACACGCTCTATAAGACAATGCGCACGACAATAGAGTTGCTAATCCACGGGCTTGCTCACCAAAATAGTTAAGGGTGTGCGATTTAGATAGATTTAGTATGGAGCTTTACTTTACCGATGCTCCAGTCCTCTGATTATTATCTTGTGTTGCTTTAGATATACGCGCTAAGCAAGTTTTTTAGCTTGGTGTTAAGCATATCGAGAGTGGTTGTTTGGGACTGCAACAGAAGAGTTCCGGATCAAATGAGAAACAAGGAAGAAGAAAATTATTTATTAAGTTTATTGTGAAGTTTTTTTTTATGTTTTTTTTTTTTATTAAAGAAATGATATTTTTTAACAATACATATATATTTAAATAGTCTATACGATAACCCGGCCAGAAGAGTGCAGTACGTTAAAGTGCATTTCCAAGGGTGTTATTGTCCTTAAAAGGCCAAGCCAACCTAAAAAAGGATATGCGGAGTCAGCAAGCAAAAATGTGTTGTTTGGAAAAGTTTCTGCTTGATTTTCGGATGCTTTTAGTAAAGCGCTGATCTCCGAAGAACTCGGCTATCATGCAAGCTTCCTACCTCACTACAAAAAATGTTCACAAACTTTTTATTAGCGTGCGTCGACTACAGCTTGCACTGAAATACTGTAATAGCGTTTTCGATTGAAGTAGCTTTGCTAATTGATTTTAGGTGCTTTGATTCGAATATGTGAACCATCAATGCAGCCCAAAAAGCCAGGAACTTTCGTCTTTCTTTCGAAAATTTATGACTTTCGCACGACTTCATTTGAATCGGGTAATTTAAAAAAATCACGTCCAAATGAAATAAGCCACAACGAAACTCTATTTACGATGTTCCACGCTGCTGACGCGAACAAACTCTAAATATTGTTTGCTACTTCCCGAAATATATTTGTGTTACCCATGTCTTATGTATGATGTATCTATCATTTTATTCCCCGGACATTCATCTAAAATCAGACATTCATCGCGTGCATTTTTTCTCCATAAATATTGTTGACTTAATTTAAAGCAAACCTGTCTCCATGTCCTAATGCACGCGCAACTGACAAATGGTTCATTTAAGAGTCCAATTTGTATTCGCTCCAATACATTGTCATAAAAAAAACTAACAAATCTATTTCTAATTTACATTTTGTTTGTTATTTGCTATAGACGAAATGATTGTCCACTTGGCAAATTCATTTGTTAACTTTACGTGTCTACCCTCAACAAAAAAAAAATCTATATGCACGCAACTAACCAAAACCAGACCAGACAAACCAACCCGCGCCTAATGTCATTCATTAAATAATAAATCATATTAAGTGTAACTAATTTACATGAGAATTTGTTGCTGCAAAAGGTCCCTAATGACCTGCCGGTCGTCCACAGTCCCATCCAAAAGGACTGTGTTTACCGCACAATGAACCTATTTCTACCTACCCACCCGACGCGTTGTCCAGCTCTAATTTTTACTTTGGTTTTGGCATTCGAATAGGCCACAAATGGACACAACACAACAGGAAATTCTGTTGCATAATTTGTAGATACCCGAGCGCCCAAACCACTATACCACCACCTCTGGCCGCGCCGACCATCGTGGTCATTATTGCAACTAATGGTGCTCATGAATTATCCAACATTAATAAATGGGCACATCCGGACAGCCGCATTTACCAAAGCTCATTCTATATACCCCCGCCGGTCGGACATCTCCTCGAACTATAGTCCTTTTCGATTTTCCACATCAATGATGAGCAAAGCTAGTAGCAGCACCCCATCACCCACACTGCAGAAAAATCCACTCTCATCGTCCAATTATATCCTCTCGAGTAGCAATCCTTCGAAGGATTTACTCGACTTCGGTTCTCACTCGAATTAATTGGAAACTTAAAGAAGGATATCCTCTCCAAAGTCAAGCGGTAATATATCAAAGGACCACAAATGGGAGTTTTAAAGCCATCTCATTTAATAAGGCGAAAGCGCACAGAGAAATTTGTCATTTAGGGGCCAGGATAATTTGTTAAACTGGATTAGGGTTTCTGATGGTTCCTTTTCTTCCTTTTTCGCATTCGGTGTGAATACTTCAGTTGGATGGTGAAAGAAACCTGTATGGGTATATTGTATATAGCACGAGTAGCTATAGGTGCACATTCCTTAGCTTTGTTAAGGATTGCCATCCAAATGTGCTAACGAGATTTCAACGACTTTATATACACAGCATTGTCCGGGTGTAGCCAAGTGATTGAAACGAGACATTGCAGCTACAGACAGGATACCGTTTTTGTCCATGAGTAGTTAGCGTGGAAATAGTTAAGCAAGCGATTTGCACTGAAATTGATGATTTCCTTTCTGTTGTAAGTTAGAGTGAGGTGTGATTGGATTAAATGGGAAAGCCTTTCTCGTTTAGGGAAGTGTTATAATTACCGAAATCGTGGGACTAATTCTGCGGATATGCCAAAAGATGCATCCTTTCTTAAAGCTTTAAGTATAAAAGCTAGTAACATATGTCACACTAGGAACAGTTCGAAGCCCAACTGTATAGAACGAAACAACATTTCATAAGATACAAGTTTTCTGGTTCGAAAACAACCTCTTGCATTGTAGATACTGCTGAAGTTCTCACTCCATGGAGCACTACACTAGTCCGGGGTAGTCCACGGCCTCTACCAACAAGACCCTAAAGCCAGTTCCATCCCTAGCCAGCTTCCTAGCCAACTTGGTAACTACCATACCAGTTTGGCTTAGGTCGTTCTCCAGGTGATCGTCATGCAGTCCACGTGACATTGCTATGTCAGATGTTGTATTTTAAAAAATCTGGTAAACGTCGCTGTATAGTCTGTAAAGTCTTATAAAAGTTATTTCATGCAATTTGTTCTCCAAACTCAATATTCCATTCATATTACCCAAGATCCTTAAAACTTCCCAATAGGTCATCATATCATCAATAGATCATCAACTTTCGTTAAAATCCATGCTTCTACACAATACAGGAAAACCGTGATAATTAAACCCTTGCCCTTTGGTCCATGAAGTGTGTTTTCTTAGCCCGAAGAATCTTCCATTGAAAAGAATGATTGATTGATAATCTCTGATGGAGTCTTTTTTCCAACTTCTCAAAAGTGACTGTTAATGTGCTACATAAACATATTCTACTGCCGATCTCTGCAAGCTTCTATTTGAGTATTAGCCCATGGGAAGATCTCTTTACCCTCTGGTAGAACTTTCGAACATTGGATCTGCAATAAGAAATAAATGCCCTAAGTCTAGCTCCTCACAAACAAAACTCTCAAAATATCGTCAACGGGAAAATTAACAAATTTCAAAAAGACGAAAGGATATCTTCGTCTTCGTCTACATGATTCCGTACCAAAGTTTACACAAAAACTACTCTGCCAATATACCCCAGACAGGATTGGATTACTAACACGCACGCAAGCGTACAAGAAATACAAATCTACACTGGCGGGTCAAAAATGGAAGTAGTCACAGGAGCCGGAGTATTCTGCGAGTCCTTAGGTATAAGTGACTCGTACAAACTCCGACATGAATGCAGTGTCTTCCAAGCTGAAATAGTCGCCATCGACAAGGCAGCAAGTACCATATCTACAAAGGATATCGACCCTTCTAAGATTACGATCTTCGTAGACAGTCAGGCGGCCATTAAAGCACTAGACACTAGACAGCGCAACTATTAAAGCAAAGACAGTCAGGGACTGTCAAAGAGCCCTAAACAAAATAGGCGAGAAACACAAGGTCACTCTCTGTTGGGTTCCCGGACACAGTGACATTGATGGAAATGAAAAAGCAGACGAGCTAGCAAGAATTGGGCCGGAGATGGATGCAGTAAATATCATTACATCAATAGACATCCCAATTAGTGTAGCAAAAAGAAATAAAAATAAAATAAATAAATAGGTGGCGCAACAGGCGGTAGACACCCAAGGCCCAGCTTCTCTCTCGCAAGCATTCGTTTTGTGTGAGTTTCTATTTTTGGAACGAATGGAAGGGACCTACAATTTTATGCCGAGTCCGAACGGCTGAATTGAGAAGCTTTTTCAGGACAGTCATACTCTCGGATGTTTGTCAGACGTTCGCGAGAGGTGGCGCAGTAGAAAAAAAAAACTTAAGATGTAATTTGTGTTTTTCCGGGGATCGAACCTGGGATCCCTCGCACAGTAGTCCAGCACACTAACCACTGCGCTACTGCGCCCTCCTTTCAGAAACAAAAAAAAAAATTGGAAGATTCAAGCTTAAGAATCTACATTTTCTTGCATTTTTTAAAACACTATATGGTCACACCATTTAAAAGCCTCTGTCATTATTTTTTTTAATTACTAAGTCTATGAATGAAATGTAATTTTTTTTGTGAATTTAGTCAATAAATTCATTACTTTAAAATAAAATAAATAAATTTTATAAGATTGTAAAGGGTCCGCCATCTAACGTTTTTTTTTTTTCAACTAGTGCTTATTTCGCGAATGGTAACACTTAGCTCATGTCTGATTTGACAGATAATTAGTTTTATCCTTCCGCTGAACGAATATGGTTGTGTATACGCTTGAACAACGCTGGGAAATATTGCGACATTACTTTGAAAATCAGGGTAATGTTGCAGAATGTGTGCGAAAATTGCGTACGGATTTTGGAAGAAGAGAAGCACCGTCAGCTCCGTATGTACGTTATCTTGTGAAAAAAGTGACATTGTGAAAAAAGACATCATTGAGACGAATTTTGCATAAAGACCTTGGTATGACGCCATACAAAGTCCAATTGGTTCAGGAGTTGAAGCCAACTGACCATCCAATGCGTTTTCGCTTCGCTAAGTGGGCCTGCGATCGACTTAGAGAAGATGCCGATTTTTCCAAAAAAATCATCTTTTCAGATGAAGCTCATTTTGATCTTGGCGGGTATGTAAACAAGCAAAATTGTCGCATTTGGGGCACAGAAAACCCGCACGCATACGTTGAAAAGCCGATATACCCAAAACGAGTCACTGTTTGGTGCGGATTTTGGTCCAAAGGAATAATTGGGCCATTTTTCTTCGAAAATGAGCAAGGAGTTACAGTCAATGGCGATCGTTATCGGGCCATGTTGAACGAATTTTTGTTCACAAAAATTGAAGAGGAGTATATTGGCAACATTTGGTTTCAACAGGACGGCGCGGCGCTACGTGCCACACAGCCGAAGCTACACTCGATGTTTTGCGCCCTGTTTTTGAAGATCGCATTATCAGCCGCAGTGCTGATGTCGTTTGGCCACCGCGGAGCTGCGATTTGACACCGTTGGACTATTATTTGTGGGGTGCCGTAAAAGATAAGTGTTACGCCGACATGCCAGAGACAATTGACGCTTTAAAGGACAATATTCGTGAAGCCATTGGTGAAATACAGCTGCACACAATCGATAATGTGCTTAAAAATTGGACCGATCGTGTAGGCTACTGCATGGCCAGCCGAGGCAGCCATTTGAATAAAATTATTTTCCATTATTAACCGGAAGGATTGTACTTTCAAATAAAAAAAGAAATTTGAGAAATTATTCATTAGTTTTTTTTTTATAGCATTTTCAAAAAAAAAAGTTATTTTGCGGACCCTTTATTATAAGTTGCTGGTATTTTCAACCCAAAGTGCTGGGGTGCTCAGGAACCCCATATGCGTTAACGTTATTCAAAAACCCTTATGCATTTTAGGGTTAAAAATGAATTGCGACTATGTCAGAATATTATATATTTAAAATAAGTCCAAACGACAAATAATAAATATTTATGTAATATGTAATGGTATAACCATTCCTTTATTCGTAGAGTAAGTACCGTACCTATTATAGTTATGAGACAGAATATTGAAAGTTCCTAAAAAATTATTATTTATTTTTTGTTATCTACTAATTTATCTACTTATGTATGTACATATTACGTTAATAAAAACTATTTCATGTGTTCCTTAATTGCGTGTACAAAATGTAATTTGTTTTTTGCTTAAATCCTTTTATGTTCCGATTTTCGGGTCGTGGTGTCCCAACTTTAATGAAATTATATCAGGCAGTCTTATATATGCTATAGCTACTCCATGTAGTCTATATCCAAGTGTAAAACAGGAAATAAATTTATTTGAAACCTTTGCTTGTAAATTATATGATTGGACAAGATTTTATTATGTTGGGATTGAAGCCGTCTCGAACTTATTGAATTTCAAAGACTTAAATTTATTTAATGCGTTCATTATCTGAACAACATAACTCCTCTCATAAAATGCTAAAATTACAAAAAAGAAACGACTTTCCTTTCTTCCATAGTGCGTATCATCTGAATCGTGAAACAAAGTTAAACTTTCAACTAAAGCTCTTCATGTCACTCACAATGGCAAAATTAAGAAACTTTCCACATAAGTGCGAATAAGTTTGTTCCTTCAACCAGTAGTCTCGATGCCTCTGCACAATGGCTCTTTATGTTAACACCATTTTTCCCATCGTCATCACCATCACCTCTGCCATCGTTGTCGTCATCTCGTGTCGTCCTTTCTCATTTCACATCGCAAATTGGAAATTACTTAAGTTCTGGCTAAGAAACAATGGGGGGTCAGGATGGAACTAAAATACTTGGCCAAATGATTTCAAGGGTGGGTGCGAGAGTCTCAGATTATACACTAAAGTGAGTAAAATGACGAAGTATTCCATCAGAGGTTGGCGGCGGCGATGGGGTTCGGCTAAGACTTCCGCCAATACATTAAGGGATTTTCATCACAAATGGAATAGACGTTAAGCTTCGAAACTATTAGGATGCCCAGCAGCCGGTCGAAGGGATACATGCACAAGGTGAAGGTTGAGACAACGGAAGCTAAACAATTTCACGATGGCTATCGTATTATTTCTTGTGATCTCCAGCTACTACCATAAAATGAGAACTGGTGATGATGATGATGATGATGATGATGTCGACTTGACGGCTATTACTCCCTCCGATGAAGCACATAATTATCCTTAATTGAATCTGGCACATCTGGGGCAAGCGAGTGATGGTGGGGAGTCGCAGCAAATAAAGAGTAGTATATATATATATATGTATGGTGATTTAATTCACTGTCAGTATAATGGACGCGGAATTATGTCATGAAATTCGCAATGACTTCAATTGAATTTGATCGACTTTTTCGCAGGACACTTATTTAAGTATTGTCATCAGTCATTGTGGAGTTGAATCAGAGAAGGGGTTAGGAATTCGCAACCCACTGACGATAATGTAAGTTATTATCAGACTGATACCAAATAAATTTCACTGTTTTCTACCGCTCTCTGATGACAATTGAGAGACTTTAATGATAATGTCCTCCTGACAGTTATTTTCAATTAGTTTCTCGCATTAGGCTGTCAACGAAAGTGAGGATTCGAATTTTCACAGCCGTTACCATCAGATTATGTAATTGCAACTTTGAGTGAATAAGTGAAATTAATGTGGAAGTTTTGAAATATTCATCCTTGTCAAAATATACTTTGTTCGTATAGTTGTAGTCAGAGAATGTCCTTAATGTATGAAGTTAACGCATTAAGTAGTACTGATGATGATGAGCAGTCAAATTATAATATGTAAGTGCTTTTACTTTGAAGTCGTGCTTTCTAATTGTCTGTATTAACTTTTATTTTTTCGTTAATGGGTCAATATTTCAAAACATTAATAATTTGGACCTCGAAATGGACATTTACTAAAATAATCAAATTTAATATTTTTTTGGTTACTCTGTATTTAAGAAACATTATTAAATATTTTAGGCCAATGGGACACCAAATTTTGTTAATTTTGTTAAACCAGGATCCCAAGATGTGCCTTGGAATCATAGACGCCATTGTTGTTGTTGTTTTTTTGGGTTACTTCGCTGGAATAATCGCTACACATTATGTTATTTTCATAGGAAATTAAAGCCCGTTTGTTGATACGCATACCTAAGTTCCACATAAATTCTATGTGATACTGAAATTTATATAAGTTGCGCGCAAAAATGTATGTTCCACATAGTAAGCGACCATTTTTGAATGTTAGCTAACTTCAAATCGATTTGCTCAAATGTCAAATATATTGTGTGTGTTATTGAATAACTTGTAGTTATTCTACGTCATTTTGTTGCCTTCGGGTCGTTGCTGGCATGCAAGTTCCCTTCTTAGCTCGTCGGGGGTGTGGGACTTGAACTTGACCCTTGGTCCGTGCAACAAAAAAAAACCATGCCAGTCTTCTACGTCGAGGTGATGTTGACGCTGCGAGAACTTTTTTCCTACCCTCCCTGCCTTGGCCATTCTACTCGCCTAAGTAGCCCCTTTGCTTGCCAACTCTCACTTAATTCCGCACCATCTTTCCCTATCCGCGCTCCCACATTGTTGTTACTTTAGTTTAAACCAATTCATTTCCATTAATTTTCAATTGTCCGCTTGTCCATCAAGTGGGTCGCGGGTGTAGGTTGCTCAAGTGGACCCTCCACAGCTCTCGATTCTAGTTTAAATCAAATATAGAACGTAAGTTCTTATTCAACTTCTTCCTTTTTATTTTACTTTACGTTGTTTTACGTTAAAAATTTAAAATTAACAATAATGGGCTTCTTTGGCGTCTTTTATGAAAAAAAAAAATTATTACTACTCTTTTTCAATAAATTTGAAATTTCTTTAATTCTACATTAATTATTGAAATTGTACGTCTCAAAAACGACTCACCCTTTTATCAGCAACTGGCGACGTTGTGGCCACAGCATCCAGGTTTCGCGTTGTACCTTTTTGTTGTTGGTGTACCTATTTTATGTTAGGGAATATACAATTCAATTTACTAATAATTATAAATTAACGAAATTTCCTACTTTTAAGTTCCCTATGAATTTACTCTAGGTACTGGCAACATTATATTTACAGCAAATGCTAGGATTGATAGTCCAGCATAAATAGGATTCGAACAACAAAAAATTCGTTACAGCACTCTGACAGTGGAATATTGTAGAGCAAGCTCTTGTAAAACAGGACAAAAAACGAACCGACAGCAGCTATCCGGAGTGCAATGGGGTGCATTTTTAGGGGTTGACAATGGTTTTTCGCGATTTCTGGCTAAACTCTGTATCCTATCAAAAAAAGTTCAATGTAAAAGTTGTAGGAAATAAAAAGATCTACAACTTTTGTATATACCATTTTTACCTTAACCTCTATTACCTTTTTGCAACACTAAAAGGTATCTTTTGTTCAGGTTTCAGCTTCATAGACATTTTTCTGTCAAAGAAAAGAATTAAAAACCGATTTTCCGCCATTTTTTCGAAAAATTTTGAGGTTAAGGTAAAAATGGTAAATACAAAAGTTGTTGTTGAAAAAAAAAATTATTAACCGTATGACCCTCGCTTTGCAGACGTTATCTCACACACGATAGATTATATGCACAAATATGCGTGTAATTTTCTTCAATATAATATATACTTTTAGAAATGCTATTTGTGTACAATATGTAATTTATGATATTAACAAAATTTAGGAAAAACAGTTACTCACTGTAGGTACTTTAAAGTGATGCTGAATAATTTTTTTTTTTTTGGTTGGAATACGGTGGTGGTTGGTTTTGGCTGGTGGAAATCGCAATTGCGCACGTATAGCGTTGTTGGCCGTGCAATATACTAGGTGCGCTGCAATGTGCCACACTTTTATAATGGCGGTGAAATTTGGGGCGCAAAAAAAAATTATTTTTTTTTTTTTTTTAATTGATTGTCCAAGATGTTTTTGCGTGCTCGCTTTCTTGGACACTTTAATATTGTGCTGAACGCTTAAAAATGTTCTGCCTAATTTATTTTCGGGGTCACCAATTTATTGCGGCTCAACTTAACGCGAATTTATTTAAAACGAAACCACGATTTATATTTTTAATGCTGAGCGACCATCTTGGTCGCCGGCTACTTTATTTCTCGTCTTGACATTTCATCTTCTTACAATTTATACTAGTTCAGGCATTCATCGTACACTACGACTATTCTTACACTTAGTTCAGTCACCAAGTACACTACGGAACGAATTTATATGTAGATTATAGGGTGCCACAAGATCAACAGCCATTAGCAAACCAGTTACTCCATTCACAAGTCCATCCGCAGTATGTATATTATTTTGACTAAGACGCAATGAATTGTATTAATCAGCTTCTTTATTAGACCAAAACAAATTAATTGTCTCAGCCAGGTAGGTATCCTCCTTCGTCATCTGATTGATAAATTGTGCTTATTAATCGACTTTTTCTCACTCCAGCACCGCCTTCCACATATTTGAAGAATTTAGGCTTTTTTTTGCATTATTATTCAGTATATGTTGGAGGTATCTTCGCTGTTTTTCATTTAAGCACCTAATCGCGGCTAATAGATCTATTTTATTGATCAGGGGTGGATTTTTTATCATGCGAGGCCCTCCATTTGGGTCATCATTCATGTTCATGTCTCGATGGTCATCGACATTTAGAACATTCAAATTCGGATTAATTTCGGGAACAGCTAACGCTCTAAACTCATCATCCAAAATTTTAGAAACGGCTACATTTTCGCCATTCTTCGTGTTCCCCGTTCCCTTGTTGAATCCTTTGAAGGGCTTCCTCCAGTTCTCCTTAGTTGAACTTTTCAAATATCATCCTATTAGCCTCGGTCCTGTCTTTGTTTATAGTGCCAGTTGCTTCGTTATCATTTTCCACCAAATCCACACGTTCATTCCATCCTGGAAAATATAGCGTCGCCATTGAACGGCAATAGTCAGATATAGACGTGTCTACACTGAATTTTGGAAAGCACAATATGCATGGATTACTACGCTTGTAGAGAAATCCGGAAGCTGTCTTTTAAACGAAAGCCAATACCTATTTGCCCGCTATCTTCTTCCTCCTGATTATCTTCCTCGTAATCATTCTCTTCTTCCTGTTGGCGTCTTTGTCCTCTTACGTTTTTGTGTACATACCTATAGTAAGCTGCAAAAAAAAAGCCAAACAGGCATTATCTAGTACCGTACATCAGGACGTTAAACATAGTTGTCATATAAGTTTGTTAGGAATATGTCAGTCGAACCGGCAAGCAATCTTTCCAAATCCCTCTTTGATTGTACCATATACACGCTTGCCGAGAATTGACTTATTGACGAATACCTCTGCATTACTGCACTGAGACAAATGCATACCCAGTATGTTGTAGGATGCCTCCTGTGCTCGAATTTGCAGTCTCTGATTGACAGAGTAGTTCCCCCCTCTAATTTCATTCACTGCTCCCTGCAGCAATCGAGAAACACCTCTATGGCAAAGCAAGCGTAAGCATCCACTACAAACTTAATATCCATATTTGCCCGTTGCATTTGTAGGATTGTTGGGTTAAAGGCGTTAATGGAAAGATCCCTAAACTGTCTTTTAAGAAATACATGGGGCTTTTTTAACGACGATCGCAGGGCTTGTTTGTATTCTTCGTAATTCATATTGATGCGCTGATCGTGTGACAGAAATTGCTCAAAACTGTTTATCTGAGCTATTTCCTCTTGTTGCAATATAATTTCCGCGATCAAAAACTACTAATTTTAATAATTTAATTGGCGAAATAAACGAAATAAACAAAATTGCAGTCGCCACTGCCTGAAAGAAAAATTCGCAATGACGAAATGTCACTTGCGAATATCGCGAAGAATTTGCAACAACAGCCACTGGAAAGTGTGCTGCGTTCAGCTTCGCTTAGCGGGTGGGGTCGGGTTCGTCGTTGGTGTTGATTTCTTTATCGAAATGACAAGTTGTAATGATAATATTATTATGCAATTAATTTAATGATGAATGTTAAAGTTGAATAAATGGGCGCCACGTAATTTTGGGGTAAATTACGAAACCTGGGAATATTTTGCGAAACGAAAAAAATTACCACCGACACGACGTATCTGAAAATCTCAAAATGAAACAAAGATTTTTACCTCGTTATAAAGGCTCCGTTGGAGCACGGTCTTTTATTTAATTTGGGGTAGAAGCCCCGAAATAGAAAAATTTGGTTGTCGGCGACACAATTAAAAGGGGGATTTATGGATCCCAAGATGGCGTTCGGACCGTTGGAATAGCCCGCTATTGCAACGTCTCGAGCTTCAAAATTTTAGTTAACGGGTCGCGTGTCCCGCTTTCACCGGGATTTTCCGAAACGAGAGCCTACCGAGTTTGAAATTTTCTTTATAATCCTACACAAACGACTTTTAAACGAAATCACTGTACTTATCTTTTTCTTTCTTTTGCCAACGCCTGTTGGATTCCTTGTCTCTTTGTTATTTTGGAGTGTGCCCCTTTCTGACACCTCTTTCTTCGTTCTGTCCACTCTGTCTTCCTATCCTTTCTTGTTTTTTTTTTTTTCACTTTTATGTTTTCACTCTTTTTCCTATTTCTACTCTACTCAGAATAAAATCTACTTCACGAACTACTTTCGCAAAAAATTATCCAAAAATTGCTGTTTCGCAACAAAATCAAAAAAACTTCTCAAAATCAACTTTTATAAATGCTGGTCAGCCAAGAAGTGACTTCCAAGATTTTACCTTTGTTCGAAGTCGCTTGACTTCCTCACACACACACTCTCATACATTCGCTGGCATTAGGCCCCAACGGTGGGATTCAGCTTGGCATTCAGCGATGCCTCCCACGACCATTAACCACCACATTCATACACTCTAGCGGGCTAAACGGTCGTTATATGCGACACCAATGCGCTGCCGTAACCCGCTAGGCCTCTCAAAATTTCCAGTCACTCTTCCCTATATACTGGAATTCGCCTTGTAGGGGATCCTTCCAGTATATTTGGGATTAGCCAGCCGACTCCGAACAAATGGTATACAGTGATGCCATTCTGACCGGATTACGGTCATATCTGACCGGAATCTGTTTACTCTGACCGGAGAAAATTTTGAAATCCGGCCTAACCGTTTTTTGACCGGAACGAAAAATGTTTTTAACCGGAAAACGCTTGTTTGACCGGAAAAATAAAATTTCCCTACTGACTATAAATAAAGATAGATTTCTATAATTTGAATATAACTTTGCCATACATTACGAACATGCTCCCAAGTTCAAACAAATTCTGCTCAAGGAGCAGGATAATAAATTATCTTATAGGCTAATTTGTTGACGTTTTCTTTTGCTAGAATTTTGAAGATGAAATTAAAATATTGAATTTCAATTAATTAAAGTGTGAAATTCAATAAATCTCAGATTGGTGAACTACTCTTTTCAAGTGGCAGAAAATTATTCTAGAATAATTACTTAGCCCAATTGACACACGGCCTTAGTACATGGCCTGGCCATACACGTCCTCCCATGACTTTCATGTTTCATTTCCATTAACGATTTGGCTACACACAAAAACCAGGCGTCATTGCAATGAAATAAAATTTGGCAGGTAAAAGAATAGTGAAATTGAAAACACAATCAATTTCTATGGTTAAGCCGAAGCGGACGCCCGTTTTTGACGTCCTCACTCTATCAACGCAAATAACAAATAAAGATTTGTATCGAAAGCACAATGGTGCGAAAAAGAACGTGCCAGAATTATTTCTGAAAGTAGATTTTCTATGCTATATACCTTTCTCCTTTACTCACTCAAAATCTACCTGTGTCGCTGGACACGACGTTCATTGGAAGGCGTGTATGGCCATGCACTAAAAGTGTATTTCAGAACTTAAAACATGTCATATAAAATGAAAAATTAAAATTTTAAACAAACGAAATAAAAAACAAGTTCACAAACTCAAGATTCACATATTATAAAAACGTTTTCTAAACATAACATAACATAAAAATTTGTAAATTGTATAGGTAGGTAAGGTATAGGTATTTTCTCTTTTTGACCGGCTTTCAGGTCGAAAATTCTCATTTTAACTTTTGACCGGAATTTTTGACCGGATTTAGAAAATAAAAATCCGGTCATTCGGTCAGATTTGACCGGATTCACTTTTTTTTAGTGGCAACACTGATGGTATATGTACCTAGTGGACTCTCTTTTCGAGTCTCGCTTCTTTTATATGTAATCTTTGACATTTGGCCAAAGATAAAAAGTAAATAGCTCGTGGAGGAACTTTGCTACTGGCATTTTTCCCCACGCATAAACAAAATTAAAAATCAAAAAAGCAACTAAAATTATAAAATAAAAAGAAAAAAGGATGAAGGTGGACGTTATTCCCCACCCGGATCTAACCCTCCCCGTGGGAAATTACCCAACAACCCCCATATAGGTAAAGGACAAGGAACCCACAAGGTGTTGTTTGTTTACATTTTTCTTTTTCGCGAATACTTTAACTACCTCGGTGGACTCTCGCGCAGATTTGGGGGATGAGACCGGCTGATAGCAGGCCATTCCTTACAAATTTGATTCATTTAGGTTGGGCTCTCGGCCATGTAAAATGATCGCAGCATTTTTAGTGATTTCTGTGCAATTGTGTTTCTTTTCGGTTTTGGTTCGTGGTTTTGTGTCTTGTGTCGCCCTTTTGATTCGTGTTGTTGTGCTATTATATTGTTTGGGTCTTGCGCCCTTATTTTTGCACCCCTTTTGCTGATGCTGCGATCGTCGACGATTGTGTTTTGTGGTTGTGTTTGTTGTGCTCGTCCTTCATGTTCTATCGCCCCTTTTGGTACGGGGGATTAATGTTGTGTGGCTCGTGGTTATTATCACGCACTCTTCCGTGCGGGTTGTTTTGTGAAGGTGTGTTACTACTTTGCCGTCCGCCCACACTCCCCTGTTGCTCCTTCGTTGCTCCGTCGGCGTCGTCGTCCTATGCCCATCGAACAAAACTCCCTACCGTGGTAGTGGTAGTTCTGTTATCGATTCGATTGTTTCGAAGAGTGTCTTTTTTGTCTCGGCAGCCCGCCTACACTCCTCTGCTGCTCCTTTGTTGCACCAGCGGCGCGCGGGGTGATTTGCGAAAAGGGATCGTCGTCCCTCCACCCATCGAACTTGGCTTTTTGCGTCACTCGGATACTAGTGAGTGACGTTCGTTGGGGTGTTTGTGTTGGCCGTCCGCCACACCCTTTGCATAGACACGGTTTTGATTGTGTCTATTAATCCCACGTTGGAGTGTCGCCTAAGGGGATCGTCCTCCCCCCACTCTTTCTCTCTACCGACCGCCTGTCGGTGTGGACATTTGGTATAGATCGGTGGGAGTCTCCTGACGGCCTGTCAGGCTCAGGCTCCATCCGACTTTTCTCGTTGTTTATCGACGGTTACGAGTCTCCCTGTGGGCGCAGTAGCGCAGTGGTTAGTGTGCTGGACTACTGTGCGAGGGATCCCAGGTTCGATCCCCGGAAAAACACAAATTACATCTTAAGGTTTTTTCTACTGCGCCACCTCTCGCGAACGTCTGACAAACATCCGAGAGTATGACTGTCCTGAAAAAGCTTCTCAATTCAGCCGCTCGGACTCGGCATAAAATTGTAGGTCCCTTCCATTCGTTCTAAAAATAGAAACTCACACAAAACGAATGGTTGCGAGAAGCTAGGCCTTGGGTGTCTACCGCCTGTTGCGCCACCTATTTATTTATTAATTTTTTTTTTTTACGAGTCTCCCTTCCGTCCAAAGGGCTACGTAACCGGATTCTCCTCATAGTGCCACTCAGACCGTCCGTCTGGTGGCTTGTGACCGACGTGTCTCACTCGACGACCTGTGTGGTAGCAACCTTAAGACTCCAGGGAGGTGGTCCGGAGGCTGATGGGAGCCTCGGATGCCCCTCCACTTCCCTGGACCTTGGATGCTCAACCCAAGTAAAAAGAGGGGCTATGGGTAGGAAAGAGAGCAGACCTTGTTGCGCTAAATTTTAACGCAACACTCTGAAGAAAAGTTTTTATTGATAAAGTTGTGAACTTTATCAAAATTCTCCTTGTGCTTCTTTATTTCTGCCTCTTGAATATTCTCTGGAAGTGGAAGAAGAATTTCTGTAGATGGCATGGGGGTATGGAATGCGGAACCTATAGAATTTTTGATCACGAATTTCTCTTTGGCAGGTGTTAGAATAATTGTGTTCCTTATACGGAACACAGCTTACTACTTCTGGGATAGTAGAATCGGTTGGAATAAACCTATCTATAAATTGTATGACCGATGGGAAAGTGTCCTTATTGTAGCCAAATACATTTCGGGAGCATTTTCAATCCAGTAGCTATATGCCGTAAACATGGGGTGATCCACGGTGCTGAAATTCGATTCTCCAGTAGAATTGCGAAACCTTAAAGTTTTTAAAGAGTTGACGGATTCGGTGATCGAAATACCTCGAACCTGTGATAGGATCGCTCCTTACCAAATTGTATTTCTGCTGAGTAATGTAGCTTATGGCCTCCTCCTCAGTAATATCCCTATTTTCTATAACTTTAGCTAATATTCACCTCGATTACCGTTGTCGTTTCCGACTCAAAAATACACGATTCTCCAAATCTGTATTACGCTTGTCGTTTCTACACGACGAAAGGCAGGATGAAAATGCCAAATTCCTTTTTTGTACTAGTCGGGTGGTTCAATTAGGCTGTGTTTGTTCGTTTGTATTCAGTTTTTTTTTTAAACAGAATTCATTTCTTTTTAATGGAAGGCGTACTTGAGGGGATACTTTCGCCTCAAGATGAAAGCTATTGCGAATTTCCTTTCGTTCGAAAAAATCAATCATCATATCAAAAGTTACGGCCATGGGGGCTTCATATACTTCAACAGTTCGGGCACAATCGCCTGATTGTAATATGAACTATCCGTCGACATCGCAGGCAGTTTCCACACCAATCCCATCACAATGGGATGATTTCCCTGAAACGTCTACCATCATTGTCCTTACAAACTCGCCAACACCATCCACTTCCTTGTCCTATCAGACTGGGCAGGGCATACTCCGGCACAAAAAAAAAACAACCAAATTAAGGACTCGAACTAGTTCAAAGACTATGGAAGATCTAAAAATCCTTTTAACTAAACAGACGCTTTGTATCTAAGCGTAAAAAAAAGTTAGAAAAACGCTGAAAACATGTTAAACGAGAGCGAACGATGTAATAAGATAAGAAGCGACTAAAAATAGAAGAGGAGCTACAAGGAGGAAGTAAACAGGAATGAACTCCATAGAATTGAACACACCAAATGGCAAATGATGAACCTTGAGTTACGTAGGAAACGAAATGAATTACAACTACGAACTTTAAGCTTTAAAATGATTTATATATATACATATTTATATATAAATATTTATCTTTTCTTAATTTTGATCTACCTAATTTATTTTTGTTTAATAAACGTTATCAAATACCACAAATTGAGTTCATAATTTCATTTCTTATTCTAAGAGCTGTTTCACTTCTTGCATCATCGGACTGCAAGGGAGCAGGTTGATTCTTATCATCAGCAGTCTTATAAAAAATGCATAATATTGTGCAAAGCTGCACCTACATTTACAATCTTCGTTGCCTTTTCCGGATTTGTCACGCACCAAGAAGACAGCGGAAGCGATTTTTCAGTACACCTATTGTCCTTTCAATGATATTTCTCGCTTTTACATGAATACGATTAAAAGTGCTCTTAGAGGTTCCTTCTTGGGCAGATCTGAACGTGGTCATATCCACGCTCAAGTGGATATCCAGCATCTCCTATAAATATTTGTTAAGTTTGATGTTTTTTTTTATTTAATAATACTATCTAATTCCTAGTAGCCAAGTGTTTCATTTCCCACTCTCAAACTTTTCCCGTAGAATTGCCGCATTTCACTAAGATTCCATACGACAGCATCATGACTGGCTCCTGGTCCTGGGTGTCTGGCATCGATAAACCTAATACGCATTTTATGATCGCAAACCTGTATTTTTTTAATAGGAGAATGAGTGTGAGATGTACTATACGTATACCTGAACTGTAAAACATTGCAATGTACCGTCACTATACGGTCCAATGAAATTGGGACATTGACTGTAACACCTCGAGTGGGACATTTCCGGTGTATCGCAGAGAAACAATTCTCATGAAGGGAATGCGAGGAACAATAAATCACTCTTCAAGTGACGTTAGCCTTTTTGATCACCTCAGGTATCACAGGGAAATGTAGGCCTTTCGAAAGGCAAAGGCAAAAGTCATTTGAGGGGGAAGGAAATTCCGATGACTGGAAGAAAACTTCTGTCAATTCGGGAAATATTTCCAAAATAGTGTCCTTGTTTAATGTTTGATTTGTGTAGTAAACCAAAGTCCACCACAGCAAAGGCAGATGTTTGTTGCAGAATCTTTAATGTTGAAGTTGTACTGCGCCAAATTCCTTTCAATTTTTAGTCGAGATTCTTGAGTAAGAAATTCAGCTTGAGAATCCGGCCAACGGTTTTGCCTTTAAAAAACAATCCTTTGTGACTGCCGAGTACTTTCAGTTGCACGATTCACTTCATCTGTCCTGTAACGTCTAACACGAACAGTGAGACTCCTATTGGCGTCCTGCTATCGTGTTCTCGCGATTGTTCTCGTTTGCCAACATTGAACAGTATTTTGCAATTGTTCTCTAAGTTGATAATCGATGTTCAATCAAGCCGACCGCCGCCTTATATTATTGTCCATAGTTTGTTCACCTCCCCTTAACACAGGATTTCTTCTGCGAGTAGTCCTAGCTTCGTTGTCGCGATCTCTTTCATTCGTCCTAATTTTAGTAGTCCTAAATTAGTCCTCCGCACGGTATGGGCCATTGCGTCGCGCTCCCGTTCATTCGCCCTGAACTCCTCGTCGGTTTTCCGCAGAGTACGAGCCATGGCGTCGCGCTCTCGTTCATTCATCCTAAATTCCTCATTAATCCTCCGTACTGTATGGGCCATGGCGTCGCGCTCTCGTTCATTCATCCTGAATTGCTCATCGGTCCTCCATTGCGTCGCGCTCCCGTTCATTCGTCCTGAACTCCTCGTCGGTTCTCCGCACAGTATGGGCCATTGCGTCGCGCTCTCGGTCATTCGGCCGGAACTCTTCGTCGCTTCTCCGCACAGTACGGGCTATTGCATCTCGCTCGATTTCCTCATTAGTTATCCGCAAACTGTGGGTCATGGCGTCGCGCTGTCGCTCAATCGACCTGTATTCCTCATCCGTCCTCCTTAATGTGTGGGCTATCGTATCTCGGAATCGCTCACTGGAGGCTGTAGACCGTTACGGCGTTACCGCCTAATTCTGTGCGATTGTGCATCGACCATGCGCTCTCTTTCCCTGTATTTTGTTTTTGTCGTCGTCTGGCTATTGACTGGACATTTCGTGTACTGTCCTCACTATTTTCCTGGCGATGATGGTTCCGGAATGGGCCCGGCAAAAGAAGAATGAAAAACTGTGACATCTACTACGGTGATTGCTACAGAGAACAGAAGCGGCGCCTATTCGGATGCGGATTCGCTGTAGGCGGCAGACTTAGGCAAGAAGTCTTGAGCTTTCGACACGTTAGTGAACGCCTTACAACTATCCGCATCAAGGCTAAATTCGCCAACATCAGCCTGATATGCGCTCACGCCCCCACAGAAGATAAAGACGATGCTACCAAACAATGTTTCTATGAGCTCCTCGACAACACATATGAGCAGTGTCCTAAGTGCGACGTTAAAATCGTCTTAGGTGATTTTAACGCCAACATAGGAAAGGAGGACATCTTTGGTAGCTCAATCGGAAAGCACAGCCTACACGACACCACGACTGGAAACGGACTTATGCTAATTGACTTTGCTGCGGGACGTAATGTTACTATAGCTAGTACACGGTTTCCTCACCTCAACATTCACAAAGGAACATGGCGGTCATCAGATCAACAAACGGTCAATCAAATTGACCATGTTGCGATCGACGCAAGGCACTCCTCCAGTATTCTAGATGTCCGAACTTTCCGAGCGGCCAACATAGACTCGGATCACTACCTTGTTGTAGCCAAAGTAGGTATGGGGATATCCCAGACACCACAACAACGAGGAGATACTGTGAGGAGATTCAACGTTGAACGGCTACAAACGCAACAAACCGCCAGAACTTTTGCCGATCGCGTCTCCATCAACCTCTCAAGAAGTCCTATACAGCCAGCATCAAGTGCTGAAGATCAGTGGCATCGATGCCAAGAGCCATCAGAAAAGCCGCAACTGATGTGCTAGGTTTCACCCAACCACCACCGCGAAACCCTTGGATGAAGAGTGCCGGCAAGCACATGCAGCTGCAGCAAAGCAACTGGCCTACAAAGCGTCGCTGCAGAGAAGGACGAGAGCAGCTCGTGAGCTCTACGAGCAAAAAAGGAGGGAAGAACACCGGCTTCTCCGGAGGAAAAAGAAAGAGCATGAGAAGCGCGCGATTGAGGAAATAGAGAGGTGTTACTCCAGGAACAATGTTCGGAACTTTTACCAAAAGTTAAAAGAACGTGTCAGGGGAACAAGACCCGAATAGAGACCTGTAGAGACGAACAAGGAAACCTTGTAGTGGAGCCACAGTCGGTGCTGAGGACATGGAAAAACCATTTCTGCATACTGTTAAACGGCGAAGATGACACAAATTCCGCAGTCAGGCAAAATGAACCAATCAACCTGGGCGATGAAAGCCAAGACTTCCGTCCACCTGACCAAAATGAGGTACGGATAGCAATATCCAAGCTGAAGTTCAACAAAGCTACAGGACCGGACGGTTTACCGGCCGAGCTTTTTAAGGCAGCGGGAGATGTCTTGGTAGAGAGCATACACCAACTCGTTTCTAAAATTTGGTCAGAGTAAAGTATGCCTGATGAATGGAGCCTCAGCTTTGTTTGCCCGATACATAAGAAAGGAGACCCTCTAAACTGCGCCAACTATAGAGGCATCAGTCTCCTTAACATCGCTTACAAGATCCTTTCTGCCGTATCTACTGTGTGAACGCATGAAACCATTTGTCAACGAACTGATTGGTTGGACCCTATCAGCGCGGCCTGTAAGTCCACCAAAGACCAAATATTCACACTACGGCAGATCCTGGATAAAACCCAAGAAGTCCAAATCAATACTTACCATCTATTTATCGATTTTAAAGCCGCATATGACAGTATTTATAGAGCCGAGCTATACAGAGCCATGTCTAGTTTTGGCATCGCTGAGACCTTTGATGTCAAAAAAGGATTTAGACAAGGTGATGCGCTGTCATGTGACCTTTTCAACATCATTCTTGAGAAAATTGTGCAAAACTTGCAAGCCAACACCAGGGGCACAATTTTCCAAAAGTCTGTGCAACTACTTGCATACGCTGACGACATCGACATCATTGGCAGAACACAGCGAGCTGTCACTGGTGCGTTTGCAGGTATCAGCGCAGAAGCGGTAAAAATGGGTTTAGTGGTGAATGAGGGCAAAACAAAATATATGCTGTCAACAAGAAGGGACACACAACATCGAAAAATCGGACAGAACGTCACGATAGACAGCTATAACTTTGAGGTAGTTCGGGACTTTGTCTACCTCGGCTCCGCTATTAACTCTGAAAATGACATCACATCAGAAATCAAGCGAAGAATTACACTTGCCAACCGCTGTTACTTTGGCCTAAGAAGGCAATTAATTAGTAAGGCCTTGTCGAGAAACACCAAGGAGACTTTATATAAGACCCTCATCATCCCAGTCCTGCTTTATGGCGCAGAATCATGGACGTTATCAAAGGCGGATGAAGATCTCCTTGGTCGCTTCGAACGCAAAATTCTTCGAGTGATTTTCGGTCCCGTTTGCCTTGACGGGCTTTGGAGGAGGAGATTTAACAGCGAACTCTACGAGCTATACAGCGACATCGACCTGGTCAGAAAAGTACGTATCAGTCGACTAAGATGGCTAGGACATGTAGAGCGAATGGACACCAACGCTCCGGCCCGAAGAGTCTTCGATTCCAACCCGGAGGGACAACGCAGTAGAGGAAGACCTCGCGGTTAGGCGCGCAGGTGGAAGGGGACCTCAACCAACTTGGAGTGCGCAACTGGAGGCGGTTAGCCAAAGATCGTGCTAACTGGAGAGGCGTGTTGGTTGAGGCCCAGGTCCACCCAGGACTGTAGCGCCATCTAAGTAAGTAAATATATTACTACCATCTCTTTCTTCCGGTTATATATATATATATATTATCTGTTTAATGTGTTTCCTGTCATCTATGATTCAACAGCGCTATACAGCACCCTAAGGCCAGTTCTTTGTCGAGTATATCAAAATTAAAAATTCCTTCCACTGCTCAGGATGAGTGGAAAGCATCTTCCACCAGTACATTCAAATGCTTCCTTATGCAGTATATGTACATGAAAGATCCAATTCGCCAGCATGATTCCGGTCAGTTCCACACTCTGTACCAATTGGTTCTAACAAACTACTCGTCTAGACATTTGTTTGACCATGTACTGTCGCGTAGTCCTGCCAAGACGCCAATCTAACCTAAACAAAGAGTGAAAAACTTTTCCATTAAAAGTACACATATCTCTCCCAAAACAAATCTACACTTGCATTGTTTGCTTCCGAAACTTTTTTCTCAAGAAGACCTACAAAATTGAACTTTCCCTTCATTAAATTCTTCAGACACAGAAACAAAATCCTTCCTCTTGATTAGATTCATACTAACATTTCTGGATATACAATGTATTTGCCGCCAGGATAAAAGACACCCTTTACCACGGCTCCAATGACACTTAACACTGCACTCGGAAAATGGGAAAACAGAGATCCCGGCCCGCTTTGCATTGCGTCCAAAATTTGTTGCAATCACGAGTTGAAAGAAAGCGCAAAATGCTTCATTATTATTTTCCATAGGTGCCACTGCTATTTAGCTGATACTCCTTGCTTAGCTGGAGCATCCTTATTTCGTAACTGAGTCACGTAAGTGAAACGGACGTTGACGAAGAAGAAAGCAAGTGAAGAGACTCCAAGCGATGCTAAGCGCGCAACTATGTGTGCATCTTTGCGAGGAATCTCGTTGCTTAAACACTCTCAAGTTTCATCCACACGTCCTTTGCACGAATGCTTGAGCCATACTCGACGTAAGGTAATATTTACCCTTTTTGCTGTTTCATTGCTGACGGTATAGGGATGGATTCACAACTTAAAATGTTTGCTCATTCCAGGCCCAAGGTGTGTCTGTGAGGGGGATAGAGATGTGGAAAACAATGGGGAGCAAGGACCTCTCTGATAGCAAAGATTCCACGTATCTTAGTTTGTCCTTTGCAAGCATTTGAAGAAGGAGATGGGTTAGTAAGTTGGAACTATCTGAATTTACACAATGTGTACGTGATGTTGTGTTGTTGTTTTTTTGTTATTATTTTTTTTAGCTTCAACCATTTGCCATTTAGTTTTTGGGGATATCTCCGTGATGTATGCACCTGGTTAGCATTTATTCGTATGCGATGCGAATGTCTCTATGCAGAAAAATCAATGGGGGATGGAGATGAAGCAGCGTTTTGGAGAGATATGAAATGAGATTCTTGGAACTTGAAACAATTTATTTAAGTTACTCCGCATGTGATATGAATATAACAATGTATATTTACGGGGCCATAGGATGGGGACAAAGGAAAGAGCTCAGTGGATGACAAAAGGATGCTTAAAGTTGTTTAATAGTTGCGTCTAAGTTAGATTAAGGTGAATAGAGTCTGAAACAGATTATATGAATATTTCAGAAATTTTTTATTTTCTTTTCGCCTTTTCAGAACTAATAAAATGCAGTTTGACGTTTTACAGACAAATTTACTACTAATCCAGGAACCAAAATATTTTAATCTATATATATAAAAATCATGGTCAATTGTGTTTGTCGATAATGTTCTCTGTAATGCGTGAACCGATTTTGATTCTGGAAATTTCCCATGAAAGTGACGTTGATACCATGGTTTATAAGTTCATACGGTCTTTGTAGGTGTATTGGTTCATGAGTTATAGGGGCGTGGCAGCTCCCATACAAAAAATGCATTCAAAATCTTATTCCTCGAAAACCACTGAATCGATTGAATTCAAATTTACATACAATCTTAGGTATCGGCCCAGGAGTATTCCTGTGAAGATTGGTCAACATTGGACAAAGGGGCGTGGCACCTCCCATAAAAAAAAAACATTCAAAATCTTATATCTCGAAAACCAGCAAATCGATTGAGTTCAAATTTACATACAATCTTAGGTATCGGCCCAGGAGTATTCCCGTGAAGATTGGTCAAAATTGGACAAACGGGCGTGGCACCGGCCATACAAAAAAACAATCAAAATCTTATATCTGGAAAACCACCGAATCGATTGAGTTTAAATTTACAGATAATCTTAGGTATTCGTCCAGCAGTATTCCTGTGAAGATTGGTCAAAATTGGACAAAGGGGCGTGGCACCGTCAATACAAAACAGCTTATATCTCGAAAACCACCGAAATATTAGGTCTTGGCCCAGTAGTATTCCTGTGAAGATTGGGCAAATGGGACAAAGGGGTGTGGCGCCTCACAGACAATTTGATCCTGATACAGAGTATTTATATACTTTTTTATGGGGTAGGTACATATGGAAACATCCCATTGGGTATTATTTCCTTCACACAGCAGTTGCAAGCCTGCTGTTCTAAACAAATTAATTGTGAAAGCAATCACCGCCCTAGAAAAAAGTAAGTTGATTCCGGTGCATTTCGTTTGCGACAAAGATTCCAACTTCAGGGGCTTAGCTCGCGATCTTGTATTACTGTAGCCATGCCCAATTTCTGATTCGATTTTTCTGGGTGCGAATTTCTAGTAAATCACTGCCGAATGATGTAGAATTTTTAATCCGAGAATCCTATACATGATTTCCGCATTCGGCAAATTTGAAAATTGAATACGATGATGATGCTTCGTCTTTAATTATTCCTCAAATAGCTAGGATGAGGTGGTTTTTTATTTTTCTTCCAAAATCAGTCAATCGTTTATTAAAGCAACGATCGGAATAGGTATAGTATACTAGAATTGAAAATGTATTTAACATTTTATTGAACCAATTCTTAGTGATGTCAATAAGGTAAATTTTTCATTCCAAACAAAATCCTCAGATTTTACGAAATTGGTCAACGACATAACCAATCTTTTAAAATTACTTGCGAATAAAATTGTTTACAACAAGACGTTATGTTTAAAAGTTGGAAATTATTGACTACGTTGAATACAACTCGTATTAAAAATACAAATTTGAGGTAAAATTAAAAAAAAAATTCAAAATGGTCACACCATCAATTAAAAAGAACTGCATTAGCTAATTTCATAAAAGAACTAATTAATTAAAAAAAAATATATTGCCGGATAATATTGCAATAATAAAAAATATAAATATTGCAAATTCTTGTTCAATAATTCCACTTGTAAAATTATGTAACTGAAACAACATTTTCAGGAAATAACTGCTGTTCATTTTCAATACAGATACTTAATGTAATGTAAAAAATATACAAGGGTAGGAACAGGATGCGGTTAAGCCTTTTTTCATTCATTTTGTATATACGGTAGGCATAGTTCCGTATAGGTATTGTACTTATTGTACTTGAACTTGTTAAGCTAATGTTTCTAAATTGTTCTTTTTAGAAATGGACTTTTACGTAGCAAGTACTGTGACAACTATTATACGCTACCAGCTAGTGTTTTGAGGGAAATCGGAACAATGAAATCATATAGCTACTAAAGCTGATGATTGTGATGAGGGTTGCAAAAATAATTTATATTTAGACTAAATACAGACATACAATGTGCAATTTTATTACTAATGCAATTTACATATACAAGGAAATTTATATAAAATTTACATACACCTAACGAATACATTTTATTATTATTTTAATATTGATTTTGATCTAGACCTGAAAAATATGTTTAGCTCTCAATCACATTTTTGAGTTGGCATCGTAATTTTTTTTTTAAGTAATTTAATTCGATAAAGAGGTGGTGCTTTTCGATCTGGAATTGCTTCGTTTTTCCTAAGATTTGCCGGAATGCGAAGATTTGGTCAAATAATATGATCAAAATCCAGAAAGGGAAATGATGCTGTCCCTGTAATCGTATTCCTGCGAATGTGAATAGAACAGAAACATCATCAATAATTTAATAAATAATTTTAAACTAAAGCAAAAGTGCGCATAAAATAACACAGTGTTGTTCGTATTTTCGTACACAATGGATGTCCAATCAGAGAGCGAAAATAAAAAAAAGTGGTGGCCCACTGAAATGGCCATAGAATTAATTTCGGCCGTAGAGGAAAACTCAAATCTGTGGGACGTCATGACCCCAGGTTATAAAGACGGAGATGCCAGAGAATTAGTTTGGGCTGAAGTCGCTTCCAGAGCTAAAGTGACCAAAGCCGAAGAAAATCATAAATTGACAACAATTTCGAGTGAGTTTTTATTATATTTTATTTCCAATTTGATTTAAGTGATATGTAATTTTTATGTACATATTTAGAACCCGATAGCGAAATCTACAGAAATCAAATCAAAAGTGGAATCGTATCCAAGAGGACAAAGTCGATTACTTTTCTGCGATGGTGTTAATGAAGCCGATATTGACGTTGCAGGCGGTTTACAGTGAGTCAAATTTAGTAAGCCTACCAATTTAATTTATTTCCATCTTTGTTTCGGAAAAATCGCAGGACTTGTATTGCCAGCTCACCCCACCGTTTAAAATATTTGTAAAATTATAAGCTGACTCCATTTGAATTAATTTGTGCATTTAAAAGATTTTTTTCATCAAAGTACATGGAGGATATACAGATAACCCATGGAAACTGCGAGCCAACTGCAAATCTAGAGCTTCAAAACATTGAAATACAGTTTGAAGTAACAAAAAAGAAGAACAAAGGATTTAACGCTTTCAAAACTTAATCTGACTACAAAACTTTTGATTTCGGTAGTGAAAATGCGTTATATTATTTTGCATGCTACATTTAAAAAAAATACCGTCAAAAACACAAGTGTGAGTTGGAAATAAGTCACCAACCTATATATTGTTCCTCCATATTTACAGATTTTAAGGAATATGAGCTCCCTCATTCAACACGTCTGCCTCAAGAATGTGTAGACGCATTAGAGAGTTTAGAGAAAAAATGCATGTCTCGTTTTCCCAATTTCTACTTTTGTAATATTTTTAAAATGAGAATGTACGACATATTAAAGAATGAATTTGATGACTTTTGCTTTAAAAATCAAAACAAAGAAATTCTTATAAAATGTTATGTACCTACAGCTACACGTTAGAGTATACATTATGAAAAAAAAAATGAATAAAACAATCAAAATAGCGAACACAAGCAAAAAATAATATCCTAGCTCAACACACCATGTAATTATAATTTTGTATTTAATAAAAATGTATGGTATGAAGTTAAAAATTTCCTTTTTTTAACGAAGCATTACATTACAGAGATAAAGTTACTCGTGTCTTGCTTTTGCCTTATTTTTTAATGACTATGACGACCAAATCGATGCATTAATAAAAATCTTCATTCGCTGAGAAATTAAAAATCAGTCCAGTAAATGATTTTCTGAAATTACAGAACGGGCAGAAGTGTACCAAGAAGATCCCATGAAAATCCAGAACCCTCTTTCGATTTATGGTGAGATATAATAAATTGAAAATTGATCTTATTTGGCCAAGTGCGAAAAAAATTGCTTTCTCGATTGCAGTTATGCTTAGGGGTAGTTTTATATAGCGTTCTAAAAGTATTATTATGCATTAATAGAATTATTGTATTATGCCGATATTAAAATTTATTTCAACATACTGGCTACATCCTCGGGATCAGTATAGGTTAATTATTGAGAGGATGGGGGAAGGAGAAACGGGGGTATAGGGCCAATTTTTGGAACCACTCGGTCATTTCCGGAGTTGATCTCCGACAGCCATGTTTTTCACATGGACAGCTAGGTATATGTTGTATGGACGCGTGTGAGCTGTTTTCGTAATTGGTTTATACTTGCGCCCACTAAAAATATGACATGTATAGTTTGAAAAGCCATTGCGATAAAATATTTTGTAACCTTAAAAAAGAGAAACAAATATAAACAAACGTACATTTATATGATAAATCAAATAAATTTTAATTTTATTTAAAAGAAAAGAAAACAAAACAGAAAACAGAATACAAAAAACAAAGCATGGCTAGTTTTTTTAGAATGTGGAAACATTTTTGAAGTCCTGCGATTCCCGGACATCTTTTGCTTTTAAGGCTTTTATCTAATAAAAAATTATATACAGCTTGTTATTTGAAATACAAATAATAAAACATTATAAGCTACCGACCATTTTCTCCAGTTCCTCCTTCGCATTCCATGCGTCTTATATATTTCTTCAATCTGTAATAATTTAGATGTTAAAAGAAGTGGAATGATTAAAGTGAGTGTGAATGAAGAGATGTGGATGTAGTAAATACAGAGAAACTACTAAATAAACGAATCATTCATTTCGACTTACTTTGTCATTTTTTCTTCCAATTGCTTGTTCATGTTCAGTTCGTGTTTTTGTTGAGTAAGGGCCTTTTCCAATTGACAATTTTTATTTCGTAATCTGTAATAATTAAGATGTTAAAATTAATAGAAATCGAAAACAGGCAGGCGGGCTCAAGGTAGGCACAGGATGAGATGGTCACCAACAATACTTACGTGAAATTTTCATCCAGCAGTGCTTCCAACTGAGAGTCATTGTGCGCGGTTGTCGACCGCTTATTCTTCTCTTCAACGATCCAAGAATACCTCGCGCTACGATCATTTTGATTTGGCTGTTTAAAAGCAATATTTTTCGCAATTTTTCAGTTTTTCTCAAGCGTCCAGAACGCGCCAAATCACAGAATTTGTATGTGTTATATTTCAAGAGACCATTAGATGAAAATTTAATGACTTCAACTAAAAATATGAGATGCAAACGACTGGAGTTAGAGTTGATCGCCGTATTTGAGCATATCGTTGCTCAGTTTCTGACAGCGATCGCGACGCGTAATAGACGGGTCGGTTATTTTGCAAAAGGCAACAGCCCAAACCGCTTTGCGAGGCATCAACTTCAATAACCATGCCCTTGGAACTTTCAAATGACCTCAAAATTATGTCTTTTGCTATATCTTTCTTAATTTTGTTTACCTCCGCGGATAGACTAGGTGTCCAAATGAATTCAACATCTTTCCGAAGAAGTTCACGCAACGATGTTGTCAGCTCAGACCTCAGACAATATTAGGAATAAAATGCCTCAAAAGGTGCAGTACCTTGATTTGATTACTCAAAGTGAGAACAAGAAATTTATGTTCTAAAAAATAGATTCTTTGGGCAAAACTGAACAAATAAGAATCTGCAATGATTTAAAACATAACAGAAATTGGAATGAAGTGGTAAAACAATGGATGGAAACCATTACACTCCCAATGATAGAAAAAACGCAAGGTGCCAGTCCTCAATAAATTTTCCAAGACTGGCCTCTTTATAAATATGCACGTGCGCAAGAACTGGTAAATTAAGTCGAACATAATGGTTTCTTGTTTCTGTCACCAGTTTTTAAAAATATGGGCTTAACGCTTTTTTATACCCTCCATTACATTTGTAGTGCCAAGAACGATTGATTGAAGAGCCCATAAAGTATACAATTTATTCTGAATCAGGATCAAATTCTGAATCGATTTAGCCATGTCCGTATCTCTGTCTGTGGAAAACACGATTCCGTCCAAACGAATCGACTTAGGTGAATGAAATTTTGTAGAGGACTTCTTTTTAGCGGACTAGCATGGCATGCCAAATATTTTGAATGACTTTTATAAAGTGTAGGGTATCAAAGCATCTTTGCTTTTGTAACTTTTTATGAAATGCATATTTCTTTTCATTTATATGCGGATCGATATGGACCACAATTTCCTTAAACCACAGAAATTGTTCAATTGTTCAAAATGGGAGAGTTATTGCAGTGTTGGATTACACCTCTTTTCGAAGAGAATAAAATCGAATTCTCTCAAAACATATCTCTCAATCTTTAAAGAAAAGTTTGAGCACCTTGACATTTTTTTTTTATCTTGGTTTCTTCCTTTCAAAAAAATATATATTTATCATATTTAGATATTAACATCGGCTTTACCACGCTGCTTCATGGAATATTGCCACCATCAGCAAGGCTCTTACGAGGTAAACTTTAAAAGTTTACCATCATAGATGATTCGCAAAATGCATTTACTTTGGGAGTAAAGCAGGCAGCCAATATACATAGATGTGATATTAAATAAGAAAAGAGAAGAATATATGAAGGAGAAAACAACACTGCAACCTCTGATTATAATAGTAAGTGAACAGTAGGGTGGTCCACATATATATGGCAAACAGTTTTTTTTCAAGAAGAAGTCCCGCCACCCCATTATTTTGTTACACATGCCCTTTCTATTACTTACTTACTTACTTACTTAAGGTGGCGCTACAGTCCGGGGTGGACCTGGGCCTCAACCAACAAGCGTCTCCAGCCAGCACGATCTTTGGCCAGCTGTCTCCAGTTTCGCACGCTAAGTTGGTTGAGGTCCCCTTCCACTTGCGTGCGCCACCTGAGTCGCGGTCTTCCTCTACTGCGCCGTCCCTCGGGTGTGGATTCGAAGATCTTCCGGGCCGGAGCATTCACTTCCATTCGCTCTACATGACCCAGCCACCGCAGTCGTTGGACCTTCACTCTTCTGGCTAGGTCGATGTCGCTGTACAGCCCGTACAGTTCGTCGTTGTATCTCCTCCTCCATTCACCGTCTATGCAGACGGGACCGAAAATTACTCGAAGAATTTTCCTCTCAAAGCAACCAAGAGTAAGCTCATCCGCTTTTGATAGAGTCCATGCCTCTGCACCATAAAGTAGGACTGGGATGATTAAGGTCTTATAAAGGGTCACTTTAGTTGTTCGAGAGAGGGCTTTGCTACTCAATTGCTTTCTTAGCCCAAAGAAACAGCGATTGGCAAGAGTTATTCTTCGCTTAATCTCAGCGCTGATGTCATTGTCTGAGTTCATAGCGGAGCCTAGGTAGACAAAGTCCTTTACCACCTCAAAGTTATATCTGTCTATAGTGACATTCTGTCCAAGACGTCGGTGTTGGGTGTCCTTTCTTGATGACAGCATATACTTTGTCTTGCCCTCATTGACCGCCAAACCCATCTTCGCCGCCTCCGTCTCAATGCTCACGAACGCGCCAGTGACATCACGCTGCGTTCTGCCGATTATGTCGATGTCGTCGGCGTAGGCGAGTAGGTGGACGGACTTTTGAAAGATAGTGCCTCTGGTGTTAGCGTTTGAGTTTTGCACTATTCTTTCAAGAACGATGTTGAAGAAGTCACATGACAGCGCATCGCCTTGTCTAAATCCTTTTTTGACATCGAAGGTCTCGGTGAGTTCTTTACCGACCTTGATGGAGCAGCGTGCATTCTCCATTGTCATCCTGCACAGACGGACGAGTTTGGCAGGGATGCCAAAACTAGACATTGCTCTGTATAGCTCGTCTCTATAAATGCTGTCATAGGCGGCCTTAAAATCGATGAAAAGATGGTGGGTATCGATTTGGACTTCCTGGGTTTTTTCCAAGATCTGCCGCAGTGTGAATATTTGGTCGGTGGTAGACTTTCCTGGCCTGAAGCCACACTGATAGGGACCAATCAGGTTGTTGACGAAAGGCTTCAGGCGTTCACACAACACGGCAGATAGGATCTTGTAGGCGATGTTAAGAAGACTAATCCCTCTGTAGTTGGCGCAGTTCAGAGGGTCTCCTTTCTTGAGGATCGGGCAAACAATGCTGAGGTTCCATTCATCGGGCATACTTTCCTCCGACCATATTTTACAGATGAGTTGGTGCATACTCCTAACCAAGTCATCGCCTGCGGCTTTGAATAGCTCGGCGGTTAGGCCATCTGCTCCAGCGGCTTTGTTGGACTTAAGCTTAGATATGGCTATCTTCACTTCGTCCAGGTCGGGTGGACGGAATTGTTGGTCTTCATCGTCCAGGTTGAATGGTTCATTCTGCCTGACAGCGGTATTTAGTTCGTCATCGCCGTTAAACAGTCTGCAGAAGTAGTTTTTCCATATCCTCAGCATCGACTGCGATTCTACTATGATGTTCCCTTGCTCGTCCTTGCAGGCTTCGGTTCGGGCTCTGTAAAACTTTGGTAAAACTTCCGAACCTCATTCCTGTTGTAGCATCTCTCTATTTCCTCGATCGCGCGCTTCTCGTGCTCTTTCTTTTTTCTCCTGAGAAGCCGGTGTTCGTCTCTTCTTTTCTGCGCGTAGAGCTCACGAGCAGCTCTGGTCCTTCTTTGCAGCGCCGCTTTGTATGCCTCTTGTTTCGCTGCATGTGCTTGCCGGCACTCGTCGTCGAACCAGGGGTTTCGTTGTGGTGGTCGTGTGAAACCAAGCACATCAGAGGCGGCGTCTCTGATGGCTTTTTGGCAATGTTGCTACTGGTCTTCAATGCTTGATGCTGGCTGCATAGAACCTCTTGAGAGATTTAGAGAGACTCGATCGGAGAAGGATCTGGTGATCTCTTGCGATTTTAGCCGTCCGACGTCAAACTTCCTCACAGTATTTACTTGTCTTGGCGGTGTTCGGGATATCCGAAGGCGTACCTTGGCTACGACAAGGTAGTGGTCCGAGTCAATGTTCGCTCCTCGAAACGTTCGGACATCCATAATACTGGAGGAGTGTCTTGCGTCGATCGCAATGTGGTCAATCTGGTTGACGGTTGATTGATCGGGAGATCTCCATGTGCCTTTGTGAATATCGAGATGCGGGAACCGCGTACTTGCTATGACACCATTTCGCCCCGCCGCGAAGTCGATCAGCCTAAATCCGTTATCGGAGGTGGTGTCGTGTAGGCTGTACCTTCCGACAGTACTACCAAAGATGCCCTCTCTTCCTATCTTTGCATTAAAATCACCTAGGACGATTTTAATGTCATAGTTAGGGCATTGCTCGTACGTCTTGTCTAAGAGCTCGTAGAATCTTTCTTTGGTGTCGTCGTCTTTCTCCTCCGTGGGGGCATGGGCGCATATTAGGCTAATGTTGGCGAATTTAGCCTTGATGCGGATTGTCGCGAGGCGCTCGTTCACACAGCTGAAACTTAAGACTTCTTGCCTAAGTCTGCCTCCAACGACGAAACCACATCCAAATAAGCGCTGTTTTTGCTGCCGATAGCAGTCGCCATAATAGATGTCGCAGTTTTTCATCCTCTTCTTGCCCGGTCCATCCCATCGCACTTCTTGGATGGCGGTTAGGTCTGCTTTATAGCAGTTCAGGGCCTCCGCTAGTTGTTCGGCTGCACGTGGTCTGTTAAGGGACCTAACATTCCAAGTGCAGATCCGAAATTCGTTGTCCTTTATTCGTTTGCCAGGTTCGTCAACAGTAAAATCATCCGTATCCGCGGCTTGTTGTCGTTTCGGAACTATTGTTGTTTTCCGCAGTCGGGCAGTTACCCCGGCGTACAACCCCCAACCTGGAGGGCCAGGCCCTTTGTTGGACCCCTTGGACGAAAGGGGCCGGATTCCTCCGGTGTCAGTAACCCACTTCGGGGATGTGAGAGCTGCCGTTGGCCCATAAAGGGTTCATCCGCCACCATCTCTATTTCAGGACCCTGACTAGTCATGAAAAATCCTCACTGACCTCAGCTTCAAATACGTCAAAGTAGCTCAAGTAAGGTAACTGTCATCTTGACTGTTGACGACACCGTTGATTCAGTCTAGTGAATTCATCCGCCGTACGTCCTCTTTCTGAGGGGCTCATGTAAGACTTCTGAGACTCGTTCAGTCAGTCATTCCGACAGAGCATTATAGTGTTGCTATTTTCTTCGTGTTCAACACTCGCGCTTATAAGTTTAGCAAGCCAAGCCCGGAAGGGCGAGGCCAGTACCCGGTGGTTACCACGCGGAGGTAAAATAAGCACAATTGATGTGTATGAAAAAGTTACAACAGCTGGGCACCGCCAAGTTGATGCCAGTCAGCGCCTACCCGATTCATACACACCCAACCACCCCCTTTCTATTACCTGTGTAAAATTTCAGACTCCTACCTTACTTAAAAGGGGGTGCTCAACGACCTTGAAATATGTTGATTCTACAAAAAAAACCCTACAAATTTGAGAAATGAATAATGTAAGCTATCTTCAAAAAAATATTTTTTTATTCAAAAATATTATTTAAATATGTACGTAAAAAATTATAGAAACAAAGCAGAACATAAATTAAAGTTAATGCAGTTCAATTTTTTCAATTTATCAGCCCTATTATCAACAAAATGAATGAATCGGTATTATGGTTATCAACCTATCAACATTTTTGATGAATTGTGAATTGTATTAGATTTAAGATCTATTGTGAATAGTTTTATCGATAAACTTGGTATTACGGTTATCAAAAAAATTGATATTCATCAAATTTTCTATCAACCACAAATTTCTCGTTGATACGTATCAAATATTATTCGGTGCATCAAATTAAAAAATGTATAACCTCGTTTTTACTGTAAAATAACGACTTTAGAGCGAAATGTCTTCGGTAGACATCCCAAATGTATTCAAACTACGAGTAGCAGCGATTTTAAAATTATTTACTCAATAAGGAAACTATCAACTAAGCGTTGAGAATAACTTTAGCATTGGCATTGCACAATCAACAGTGTTGTTCGTTCTTTTGATTTGCGAAAAAAACAAGTTTTGCTTATAAAAAACAACAACATTATTTAACCAAAACTAGTAGTCAGCCATACAACAAAAACCAACTGCAAATCAGAAACGTCAAACGTCAAAACAGAACCCATTCTCAATGAAATTTCGATAAGTATTCACAATGAGGTAAAATGTATCAATAGATACTCGTAATACCAAACGATCAATGAATTGATAGATGTTATCAAGTATCAACTAATTGATATTTGATAGCCATAATAGGGCTGTATAACTGAATTTGTTAACGCTTTTTTTGAAGTCTCAGTAAAAACTATTTTCTGGTTTTGTTCCACAACATGAAGTATAAATTGATTTTTCTTCCTCATTTTTACTGAGTATCGTATTGTAATCTTCAAACACGCAAACTTCTTATGCGACTTTTGCCTCGAAGGTAATCATCATTCTCACCCCAAGTCTCAGGCGGTAGCTTCAAGAACTCATGTCTAGAACTGCGAGTGCTTGCAATGTTCTTTCCAATGCAAAGACGTCCAAGGTGATTTCTATTGATAGCTTAGAAGAGTTACCTCTTACTGAACCAGGTCCGTCATTAGCATCCATTCTTTGAACAATAGCCTTTTCCCATCACAGCACACCTTGTTGGAAAAAAGAGCAAATGACGCTCTAAAACAATTCTCGCTTCTGCACCAACTTTGGAATCAATTGCTTCATATGATTTCAATCTCTTCTAAAGTTGTAAGTCATTTATCGGTGCATCGATTGAGCACTCTCTTCCACTAAAGATAGCCAACTGAAATTTTACAGCATTAATACTTTAGACACGTGTTACAAATCTGCGGGGTGGCCAACCTGAAAAAAGAAAAAAAAATTTTTTTGGACCACCCTAGTGAACAGTTTACATTTTATGTATCCATTGACAATATTAAATATAAGATGATATCTTATTTAGATTGCATCGATTTTTATTTTAAGCTAGTTTATATTTTAAATATACAGTATCCCCCTCAGTCAATTAAAATTTGGAATTTCATTGAAAGATTTTGTTTTAATGTTGAGGAAGGTAACAAAATCAAAACGGTACCTACAGACTTTAATACATGACTTGGAGACGCAGATGTCCTAGCTATAAATTTAAATATTTTTGTAATCTTGTGATATAAAAGTGATATAATTTGTATTCTTTTTATTTTAGCCTAAAATACTCAATTTTTAAAAATTATACAATATAAAATATAACAGTTAAGTTATCGTTAAAAAAAGCAAAAAAAAAATATATATAATCAAAATGGTAATATTTGTCTTTTCATTGATAATATAGCTACTTACATAATGTATGCTTTACTTTTTCTGCAGTCGAATTTAGCACATCGAATTAAGTAAGTTTGCTATAAAGATGTCATACGAGTATGCATAATAACATAATTCTTATTACACTTCCCAGGATAATTAGGCTAGGATAATTCCTTAGTAACTAAGACAATTAGTCATTATCTTAGTTACTAAGGAAATTCAACACAGGTTTTTGGGCACAGGGATATTCTTGGCAAACATTATTAGGGGCATTTCGTTTAGGAGTTTCAACCGTTCGGGAAATAATATTGGAAACGCGCATTGCTATTTAGGATGAGCTACATTCAATTTATCTAGCTCCACCCTCTGAAAACGAATGGAAAAAAATTTAAGTCGACATTTTCAACACGAAAGGTATGCCAGACTGTGCAGGTGCAACAGATGAAAAACACATCAAACTAAAATGTCCCTCGCATGGAGGATCACTTTACTTTAACTACAAAAGCTACCATAGCATCATCTTGACAGCAGCTTGTGACAGTAATTACTGCTTCACTGCTGTGGATATTGGTGCTTTCGGAAGCAGAATTTTAAATGAAGAAATAAACCTGCCACCTGATGAAAACCTCGGTATTACTTCATAGGTGATGGAGCATTTCCAATAAAAAACAATATAATGAAGCCATATTCACGAAAACATTTGAATGACAATGAAGAAACTTTCAATAAGCGACTTTCCTCTGCGCGAGTCAATCGAAAACACTTTCGGAATTCTGACAACCAAGTGGAGGGTATTGTTGAACACCTTGAACTGTTTCCCTGAAAATTCTGAGAAGATTATAAAGGCCGTCGTGGTGCTGCATAATTTTGCAAAAATGAATGATCCTAATTACTGACCAGATAATTATGTGGACGATAACAATGGAGAAAAAGAAGTCGGAGGACTGTGGCGAGATAAAAAGCTCTACATTCCGAAGTGTAGACTTTTTACAATATTTAATGCCCCACGTTCGGCTTTCGGCTTAAGAGACACTCTGAAAGAGTACATATGCCACCAAAGTCCTCTATAAAAATCAGGAAAATGCTTATCAACACATTTTGTAAATTCATTACATTTTTTATTAAAACAAAACTAAACAAAAACTTTATACAGGAAGAAAAAAGATAATAAATAAATAAATACATTAAATTAATGAAATGATACCTGTCAGTCTTTCCATTTATATTTAAGTATAAATCACTTAAGTAAGGCTGTTGGCAATTTCTTCATCCACCAGACATGATACTTTCACCTTAATCCTTGAAATCGGTTGGGGACTTAGCTTTGCATCGATAGATGTTGCTAAAGATGCAAAGAAGAGCTGCATGGACGAAGATGTCTTGAAAGATAATGCAGAACTTAAGACATTTCCGTCTGAGAGCTGCGATGGTAGTGGCAGAAACGAATAGTCCGAGTCATCTGCATCGGGCCAGTAACACTCTTGAGAGTTTTCTCTCTCCATTCAAGTAAGAGTGTTAGAAGTATTATACAGCGTACCAATTCACTTGGCCATTCTACTGCGCAGGTTTCTGTGTATTTTGTTTTTGTGTTTTGTTTTGTGTCGTGTATATTCTCTTAAATCCTCTCTCTGCGCAACCGACGGTTGGCCAAGTGAATTGGTTCGCGCTATACTTGAATGTGTCGTTGAATGCTGTTGTGGTGTGCAATTCAAATAATTGGCGTTCTCGTCTACAACATAGTTCCCTGAAGTCCTATAACAAAGTATGGAAAGATTTTCAACTACAATTTTTTGTTCTTTTTATAATTTTAGTTAAATACTCACGAAATATTCGCTGTTGGAATGTCATCCGAAAACCACATATAGGTACTCCATATACTTCCATAGCCTTTTTGGAGAAGATGCCACTTTTTTTTTCTCTCTGTTATATCGGTCCCTCAGTGTCACCCATCTCTGCTTTGCTCGATCTACTGAAAAATTTACACAATGGGCTATACCTCCTGGTACATATCCGGAACTTTTCATAGAAGGATCTTTTTGTTTGTTCTGACGGAAAGAATTTTATTTTTAGGGGACAGAGTTTTCTCTCCATTAGTCTCGTGGTTACCTCACACACCGTACTTTGGTCCATTGATGCTGACCAGTCATTACCACCTTGCTATTGGTAACCGCCACTCCCAAGAAAGTTCAATGTTGAAGCTAACTGGAGAATAGGCGGAATGTGAATGCCGAACTCCAGCTGGCAAATCCAATAGTCGAAGAATATACAAAAATGTATCCTTTGTTAGTCGAACATTTTTTATGAATCTTTTTAATTTGGAAAAAGCAATAATTATTATTAAAAGTTCACAAAGGAAATATAGAAGGTGTGTATTATGTACATACTTTGAATTTGCTAGCTCCAGTGTGTTTAGCTTACTTCGAAAATTGAATCGCAACAATCGGACATTTCTATTACAATTATTGTTATTTTCATTTTCTTCATTTTCGCTTTCGAATACGAAAAATAATTGCACAGGAACAAACACGCTCATTTTGTCTTAATAAATATTAAAAGATAAAAAATAACTTGTCAAATCGGTCTCTGTCAGGCTCAGGCCAGGCCTCATGCTTTGTCAGGCTTTTTAATTGTTTGTTGATTTATTTACATCAATTTAATTTTACCGAAAAAAAATCATCTTAAATGTTAAACTGTTGCTAAATGTATCAAAATATGGATGCAACTATAGGTCATTTTTGAATGGTTTCATTTATATTCGTTTAGTAAAAGAGACAATACTATTAATGAAATGACAGCAGTAACATATGCGACAATTCGATTCCCAATTTATTATAATATATAGTATACACAACCTACCAATCGCTCTCCCGCTTTGGTATCCTTACGTAAGTCACATAATAATGGTCAGAAAAATGGTCAGTACAATTCAAATGCTTTAACGTTTTTCTCTTGATGCAATTGTCAAAAGATGTTTCATATTTTGAATACTGCAAAACCAATCCTACGGAAATATAAAAAATGTGTGAGTGGATTTTTGCAATCTCTTCTCACAATGCCAATAGCATAACAAAAATAATTTTCTCTCTTCAACCGCACAATGGACGACAAAAGAAATAAACTCAATTTAGACTCAGTGAAAGCAAAGAACATTATAAATTTATAACTATATTTTGAAGAAACCAGACGATCTAAATCAAATATATGAAAATAAAAAATGCCTCGATCTCTTTATTTAGTTACACCTACAAAAAAATACATTCTGGGATAATGTAATAATATGAAGTTTAAAGTTATTTTACGTTCCTTTAGTCTTCTTGCTGTATTTTTTTTTAAATGAAGATTATGACTATTTTATTTGGCTTACATAAAATGTTTAGTTAAAAAATGCAATGTCAGGCTTTTTGCTCCATAATCAGGCTTTTCTCTCCTAACTGTCAGGCTTTTCGATTTTTTGTGATGGTAACCCTAGATGCAAGTGACAACTAGCTAAATTACTGTCACAAGAAATAATTATCACAAAAATGTGATTGTCACAAGTGATTTTTGTCACCTTATGCAGACCAATTTTGTTGATTGTGACTATCACAAATCACCTTAGCCGATTCCACTGGAATCTCGAGGATCTTTCAAAATTTAAACTCAAAGCAGAAGTATTCGTCGGCTGCATATTTGGAGTTGAACAAACACACTAGTTGTGGAGACTCTATAGAGTCAACCATAATGGCAGACATTTCGAGAATATACTGGTATCCATTGCCCCCTCAATATCATCCTCTCAATACAAAGAGCCACTTTTCCGACCATCTTTGCCCTACATTAGGGTTGTCAGAAATCATTTGAAGAAAGTAGTTATCGAGCATGAAAATCCCGGACTTTCCCGGACAAAATATAATCTAAAAAAGAGTACAAAACTAGGACCAAAATGCTCGTACTATTGTTGCAAAAAGATTTTAACTTTCTCGTTTTCCTGGTAGTAGGTACTTCATGTTTTAAGGCCGTGTGTCAATTGCGCTGAATAATTATTATCGAGTGAATTTCTAACCCATATACAAGTCTGGAAAGGGGGGTTCACTAAACTCAAATCTTAAAATAGAGATATTTCCATAGACAGATACTCCATATTTTCCCAACTTCCGATTTGGGGGAAGGGGGAACAAAATCAATTTAAATTTCTGTGATTTTTGAAATTTTGCTTGTTAGCCGAGTTATTGGCGAGAAAATACTTTTCGTATTTTACAAACAACCAAAAATTGTGTTAAAAAATTGGATTTTCACAATATTGGGAAAAGTTGAAGAATTGAAAAAAACCCTGCCGCATTAAACAACCAACAAAAAAATTATATTTTCGGTGGATTTTTGTCTTTGAAATATTATTTTAGGGTTTCAAACATAAGCACTGCCGGGTGAAGAGAAAGCCATCTCCTTCTTCAATGGTATAAAAGTGACTGGTATTCTATATTCATTTTGTGCGAAATTCAGCAAAATATTTTATGATTATATAAACTTAAATAGGTAAGATCGCATTAGATATTGCGTACAATACTGGTAATTTTTTAATTCAGTGTTTTTTGAACCTTTCTTTGTCGATTACCAAAGTTGGTATTACTTAAACGCGTAAAAGCCTCATAAACTGCGTAAACTGCAGAAATATACCACCTCGTAAATGAACTGTCAGATTTTGTATGGAGATTGGAGAATAGTTTACGCAGACTTCATTTCATAATGTTCCGCGATTTAGACCTACTGTCCTCGTAGCTGCGATTAATACGCACGCTTTTTTTATTTGCAGCTTGGTGTACGCTTGCTTGCAGTTTCCTTACAGGTGGCATATAATGAAATGAAACACTGTCCAGGTCCACGGAGCGGCAAAGAGCTTCGTTTGTTTATTTGCCAGCAAGCTGCAAGTAAGTTGCAAGCAAGCGTACAACAAGCTGCTAATGACGAAAGCGTGCGCATGAATCGCAGCTACGTGGACAGTAGGCCTTAGACTCGTAAAGCAACCCCGGAAATTTACGCAAATCACAAATCTGAAACTTTGTCAGACAGTCATATGAATTGTTTGTTTGTTTCCAGAGTTTTTTTTAGGAAGATCTCAAAATGAGGCTAAAAATTTAAGTAAACAAATAATGTTGATTACCTAGAAATGAAAATGTTTATGATTTATAGGAAAACGCAAACAATAAATTCAAACCGAGGCGTGTTCACTTAAAGCACAGCGGTCGTCACGACAATAATTATTGTCGATTGCGTCGATCGTATAAGAATTTGTGTTTAGAAAAAGAGAAAAATTTAATTTAATAATAAAATGATATTAACCAACTTTAATTGGTAAATTAAAAAGAAGAAATATTATTATTATTATTTCTTTATTATTATGTAAGTTACAGTAATAATATAAAAACTATACCTAGCACTAGCTACCAAGGCTATCGGCTAAAGAAGAATTATTAAAAAGTAAATCAATCCCAATAAGCAGTTATAAAAACAAGCTAATAAATGCATTAGTTTGCGGTCTAAGAAATTTAATTTCACCAAAAGTACCAAATAGCCCTACGCAAATTTCTGTCGGGGGCCAGCGTCAGCCAAAAATTCTCAATATTTCCAGTCGTTCTTCCTTCTCTATATACTGGAATTCGCCTTTTGGGGGGTCCTTCCAGTATATTTGGGATTAGCCCGCCGACTTCGAACAAATAGTCTATGTACTTAGTGGACTCTCTTTTCGAGTCTCAATTTTTTTATATACAAAAGTAAATAGCTCCAAATTTGCAACCGGCATTTTTCCCCACGAATACCTAAGTAAAATTAAAATCTAAAAACAGATTAAATTATTAAAATAAAATGACTTGCTGATAGCAGGCCATTCCTTACAGATTTCATTAATTTAGGGTTTGCTCGTTGTTTATCGACGGTTACGACTCTCCCTTCCGTCCAAAGGGCTACGTAACCGAAAAAAACATATATTGCCACTCAGACCGTCCGTCTGGTGGTTTGTGACCGACCTGTCACATCGATGACCTATTTGGTGGCACCAAGGAGGTGATCCGGAAGCCCAGGACCTTGGATGCCCAGCCCAAGTAAAAAGAGAGACTATGGGTAGGAAAAGAAGGGATATAGAACAGACCTTGTTTCGCTAAATTTTAAAGCAACACACTTTTATTTGGGCCTTACGCTTAGACATGAGAAACGCGGTGCGTGCGTTGCAGTGCGGGTAATGCGGGCAGATTAAAAAGAAATGATTTTTATACATATTTTATTTATTGAAAAGTAGTCCCAAAGCATATAACGTTTAATTTCTGCTTCTTCTGGTGGGTGATTATTTGTATTATTTGTTTTGGAAATTTTTAGGTTATTGGCCGAATCTCTCGAGCTTGAATAGGTATTGTTCAAAATAATTGTGAAAAGTCTCTTCTTTCTTCATATCGATTATAACGTATAACGTTGTATACATAGAATGCAATTAGCTTTAATTAATGAACAGCATTTGGGACATTAGTTTCAATTGCCTTTATTAAAACTAAAAATTTTACAGAACTTATACCGAATGCACACTCTACTGTCATTCTGTTTCTGTCATAAGTTTCGTTGAAACACGCCCTTCATCCAAGTCTTTTCCAGCTCATCGTAAGAGAAGAAAGACACATGAAGACGGAAATTACGTTGATCTAATGCTTTTAGACAGCGAAACCAAAAAGCTGGCCTTCTTACTCGAAGCATCGGAAGATGAAAATTCACTTTATCTGAGGTTGCTGCTTCCATTCATGAAAAAATTGGATCCGATTCGACAGCTTCCGGAGCTGGGTCATCTACTTATTCCAATACATATCTGCACCAAATTCACCTATCTTTAGCGTTTATCAACAAATTGTTCCAAATTCTCAAAATATACAGTGTTGCGTTCACGAAAATAATAGTGCTGCTATACACAAAACTTGAACCAAATGAAACGGTACTTTTTCCGTTGAAAAATATAAGGATGCAAACTTTTTGTTTAGAACGCAAAGAAGAGAATAAAAATTTCAAAATGCCGTTACTTTCGGTTTTTACTATTTTCATGAACACAGCTGTGTGTGCAATTGAACAACTTTAAAGAGATTTGTGCAACTCATTAGTCTGCATTTTTTAAATTGCCTATGATTATGAACAGCTGAACTTTGTCCATAATCACCATTAGGAAACTTTAAATATGTTAGCTGGTGTAATAAATGCAAGAATGATAGGGTACATGATTACGCTCTCCGCTCGTCTTCCCTATTTGTTTTTCTTTTTTTGACTCTTGTGAAATAACTCGTGCGTGACCCTCTTAATTTTTTATTTTTTTTTGAATTTGCCGTTTTGTGTGTTTTTGTTTCAAAAGTAAGGTGTGCGGTATATATGTAATAGCAATTCAAATAATAAAAATGACAAAAATAGTATTTGGTTTTATTGTTTCCCTAAAGAAATTAACGTAGTTTCTGTTTACTCTCGCTCTAAAGGGATGCAAGCTGGAGCTACAAAGGAAATAATGGAAACAATGAAGTTACTGAAATAGTAGCCGAAATTGTTGAAGGGGAAGGCAATGACCTTTCATTGAAAACTTAAAAAAGCGTATCACATCTTTGAAAAAGGAAATGTGAGTTAACTTGCATTCCTTAATTAAATAACAACTAATACGTAGTCCTTGTTTTTTTAGAAAAACTCTAAAGCAGAAGCAATGTTCCCTAAAGTTGAATGAAGAAATTGTTGAAGGGGAAGTTTAGAGAAAAAATGTGTTCTCTGCAGAAAATTCTCAAAACATCAGCGTTACAACGTTAAAATATGGAGGCAAATTGAAGCAAGTATTTCAATAGGTAAGGTAAATAAACTGAAACGCTATACTCCACAAGTGCCAAGGCATACACGCTGTTTCCGAAGAAAAAAGTTGCACTTCCTGGAGTTCGGACTCTCCAAAGTTGGGCACATAAAGTGGACATTTCTCCAGGAAATGTTAAACCTGTTGTACAAATTGTGCCAGCAGCAACATAGCCTGATGAAACCCGGGAAGTTTGCGTTCTAAGCTTAGACGAGACGAGATGAAAATACGAAAAAAAAACTTTCTGTTACGACTGATCATCCGACTCGATATTAGCTCCCTGCTACTATTTCCAAGTAACCTAAACGTAAGCTAAACTCTATTATCTATTCCTATTTTAACTTATATATAAACTATACTCTACTTCTTTGTAGGGTGACCTGGCTTGGCCTACACAGCCAATGCCTCAAGGGATACATCCATGCCTATATCTCTGGCAGAAAAATTCGAGAGATAACTCCTTGATGACGCCATGTTCCAGTCATTCGGCAGTTCGTTCTTGTAGACGATAGTTTGTATGTCGTCATGTCACGTTCGTCGGTCGTCTACTTCCACGTAATTTTTTACACCAAGGCCCTAGAGCGGAAGGACGGCCTTTCCTTGTATCCCCACACCAAATCACATTGAGAAAAGGTTAAATTCAATTTTAAAATCTATAATTATCCATAAAAACTTTAAGTGGCAGGTCGGAGATACTGCAAACCTAGAGAATCTGCTTGAGGACGCTTCCAGTCAGCACGGCCTCGGTCGATGCGTGTGACTGTGAGTTGCATCGCATTATCGCATAGATGAGATAAAACTTCAATGTATGCGATAATGTACGAGCAAAAATATGCCTCAAAATACGCACCAAAAAACGACCTAAATACGGCTTCTGTTATAGCTATCCGTAAAATGCATCCGTAAAAAAATTGTTTCACTTTTTTTGGAGCACTTAAACTTAATCGTTGAACTAAATCTTGGTCTTAAAATGTTGCTTTTGAATTATAAAACTAATTCGTCAAAAAAATGAAGCAATTGACCTTTAAATTTTCTAAAAAAAGAAAAACTTTTCTGTGCAACTTCTCAACCAGTTTCACGAAGTATTCCACTGAATTCCTATGATATGCTATGGCTAAATGTGTTCTGCTTTGTATTTTTACAGAATTGCAGAATTGTGCGGTCACTATCATCTGGAAATGCTAATGTTAATGTATATTAAAGAGATTTTATGATCTTCTAATGAGGGAAATATATGCGAAAATAGATTGTCGTTGCCATCATCAATTTTGGCTATGTGTAGTTGCTACACATTCGAGTCTTCGTGTCTAATCCGGAGGGACAACGCGGTAGACGAAGACCTCGCCTTAAGTGGCGCGCGCAAGTCGAAGGCGACCTCAACCGACTAGGAGTGCGCAACTGGAGGCAGTTAGCTAAGGACCGAGCTAACTGGGGAGGCTTGTTAGCTGAGGCCTAGTTTCACCCAGAACTATACAAAGATTTGCCTTTCGGTCCTCAGGACATTTATTTTCTTTTATATTGCAAGTGACCATAGCAATCGGCCTCGTGCCTGACAGAGCTCTTTCCAGTTGCTCGGTGCCAGTACCCACTTCGGGACGTAAGAGCTACCATAGAGGATCTACATAATATATACGTCACAAACTTTTTTCTGTCTAGTCCTACAAAAAAAATCTTCATAAAGTGATATACAGAAAATTATTACATGTATGTATTACTTTTGACTTTTTGAGTATTTATAAAATATTTTTAAGAAACGGTATTGGATTTTTAAAAATTTCCACATTGGAGATAGGCTAATTTATATAGAACTAGCGTAGCCCGTGCACACTTCGTAGTGAAAAATAGTTAAATAGTACAGTTTTTATATTGTAATGCTCTGTGGTACGTATCGTATTGCCTAGATAATAATACTTGACTTTCAGGACAATGCATTATTCATATCAATGTTACACATTTTAGAAACTTTGGCTTCCAATTCCAAGACTGCCGATGAAGCTGTACCCGCCCGGCTTTGTCCGTGCACATCAGGAATTGTATTGTTTAGGTCTTAGATAATAAATGCAAGATATGAGAATAAAGCGATTTGCTGGAATTTTCTCTCTGCCTTAACCTGAAATACGAAATAAATAATAACAAAACAAAAAAGGAATCATGAAAATCGGCCCAGCGGTTTTCGAGATATAACGTCATCGAGTTTCCCCCATAGAAGATGTTTTTTGTATAGCAGGTATTACATATTGAAATTTTTTTTTGTTTGGGTGGTGCCACGCCCTTTTGTCCAATTTTGACCAAACTTCACAGGAATCATATATGGACCACTACGAAAGATGTGTGAAAGTTTGGTTAAAATCGGTAGATGCGTTAAGGCGTGAATCGACGACAAAGGCTCAATTTTAAGGCTCAATTTTTATATATATAGTATAGATATACCCACTTGCCAATATCGGAACACAGCGAAAAGAATATGAAATGTTAATTTTTAATTCTAAAAAATGTTTTGAGGTGATGGTAATAAAAATCCTGGAATCCGATCGCCGTGACGAACGATCGTATGAAAAATTAGAATTTTCCCATACAAACGTTGGGGTCCTTTTTTCTCCTTTTTAAGTTCGAATTTCCCCAAATCGCTTCCAAGTGCACACTCCAGCCAAAAAATTATATTTTTTTCAAAATATGTATCAGCTTCCTAGGTTTTACCGTTTTGCTGGGCGTATATCACCAAACAGTCAGGACAAACTGTTTTAGATATGAGATAATAACTGCAAAAATATTGAAGGCCAGAGAGGAAGAGCATGTCGAAAATTGTTTCACGTGGACGTAAACGCGATCATATGAGGGCAAAAGTATCAATCGATTGGATACGACAGTCAGTGCATCATTGAAACACCTTTAACTCTAAAGATTGTACTTAACCGAGTTGGTACTGCGATCATATTACTTACACAATTCAGTACGTATCCAATATCAAAAATGCATATTCAACCTAACCACGACAACAATAAAGAAATACGTACATAGTTTGCAGCAGGTCCATACCATATACATTCATAGAACACAAGCCAATCACAACCATTCAACATACTAATCTATAAGTCCCAGCGTATTAAGCTAAACTCCCACAATAACCTGCACATCATGTCCTGTTCACAGTTCACATCATGCTACCAATTCCCAAACTATTTTCGGTAGCAATAAATCACTTTATGGATCCTTTTCAGCCTTTATATATATCATTTACCATTTCCCACTACACAGACAGAAAAATAAAAATTGTTCAAAAATATCTTCCAAAAGCAGCCCAGACTGACCACCCAAATTAAATGGCCTTTACAATATGTATCCTGTCTATCCTTTAGCGCTACATCACATGTAACTACATCAAGTCGAGGAATAGGTGAAAAGCATCTTCAAACCTTTCGAGTGCCTTCTTCTTCTTTTTTATTTAATGTAGGTATATCATGTGTGCGCATTGAGGGTGAGAGACCATAAAATAAATAAAGCCAATCTAACACATTCACACAAATACAAGCAACAATGCACGTGTATAGAAAATATAACAAAAAGTTTATAAAAGCCGGAAATAATGCACTTAAAAAATGTTCGCCAAAAAGTTTCCAAGTTGAAAAAGTTTTCTTAGAAAAAAAGGACGACAGAGGAAATTTCTTGCCTCCTTCGACTTTTGAGCAGTTCTTTTGGGGTCTGCATCTTCACTATCGAAAAAGAGGTAATGTTGGCGAACGAACCTATAGATTGCATTGCATGGTGCACATCCAGTAAATAGAGTGGAAACTGCTGACCGTTGATAAGAAGATATGAAAACTTTTTCCGACAGAGACGTATTCCATTTGGGGGATTGGGGGATTTTTACTGTTTATCCTTTTCTCAAGACATGGTTGATTTATTTATTTTTTTTGTTGGCTGCAATAAGAGTTTATAGGGTTTTTTTTCCTCTTATGGCTTTGTAATTGCATTTCCGAATGCCACTTGAAACGAGGAGGATGTGATACATTTTATTAGCTAGACAACTTCACTTTGTTGTTCAGGCCTTGTATTAGCAATGGCAATTGTCGGTAAGTCGTACCTCAGACTTTTAGATTAATGGTTATTCAAAATTGGAGTTGTTTGGTTTTATTTAGATTTTTAGGAAGTCTGGTGGAATCATTGGGACTTACTTTTTGAAGATGAACGTGACGTTATTGTAACTGTTGCTGAAGACCGCATTCTACATAATTTATTACTCATTTTGGTGATCCCAGACTTAGGCTTGATTCACGTGTTGTTCTAACATGACTGTGCGACGTCATAATACGACCAATGTTGCAATGGAAAATTTAACGTAGGTTAAAAAGTCTGCTACATTAGTGCAAACTTGTGTGTCGAAAAATGTAAGAGCTGTCGTGAAGGCCAGCATACGGAATGTAGACGACGATAACCAGGGGCCTGTACCACAAAATTACGAAGCGTGGCAAACGAATGTGCATTAAAAGCAAAATGTTCGCAGAAAAAAGTTCCCTCTTTCTCGATTAAGTCGTGGAAATAAAGATTTCCTTTCAAAATTTGTGCTATAATTGGTGAATGTGAATGACAAAAAGGAAAAAAATCAGTTTATGAAAACGTTATAATAATGTCATTTATTCAAGTCAATATAGACGCGATCCAAAATCGTTGTTACCCGCTCGGTGGTTACTAATAGAAAGGAAGACTTAAGCAAACGAAGCAATATGCCAGAAGGGCCAACGGTAGTGCTCTCCCACGAAAATGCCGCTGGTCGGCTGTTGCATCAAGTATGTGATGTTCAACAGGCACCGCACCGGCACTATCATGGGTATATAATACATAATTTAAGTACATAAGTTTCAATTTTGTTAGGAGAATCGAACATAGGGTCATATACAATATGTTTGGCAAATAATATAAGTATAATTTTTTATAATTTTAGTAATTTAAGTTCAATAGTTTTTTTTTAATAGATTAATAGTAATAGAAATAAATATAATTCATTTTCCAACAATTGGATTGTATACTGTATTAATATAGTTAATATTTTATCAAGACAAATGCTTCACATTTCTACTTAAAACCATATAAAATCTGACTTGTAACGACTTTGATAATTGTTTGCAAAACTTTTTCTACACTTGTAGCTTTGTGGTACCTACAGAAAGTGAGGAAATTTTGTATTTACCAATTGTTAAGGTTTGCTTGTACAATTGTTAATTGTTAAATTGACATAAAGTTTTGTGGTACAGAAACCATTGTTAATTGTTATATCTATACTCAGAAGAAACGGAACTAGCCCTTTACATAAGCTTGGGGAAATACATTTCCGTATAAAAGGCTGAGTATATTACTCTTTTTTTAGTTTTAAGTTTATTATCTATACATCTATATATATAATAAACTATACATCTATATCTATACATATAATAAAACTGTAGGACTTTTCTCTGTCAGCTAAAAACTCAAAAACTACTGGACAGATTTTGATGAAACTTTTTTTAAATGTTCCTTAAGACTGTAAGACTGCTATAGGCTATGTCGTTTATAGCCACGTCCTTAGGAACAGTTTTTAGCCAAAATGTATTTTCTGAAGTGAAAATATATACATACACATATTCCTTGCTACAAATGGATGTTTATACTTTTGCGATCGTGCGACACATGACAAACTGTAACGAAATGTCTTTCGCCGACCTACCCTACTGCGACAGGGCAAGTTTTTCAGCACCATCGATCTACGCAACGGATACTGGCAAATACCCATGAACGCCGACAGCCGACAATTCACAGCATTCACAGTACCCGGACGTGGACTGTACCAGTAGAAAGTAATGCCATTCGGACTACACTCCGCCCCCGCCACTTTCCAGAGAGCACTCGATCAGGTAATTGGTCCAGAACTAGAACCATTCGCCTTCGCTTACTTAGACGACATAGTGGTGATTGGTCGAGCTCTTGATGAACACCTAAGAAACCTAAAGAGGGTGTTGGACAGACGGATTCAAGCCAACTTAAGGTTCAACGTCGAAAAGTGTCACTTCTGTAAAACGGAGTTACGATATCTGGGACATGTGATTGGCCGTGAAGGCATCCAGACGGATCCAGAGCCAGCTGCCGCCACCCAAAAACATCAAAGAGCTACGCAGATTTCTAGGAGTTTGCTCGTGGTATCGACGATTCGTGGATGGATTTTCAACGCTAGTGGGACCCCTGACTCAGCTGCTAAAGAAAGGAAAAAGGTGGAACTGGGATAATGAACAACAAACAGCATACGAGGACCTCAAGGCAAGACTCAGGCAAGCCCCCATCCTTGCTTGCCCCGATTTCGACGTACAATTCGTACTGCAGACTGATGCAAGCGACTGGTGGGCTAGGCGTTGTTCTCCTACAGGAACAAGAAGGGAGGGAACGCGTCATAGCTTACGCCAGCCGGACGTTGAATGGTGCCGAAGCCAACTACTCAGTGACAGTAAAAGAATGCCTCGCCGTCATTTGGGGTATCCGCAAGATGAGACACTACCTGGAAGGATACCACTTTACCATGATCACACACCACCAATCACTGCGGTGGCTCAATTCCATCGAATCACCGTCAGGTCGAATCGCACGATGGGCTTTGGAATTAATGCAGTACGACCACGAGGTGAAGTATCGACGAGGAAAACACAATTTCATAGCGGACGCGTTATCGAGGCAACCCCTCCAAGGATCGGACGAACTCTACGCCGTCGATCTACCCCCAACAAGAGAAGACTGGTTCAGCAAAAAGAAAGCAGCCGTTGTAAAGGAACCATCAAGTTTCCCAGACTACCGAATTGAAGACGGAAACTTATACCGGCACATCCATGATAGCACTGCATACCTCGATGAAGATCACATCCCGTGGAAACTCTGCATCGGCGAAAACCAACGAGAGCGTGTGCTGAGAGAGTGCCACGACGAACCAACAGCGGGACACTTAGGCATTAATAAAACCATCGCCAGAATAGCCAAGTATTACGATTGGCCGGGCATGTTTCGGGACGTTGCGAAGTACGTGCGTCGCTGCATGTCCTGCCAACGGTACAAACCACACCAACGGGCCGAGGCCGGAAAGATGTTATCCACACCAGCGATAGAACCATGAACAGTGGTGAGCTCAGATTTTGTTGGACCACTACCACGATCCAAGCATGGAAATTCGTTCCTCATTGTATTCCACGACAAGTTCACGAAATGGACCGAGTTCGTTCCAATCCGCAGCGCCACAAGCAAGAATCTGATTAAAGCATTCAGGGAGCGGATAATTGCTAGATTTGGAGTGCCCAGGATGCTGATCTCAGACAATGGAGCCGAATATACAAGCCGAGACTTTAACAGATTTCTAGTGGACATCGGAGTTCAACACCAATTCACCGCCCCCTACACCCCACAAGAGAATCTCACCGAAAGAGCTAACAGGACGATTAAAACCATGATTGCACAGTTCACAAGGGAGCATCACCACGAATGGGACGAGCTTCTTCCAGAACTCACATTAGCTATGAACTCAAGCAAACAGGACTCGACCGGATATAGCCCCGCCTTCTTAGTACAAGGACGAGAACTCCAATTGCCAAGAGCGCTCTACACTGAGGTAACAAGAGGCCAAGGAACGGTACCACAATCCCCGGAACAGCGCATATAAAAACTCCAGGACGTATTTAAGATCGTCCGTAGCAATCTAAACTGGGCATTTACCAAACAGGCAAAGCACTACAACCTAAGATGACGAGCTTGGTCACCCAAAATTGGCGATCTGATTTTGCTACGGCAACACCCGCTCTCAAAAGCTGCGGATCGTTTTGCAGCAAAGTTGGCACCGAAGTTCGACGGACCATATCGGGTGCGCACGTTCATTTCCCCAGTCAAGCACTGTGAAGCTAAGCCCCACAGGAGGGGAGATCGCGAAAAACCCACGGAAGGACACCACATAAAAAATATAAAACCATTGATGGACTATATACCTACCTACCCGAGGAAATTTCACCATAGAACATACCACAACATTCCACCCGCTGTGGGGAGTTGAGAGGCCCCGATGTCATTCGACGAAGAGACACCGACGATGGAAGTTAATTTTACGGAAAGCTGCCGATTGTTTCGTGCAAGGACGAAAACTCTAAACGACCTTCGCCCACAAATAAAATTAATCCCACCGGCCGGCGCGGCTTGGGGGGACCAGGATATCAACGAAACCCGAAGAAAAATTATTATTGATAGGATCAATAGGACTCCAGCAGATCATCAGAACATGGTTGAAATTGCGTCGATAATTGTAACACCGGCTCCAGAGATGAAGAACACAGAAAGCCTACAACAGTATCGAGAAAGCATATATCGACATGCCCTGGGGAGAGGATGCAGTAGCTACGCGGATCACGGATATGTTGCGTTATCTACAGGACATGGTCATTTCAGTGGCACATATAGATACTGTGTCAATATCCGACAATAGTTGGCAGAACAATAAAGATTTTTCGAGCATAACAACTTTCTGTATATTCATCTATATATATAAAAATCAAGGTCAATTGTGTTTGTCGATAATGTTCTCTGTAATGCGTGAACCGATTTTGATTCTGGAAATTTCCCATGAAAGGTGTCGTTGATACCATGGTTTATAAGTTCATACGGTCTTTGTTGGTGTATTGGTTCATGAGTTATAGGGGCGTGGCAGCTCCCATACAAAAAATGCATTCAAAATCTTATTCTTCGAAAACCACTGAATCGATTGAATTCAAATTTACATACAATCTTAGGTATCGGCCCAGGAGTATTCCTGTGAAGATTGGTTAAAATTGGATAAAGGGGCGTGGCACCTCCCATACAAAAAATACATTCAAAATCTTATATCTGGAAAACCACCGAATCGATTGAGTTAAAATTTACATACAATCTTAGGTCTTGGCGTTCCTGTGAAGATTGGGAAAATTGGACAAAGGGGTGTGGCGCCTCACATACAAAAAAAAAAAAAAAAACATTGCAAACTCTATTCTGTCAATCATGGGAACCAAAATTTGTAAAATGATGTGTACTACAGAGCATTACAATAAACTGTTTATCACTGATTTAAATGAATTTGAAATTGATTTAATTTTTTTATTTCGCACTACGAAGTGTGCAGGGGTTTCGCTAGTATCCTATAAACATATGCTGGCATCTTTATTTTAAATTCATCGACCACTTGAACTTTTGTGACCAAGCTCACGCCGAGCTGATTACTTAAATTGCATTTCAAATATCAAACGTGATGCTGATTATACTTTCGGTCTTTTCTTTCACTTTCGATTTTACAGCTCGTGAAAATCATAATTACGATCCGTAATTTTTCCATTTATAACAATTTCGCTCAGTAAAATCGTTTTCCCGTACAATAAAATACAAACACAAGAAATCAAAACTCGACATCTGTGAGTAAGGAAGTCAAGCCCAAGAACATTAAACAAAGTGTAAAGAAAATCAGTTTTACACATACCTACCCTCTCTCTCAATCACTTGACTTCAGAAATATGGCGTTTTCCTATAGTCTCCCCTATGACTAGGGAGAGGCAAACAAATGTGATAGACTGCACAGAAGAGGTTCACAAGCTTCCTTTACATGACCTGAATAATCGTAATCACAATAGGGGCACAGAAAATCCAAATTTGTATCATCCACTATTTAAATCAGACAAATTAGGCTAAATACTCATTTGAGTCCGTGCAAAATAAAGTTCCACATACGCCCCCGTTATATTACCCCATATTCCAAATACTCATCTATCTAACCGAATTTTTCTATCTATCAAAACAAGTACATATGTATTATCTAACATATGAAATAAAAAAAAACCGAACTCTATTTCACAGAGGGACATTTATCATCACGCCGCGACTTAATCTCCCTAAGGCTCTCCTTAGTCACGTCCAAGGCATGCCATTGCATGATGTAAACATTAATTTCAAATATTTTTTTCTCATTCTGCTTTCATATGCAAATAGGTCGAGCTTTTGCTATAAACAAATAGATGCCGAAAAGTATCTAAGCAGTTCAATGGCCAGATAACTAAAACAAAGGCAAGTTTTGTCGCGTGTTTTCTTTTTGTTGTCTCGAAATGTAATAAATTTCAAGTTTCTATGTCATTAGCTGCTCATATAGAAATATTGTTTGACAAAACAACTTGCCGGCTACAAGGTAGGTTTTCAATCTGTTTACTGTTGGCTGGCACTAAGGGGTAACTTTTGAGAGCGCGAGAGTAAAACAAGTCATTCAGTCATCGCGACCATTCTAGCTCTATACTGACCCAATTACGAAAGAAGTTGCGTGGGATATTTATGTGTCACGATAGATTTTATTTTGCTCATAGGTGATTGTGAACTTTTCTCGTATCCACTTTATGGGGTTAAGCGATTTGGTTACGTTGATAACGGACAAATGTAATAGGAGCGGTGATTATGTAGGTACACCGTGTCAATTGGAAGTAACATGCAAGTATAGTAATGGTAGATAATCTGGGATTTTTAGGAAATCATATTAATTACCTTTGTCGTATGAGTGCGGAGATTAAAGAGCACGCGATGACGGGTGAAGACGTAGTGGGTATTTTAGTTTTCAAATTACCACACAACAAAGTCATTAACTTCAGATTTTCGCAATTAGTGTACCTACACATAATTTTTGGGTACCTATTGAGAAATGGGTGTACTCTAGCGGCGATAATTTGAACCCTTCTAGACATACAAATTGGACAGATCAGGGAAAAAATATATGGAAAAGAAGATAAGCATAATTAAATAATTAAATATATAATTCTGAAAAATAAATACATAAATAAATAAATAAAAACATAAATAAAAGTTCCTCACTAGTTTACAATAATGGAAAATAAAGAAAAAGTGTTGCATCGAGCGTATCATTCTAGTGTACCCCAATGCAACTCATATAGGCAAAATGGCATACTCATTTACAAGATGTCTTAGTTTGATTTCGTGGGGTTTTGAAGTCATCGAGGATGCATTTATGACCATACCAGTTACATCACTGCTTGCTGAATCACACCTATAGCATTGACCCAACCACACTTGACGAGCTCTTCCCTTTCGCGTATATGGATCGTCTTATGCAGCTAAAATATTCTGGAATATCACAGATGCTTATCGACAAAGTCTGAGATGAATCTCGATTAGTTGGGTCCACCATTGTTATTTGAGATAATGCTGCACAATCAATGAAATATTAATATTAATCTAAAGAACTTTAAACTGTTAAAAAAGAGTCTAATCCAAAAAACAAAATTGTTTACACGAAACCAACACAAGTTTTTCATTCCACTTTTAAACGATTTAAACATATTTTATGGGCCGGGGATATTTTATTTTTCATAAACAATACTTGAATTTTATATTGACAAAGCATATTTTACATCAATTAAAATAAATTTTCATTTAAAAAATAAATAAATTTTCATTTATAATGTATGTATGTATGTATGTATTAGAGACATTAGCACAGGCCTCGGCCCTCATTGAAGCTAAGCTCTGGGCCTCCGGGTATCGTAGAATAGCGCCAATACAAATGGACAAACTAAACCCGTAAATAAGCTGATTGAATAATTACAGAGACGTAAATATTCAAGGTTCTTACATAATACCGTTTGAACTGAGTTTTGGAACTTTCTCCTGAGGGATCTTATCAAAGTAACACTGGACCTTTGACGATGTTATTATACCTGGTGGCACCCAGGTGTAACCCAATTGTCGTGGATCTGATTTCCGTTGTGTTGGCGAAGCCGAGGCGTTCGCGAACCGATGTGACGATGTTACACATCGGATGAGTTTCTAAACTTAAAATAAACATGTCTAACTAAATTACCTTTTCAGTAGCTTCATACAGATATTTGATAAAAATGCACTCTTCTTGAATCTGTAATTTTATAATGGTTACATCTTGATCGTTCACCAACTGTTCGAACTTTGCACTGTTCTGCCAACTTGGCTCTTCTCTAATTCGTCCAATTTTATGACTATCTTCAGTATACTAAAGGGGCTGGCAAATATTATTAACTATTTAGTAAAATTGATTTGAATTGAAGATTTTCTTTTTGTTTAATTTTTTTGTTTTTTTTTTTTTTGTTTTTGATTTTATCATAAATAAATTTTCATTTATAAAATAAATAAATTACGTGTACAAAAATACACGTATCGCTTACCGATGACAGATTTCTGTGTATCTGATACGGTTCTTTTCTTTGCTACCAGATATCCCAGGCCAACTTGTACATTCGTCAATATTGTTTAAATTTTTTTCCAATTCGAAAGTATTTCGGACTGAAGTGAGAAAAAAATTTAAACAAATTGATCAGCGAGTTGTTTATTTATTACAGAAATTTGTTGTGGACTATTGGCAATGTAGACGCCAATAGTCCGCTACAACTACAACAAGCTGCCAAAACCTTAGCCGATTGCGTATATCCATCGAGAAGCGGTATGCAGCCACCATTTAGTGCCGAAGTGCAGAGGCATCGATGCCAAGAAGCCATCAGCAGTAACCATCGTTTTGGATTTCACCTGACCACCCTCATGAAATACTAGGTAAGTAGAAGGAAAAAAATCGAAAGTAGGATGAGAAGCGCCCTGTAGAGGAAATTTAGCTCTCAAGCTGAACAGACTATTTAACTTGGACGACAATGGTCGTGACTTTCGACCAAATTAATGTTAGGATAGCTATATCTAGCTTCAAGTCCAACTTCCAGGTTGCTGGACCAGATGGCTTGACGGTCGAACTATTTAATTCAGTGGTGGACAACTAGATAGAAAGCATACACAAACTCATTTGCAAGTTTTGGTCTGAAGATAGTATATGTATATGTACTTGATGACTGGAACCTCATCATCAACCAAACAAATATTACCACAACATAAAAGACACTGGTGAAAACTTGTACTGCTATAAAGTGCTTAAAATGTTCTTTATGAGATCAGGGAATCTTAATTTCAGACTCATCAACAATTATAGTTTACGTGTTAACTTCTCAAATCAAGTATCTGTTCCTGTTTTTCGTACAACCGCGTTTCGTAATTCTTATTGTGTTGCTTCATACCGTTTATTTAACCAACTTCCACCTTTTATAAGAGGACTTATACATCATCATGCATTTGTTAAACAAGTAAAAAAAATGGCTTTTTGGCCTTGATCTTAATATTATAGAATCCTTGTTCCATGTTCTTCGTTGATATTTTGGTGAAATATTTGGCTTATTTTTATAATGTTATTTTCATCGTAAGAGTACATATTCATATACCTACTTGAATTTAAGATATGTTGAGTAATTTTTTATTGGGTCACCCCACCCATCATTTTAATCTAAGTTTTCACTTTTTATGGCCTAAGTGGCATTTTCTCTATTTTTTTCAAAAAATATATATGTCACTATTATTTCTTTTTGATTCTATAAAATGCAAACATTGTCAATAATTTATTGTAATACTTTTTAAGAAATAATACAAAAAAAAAAAAAATTTATAATAAAAAAAAAAAAAAACCCAAAAAGATTTGATTGTTCTAAGAAACTTGTTTTAGGCCCAAAATTCAAGTTTCTGAGAAGAAAAAGTAGAGAAAGGGTGATTGGATGCAAAACTTCTCTAAACACTTCTAAAACACTTTGATTTGCCGGATAAGTAAAGCCAACCAGTTTTGATATCCATAAAAGTTAGGGAGACTGTTGAACCTAAAATTCATCAGGTACTCTCGCCCAGGACCTTTAGTCGGCGTTTAATAGAACAACATCTTTGTGGATGCATATTCCGAAAAAAGCACATTATGCCACTTACAAAAATAATTGCAATTTTGGAAAAAAGTTCTTTGGAGTTATGAATTTAAGTTTATTTTATTTGGATCCGATAGAAAAATGTATGTAAGGCGCCCTTCAAACAAAGGATTGTAAAAGCATATTAGAGAATACCCTTGTTTTGGATTGGCCCGCCAATCCAATTAAAAACTAGTTGTGAGACGTCGAAAGAGCTTTAAAAGCAAAAAATCAAGAAATGCTGAAAAGCTTTTCGAAAATATTAAGCAGTTCTGGAACACTGTGGGCGCAGTAGCGCAGTGGTTAGTGTGCTGGACTACTGTGCGAGGGATCCCAGGTTCGATCCCCGGAAAAACACAAATTACATCTTAAAACCCTTTCGGTACATCTTTTTTGTTCTAAGGTTAAAAAAATATTTTATTTTTTTTTTGTTGCTACTTAGACTTCTACTAAAAACATTGTAACAATATTTTTGGTAAATATTGGTTCTAAAGTGGTTTTTGGGAACGTTGCCATATGGCATCAATTGTCTCAAGTGGTAGCCAAATAAATGACAAAATTAATATTTTTGTTTCAGTTTCTTATTTTTTTATATTAATTTTTTAACAATTTTTGAAAATATTTAAAAAACACATATTTTCATATATGTATAAAAATAAAAAACTAAAAAAACTAATAAATTGTTGCATTTATACTCGGTTTTCTTTGTTTACTTCAAACATTACAAGTATACTACAAATTAAAAACTAAGCATATTCCAAGATAAACACGTGTATTTATATAAAAAAATAATTAAAAAATAAAAAATATTTAAAAAAAAAATTAAATATTCATCTAAGTAAAATCTAAGTAATTTTTTTTTAATTCAAACCAAATTAAAAAGTAATGATATTCAAGACTATTTATGCATAAAAATACATTTATTTTTATACATTATGTAGGTATATATATAATTTTATTTATAGAAATGATGCCTTAAAATGCACCTCTAGATAATATTGATGCCATATGGCAACACAGAAAAGGAAAATTATGCCAAATTGAATAGACGGAACTTATATGTTTATTTTATTTTTTTAATTGTCCGCTTGATATTAGTCAATCAAATAAAATCGAAATTGATAATCTATTTGAAAATTATTATCAATGTAAAAAAGATATAATAAAAATAGTCTTCCGACGAAAAAATTCGAACTCTATTGCAGACCGATCTTTCACGAGAGCTAAAAGCACAATGACGTCAACTACTATCACCCAGTTTTTTTGCTTCTAATTATTAAGCAGATACTCTAAGAAGTTAATCAGAAAAAAGAATAGAAAAAATATACTCAGAGAGTGAGAATGGGTGTTATGAATATTCGTGTTGCCATATGGCATCAAAATACCGAAAGAGGGTTTTTTCTACTGCGCCACCTCTCATAAAATTGTAGGTCCCTTCCATTCGTTCCGAAAATAGAAACTCACACAAAAACGAATGGTTGCGAGAAGCTTGCCCTTGGGTGTCTACCGCCTGTTGCGCGGCCTATTTATTTTTTTTTTATTTAGTTCTGGAACACTATATCTTACCTACCACCGTTATACCACCATTAAGATGCCGTATTTTCAGAAAAGATTGTCTGTCCTGAAAAGTGCTCCGCGACCAAAAAAAAGGTTGGGATCCCTTGGCTGGTCTAAAGTAATGTCTTAACATCATTTCAATCATCGAAACTCTGTCTTCGCATTTCATATTTTGCAAACTTTTTTAAAGTTCGTGTTGTCATTTAAAGTCTTAATTTTAAATGGACTAAATAGTTTGCTTTTGTTAGCGGGCCAGCTAGTAATTATATAAAATAATAATACAAATAATTTAAAAGGTTATTAAGTCTTATACTTAAAATTAATTCTTCTTTCTTTTGGAAGCAAAATTATCTATTATTTGGTCATAAAATTTCCTTTTGGCTCGTCAATCGAAATAAAAGTTAAATTTGACAACCTTTCTTGTCCACATTTATTTCGTAAGTAATTATACCCGGTACCACACTGTGGTCTGTCTGTCTGTCTGTCCGTCCGCATGATTACGGCTGTAATTTAAGAGCTATCGACTTGAAATTTGGTACGTAAGCTTCTATCCACCAAACTGAGGCTAAGTTCAAAGATGAGCAAGATCAGATGACAACTACTACAGCTAAACTTTGTACATATTGTTTTAAAATTATTTAAAATGTGTGGACAAAAAATGAGCTTGGTAGAATAAAAACTACCCATACCTCCCATACAAATATATCATTTTTTAATACTAAAATATTTTTTACAATAATATAGTATTTGAGCTTTTAAGGCACGAAAATGATCTCTCTACAGATGCGGTTGTCATGGGTAAAGTCCGTTTATAACAATAGTTTATAAAGCTTGAAGTATTCAGTGAAACTTTTATCCAAATCTGATTAAAAATCTGAATGTTTCTTTAAGATCAGTTTTTGACGTAAAATTCTCATCATCGAAAATCAACTTTAGTTCTGTTTTTAACGCTTGAATGTCAAAATAACCCGAGTATGAGCTCTGTAAATTATTGAGCAATTTAACAGGAAAATTGGTTTTAAAATATTCGTACAATTCGTCCGAACGTTTCAAAAATTCAGAACATGACAGGGAACTAAACAGAATATCGATTTCATTGATTACTTGGTCGACAATTGTTGCTAAAAGATCTTTAAATTGCTCCTCTGTTGAAAGGTTGATTTCAGAACGCCTATTGCTATTGAAATTGGCCAAATTCTCGTTTTTATTCAAAATTGTCCAAAAAGAATCGAAATTTATTGATTCAAGTAGATTAAAAATACTGTTTTTGGATTTATTAACTTGATTTAGATTTAGACAATAGGTACTCAAGTTATCAAGTGCCGAGTTGTGGTATGTATGTATATACCTGTTAGTGTTAAGTATCCATTCATAATATCATACCTCAAATATTTGTCCTTCGAGTAATTAATTTCTATTTATACTCATAATTCCGAAGAACTACTTCATTTGTTTATTGTCATCTACTACAGCTGAAATTGATGGATTTTCTTCTAAAAACATGAAAGCTATTATTCGCCTGAAGTGCGCTGGCGAATAATTTATTATTATTTTCATGTAGCGTCTAAATTTGTCGGTGTAGTGTAAAAAATGTTGCTGAACTGCGGAACCCTAAGGCCACGCCAAACTGAATAATGAATAAAAAGATCTTACGCCATTTGGCAGCGATTAGTTACACCTCAATTCGCGATTCCAACTAAGCAAGCAGGTAACTCGAAGTAGGTGCGCATACAATAGTTTTAAATTCTGAAAAAAATTCGAAATGGTATACTAGTTGATAATGATATTGTTTTGTTGATTTGAATTTAAATGTGACGTCTTTCAGATTGGAAAATTTACAGTGATTTTATTGATATTCTGTGCTGTTTGTTGTTTTGCTGAATCCAACGAAATACCAAAGGATTCCAAAGTGAATAGGATCCATGTACCTTATCAGGCGAATTCGATTTATTATCCCTATCAATCAGCTAATTCAAGGAAAGGTAGTAAAGTGATGGTTCCTGTTAAAATGGATATGAGGCCCAGTCTCTATTTGAATGAAAAAACGAAAACACCGCAAGCTCCGTTGGTGAACTTCTTTGATGGAGCATATCCTGTTTATTATACCGCAGGTCATGCGAATGGCCATTTCAATGGGAAAATATCTATCCTGAAATAAATTTATGGCGGTATTTTTAATATATGTACGATGAAATAATAAATAACTATTGATTAGACATAAGCTATAATTTTACATAAATTCTTAAAAGTATAATGCTGTCGTTGTATTTAAATTGTAAAAGTATTTCCTACGGAAATTACTCTGGCTCGCGGTCGATCTTAATATTTCAGCCAACAATCTGGGTGGGGCCGAATTACCGCATTAACTTTTGTTTTACATGTAAAACTGGCATAATTCAGTGGCGTATTGCTGGAGGTTAAATTACATCTTAGTGTTTTTTTCTACTGCGCCACCTCTCGCGAACGTCTGACAAACATCCGAGAGTATAACTGTCATGAAAAAGCTTCTCAATTCAGCCGTTCGGAATCGGCATAAAATTGTAGGTCCCTTCCATTCGTGACGAAAATAGAAACTCACACAAGCGAATGGTTGCGAGAAGCTAGGCCTAGGGTGTCTACCGCCTGTTGCGCCACCTATTTATTTATTTATTTATTTTTATTGCTGGAGGTAATCCATCTCCTGTACTGCTCATACTCTGTGGGCACAGTGGATTAGTGGTTAGAGTGCTGGATTGCTACTAACAACATCACAGCCTGTATAGGCACCACGGATGCACTAGAAGTCGGGCCCAATAGATGCCCTAACTACGCTCCTGCATCTTTCACTTCTCGATCCATACACAAAAGATACTGCAATGTTTAGTGCTGTAAGACTCAAGGAGTATATGGACCGCCAGACCGTACTTCCACAGCAACATCCATCAAAGCTGTTTAATCGGCTACCATATCCTTCAAAGTGGTGCAGGAATGCCGGAAAGTGCTCGGCCGTCTGGGCAACCGTTTCAGATGTATGTTAGTTCTGCACTTAAATTGCTGCAAATTGTATACTTCAGGAAGCGAGTTACAGAGTTTGCTTGTCCTGTAACAGAAGGAGTTTTGGAAAATTGTTCTCGCGGTTGTCAGGAGTACTGTATGGACATGAGCATAAGCTGCCTGTCTTGTGGGGCGCCCAAAAGTTGCATTTTGAGGGATAATGTCTTTGAGTTCCTCAGAACATCTACCATGGAAGTACCTATAGAACAAGCATAGGTCAGCGACTTGTCTTCTGTGCAGCAACGGTTGTAGATTTGATGTGAGTGTAGACCTGTAGAGTCTCCAATAAGTCGAACTGCTCTCTGTATGCTGTCAAGTAGGTTAAGTGAATGTTTTGGAGCCGAGCTCCATATATGGGAACAATATTCCAAGTCTGGTCTAACCTGTGCTTTGTAGAGAAGGAGAAGTGGCTTGGGGTTAAAGTACCACTTTGCTCTAAATAGGTAGCTCAACTTTGCGGACGCCGATCTTGCGATATGGGATATGTGGTCCTGCCATGTGATTCCTGAATTGACTGTGACTCCTAGAAGGTGCATTGAGTCCTTGGGATGGATTGGATGGTCATCCATTTGGATCTGAGGAATTGTTGATGCATTTTTCTTAGAAAATGTTGTGAGCAGTGTCTTGTTTGCATTAAATACAACAAAGTTGTCTTTTACCCACTTCAAGATTTTGTCCAGATCATCATTTAGAGAACTAATTTGTTCACATCTCTGACTGTGTGATGTAGCCGCATTCACAGGCCCTCTGTTCGAGATGGAGGATATAAGAGTGCTGTCATTAGCAAAGCTGTAGATATTATTATTTGTCGATCCAAGCAAATCGTTGATGTGGAGAAGAAATAGAGTTGGAGAAAGAATAGATCCTTGGGGCTCTCCTGCATTTATAGCAAACGAATTAGATGATACATCATCTACAACAACGTGGATCGATTTTCCCAGAACAACATTTTGTATCTATCCGCAGAGTTGTTGTGGTAATCCATAAGACGCTAACTTGCCTAATAGGGCTCTATGCCATACTCGGTCAAATACCTTTGATATGTCCAAGGCTACGGCTCTGGATTCACCGCATTTTTATAGCCGAATTTTTAGCTGAGTTGCGGATTGCACAGAAAGGTTCACGTTCAGGTCCTATTAAAGGTGTTTCCGAGCCTTTTCTGGCTAGTTCATCAGCTTTTCAATTTCCATCATTCCCCTTGTGGCCGGGGATCCACCATAAAGTGGGTTTGTTATTGATACTAAGTGTTTGGAGGGAATTAAAACAGTGCAGTACTGATTTGGAGTTAATAGTGGGTGAGCTAAGGGCTTTTATAGCTGATTGAATGTCCGTAAATATAGCTACTTTAATACCTGAGTTATGCATATATGTATAAGGTTTGCTCTTGGGAGCTCTGCCTAAAATACACTGGGGCTTTTTCCCATATGATGTATTGAGATATTTCAATTCGGCCCATGAATACCAGCTCCCACCCCGAGACCGCATTTTGGAACCATCCGTATACCTACCACTTCAGACCGTTTTGGCAGTTTGGTATGGGTTTTTGCTAACCCATGCTTCCTTGTTTGTGATTTCTGTGGATAACTTTTTGTTGAAGCATAGTGTCTTTGGTAGGCGGTCTATAACCGCACGGAACATGTCAAGTTCTGGAAGTTCAGAAAGTAGATCCATTAGTTCTGCATCTTCGCTAATATTTAACTCTTCCGCTTGTGTCAGACTTGCAGAGCTGCGTATTTGGTTAGTCTCATATAATATTGTTGACCTGGTCGTGTAGCACATTGACCCTCCCTGGGAGGCTGCAACTTAACACGGGATCGAAATGAATTCTTCGAACGACCAAAACATCCAATTCGAGCAAGCACTAATTCGACAAAGAAAGTAACCAAAAAATCATTTCGAAATGTCGAATAAATGTCGAACTATTCAAATATCTAGAAGGCCTTACCTATGGACATAGGCAATTGTATATAATATGGCGAATCTATAGGGTCGTATCCTTATTGACATCTCAACCACTTCCTATAGACTACTACAGGCATTCAGCTTCTTTCTGGGTAGATCAATGCATATATTTTGCGTATTTCTGTTTACCACCAGAATCACATCGCTCTCCAATTCGCATAAACTTCCACTAGAGGTTCGTAATTTGTTCATTCGCGTGGGTTTATTTGCGAATCGCCTGGGATTTCCAGATGAACTCGCGGTCGGATACAATTTTTTTCAAAAGAACTTGAATCTTGCCAATGAAATGCTAATCGACTGGTTTGAGAAAGTTCTGACCGACACATACGAACACGATATAATGGGTTCATAAAACGTCATATTTCATTTTCCTTTCCATACACTGATAATGACGCACATATATTTCGAATTCCATTACCTGTAGGTACCTTGAAAGGTAGTGGATAATAATGAATCTCAGAATAGAATATTTATCTAGGGAAAAATACCCAGTGACCGACACCCTTAAGATAAATTCTGACTTTGAAAATTCAGAACTTTTTCTCCGCTGCATCAATTTTAATGATGTTTATTTAAAATTCAACTGCAAATAATTTTCTGTAAGAGAGTTATAACAAAAGATTCTAAGGAATTCCATAAAATAATTAAAACAGGAAATTGTAATATCCTACCAGGTCGACACTGGAAAAATATTAGTGATGAACTGAACACCCCCTTTTCTTAACAGGCGAGTGGTAAATTTTAGGAAAATAAAATAAAATAAAGCTCAAATAAATAAATTAAGGTTTACTTAAAATTAAAATTAATTGTTGAGTGTTTATTATTTGAAATTTTGTAGAACCGGATCGCAGCGCCACCTACCGGGCCCAATTGTTAATCCAAATTTGATCAAAATCGGTCCAGCCGTTATAAGATTATATCAAAAATTCATGAACACTGCTCTGAATGTCTGCCTTTCGTCTTGGAAAACCTCTTTCATGATTTTAAGTAATCTTGTGAAGGATTTGCTGTTCTTCTTCAGTGGTAAGTTGTAATTTTCCTGCGGTCCAGTTTATTATGGTTGTACGAGGAACGGTAAATTTAGACCTTTTTTCTGGCATTTCTTTTTAACCACGTCCAAATTATTTTGCAAATCTTCTTTGTACAGGATTTGTTTTGGCATTTTCAAAAAAAAAAAGCCTAAAACATCGACGAGCAGTTAGAGATTTAAAACTAACGGTTAAAAGCTATGCAAATACAAAGTAAATATGGGTGCTGTCCATGTCCATAACTAATATCCTCAAAAATGTCCGATTGCGCCAGTAATAGACAGTTGTGCAGTCACTAGATATATTGAACTTTACATTTCAGTTATGGATACCCCACGTCAAGTTGTTTTGTTATTTTAATAAAACTGACTAGCAAATGGATCGACTACTTAATTATCTGCATATATACAAACATACCTAGTCGGCATAAGTATTTACACAAAACTAAAGTTAATTCTACTCATAATCTGAACTTACTTCATGTAAATGGAAAGTTCATTTAAATTCCGTTTGAATGATACAAAACTTTCCTTAACCCATTGAAAGTTTTGAATTTTTGTGAAAGTCTACTTTTTTGACTTTTTTCCTCGGTCTCAAACAAAAAATGTTTTGATGCAAAAAGTTTATCCAAACAATTCTAATAGTGACTGCAAACAATTTTTTTTAACAGCTGAAAGCCCTGGTAGCTAGTGCTGCATATTGTATTAGTATGTAATTAATTTACTTATTAATAAAGAAAATAATAATAATAATAATAATTTTTTTTAAAAATCTCTTCGCGAATATTTTTTATGATTTTTTGAATGGGATGATCTCAGAAAAATGTTGTATGAAAAGGAGGAAAAAGTTGCTAAAATAGTCATTTTTAGGAATTTTCAAAAAATCATCAAAAATATTAGCGAAGAGATTTTTGAAAAAAAATTTTTCAAACACTTTATTATTTTTAGGGGCAGTTTCAAGACTAGCTGATAAAGTCTCGGATAGCCTATCCGGAATTTATATGTCAGATAAACTTCAACTTTCGGTTTCAAAGGTTTCGGATAGTTATAGCTGACAGATAAAGTCTCGGATAGTCTATCAGCCGGTTCAAGTGGCTGTTAAAGTCTCTATCCGGAAGATAAACAAAATATTTATTTGAAGTGGCTGAAAAAAATATACTTTCAGAGCATTCTTTCGTTAACGGGCGTAGACGGCAATCCAGACTAACATGGATTTGTTTGAGTTTTAAGAAGACGAATTTGAAGGATTATTACGATCATACTACACGGCCCCGTAGGAGCAGAGTATCTCGCCTAAGGCCAAATTATTTTGAAACCCGCTAGACCATGAAGATTTCAGAATTTGATTCCGGCTTACGGAAACGGCAGAAACCGCCTGTGGAAGGAAAATTTTATTCGCTTTTTTCCTAAACATTCCTACCACGAAGGGCCTGTCACCTCGCCGTTGCGTCCTTTTCTGGACGTTGGTGGTGTGGAGGCTTAAGTTGTAATGATTCAACAGGCTATGCTGTCGGTGGCTTTAGTCCTTAGTATAGGGTCACCCATGACAGACATGCTGTTTTGATGAAGAATGAAAAATTTTAATTAGTGTGATCGATAAGCCTGGAGAGCTTAGGTATTTAGGTATCCTACTTCCCCATTCTTTTCCTACTCCTATCCACAAATCACTTCTCACTATTTCTTATCCTAAATCCCTTTCCCCTGATGCGTTGGACAAAGGTGGCATACGACCCGTGCCGATAGTCAGCCTGTTGGGGGAGTTTAAAGGATAGCTCAGCCGCAAACAAAGTATCGGGATGCCTGCTTCAATTTTTTCTTTAGTTAATTTATCAAAGGTTTTTTTTTAGACCTAAAACAACAAAAAATATTATAGAAAACACGAAACAAAAAAATACAAAACAAATGACATGTGTATCGAAACAAACTTTGTCTGATAAATTTTTCCGCAAGTTAGTTTATCAGAGACTTTGACGATGAAACAGCAAAAAAATATCAGTAGCTTTTATCTGGTGGAAAGCGTTATGTGTCGGCTAACTATCCGAAACTTTATCCGGAACCCTTGAAACTGGCCCTTAATATTTTATTTTCATGTTATGTTTTATTTTTAACTTTCTCGTATACGTAGTAAGAGAAAGATATTGTTTTCGTACAAATTTTCGAACTCGAGATTTTGATCAATTCTGATATTACGATGATAGGGGAACTCAAAAAAGTGGGTCTCGCAATTCTGTCCGTCCGTATGTCTGTCTGTCCCACCCCTGGGGAATCTAAACGCTTGGACGGATTTGCTTCAAACTTCGTATGTATTTAGAGTTTGTGGGTTTCCCGCTAGGGACGTTTTTTTTTTATGCTAGCCCTAATATTAACGGTGCCTCCCATATAAAAATTTTACGAAATATTACGAAATATGTCTAAATTTAGATTTTTTCGAAAACGGCTCTAACGATTTGAACCAAAATTGATAGTTGAGTTAATGTAAGCATGCTTAACATGACTGCATACCCAGTTTTTCGCTAAAAAGTCCAGCAACGTCAGTTTTGAAAATTGGCTTTTTATCGAAAACGGTAAAAAACGATTTAAAAAAAAACTTATTTTTAAGGTACTATTGTCATTCTTAACTTGATAGCAAACTCAGTTTTTCCCTAAAAAGACTGCGTCCTTTGATATCCACCCCAATCGCTAAAAATGGTACTTTAAAAACTGTTCATACCTATCTCGAAAACGCCATTTTCAATTTGAATGAAAATGTAACTGCTAGGTAATGTTTATGTCCTGAATAATACGTCGTACTCAGTTTTGCGCTAAACTGTTTAATAACAGTGCTTTTCGAATCCAAATTTGTAACATTTGTCAGCATAATTTTACAAAAAACCGCTCTAACGATTTTGATCAAAATACATATTTAGGACAACATAAGCATTCTAAACATGATCACGTACTTAGTTTTTCTCAGAAAACTCGAATATAGCCGTTTTATGAATATTTCTCAAAAATGACTACCCAAATTCCGACAATTGAGACCACTTTTTTAAATAATCAAAAATGGGAATACGAAATTCATCGCCTACTTGCCTCCTTTAAGTGTCAGTTGTTCGGGGTGAAATTTGAAAGTAAGTAATAAAGTGTTGTAGTTAATACGTATGTTTATGTAGTATGTATTACTTTTTATATTTTAATTAACAAGGGTTGAGTTACTAAACCTGAGTACATCTTAAGTGGGTATGATTTTGAACGTAAAATTTGCTGAAATAACTCTGAGATTCTGCGAGATTCGCAATAAACGAGAAAGTTTCGTGCGACCCAGTCGTGCACATTTTTTTGTTTTAAATTACCCCTCCCGCCTAAACGAAGCCAGATAGACCCCGCTTAGAAAACGCTTATATTTAACTCCTCTACAAAAAACCGTTATACATTTTTGGCGCCTAAGTTATCGTACTCGTGCCGAAAATTCGTCGTGAAGCTGGGAAAATTTCGGATAATTGTGAAATTCATTGTGATAAAAGACAATTTGAGTGTCTTTTGTTTTTGCGCCGGAATATCGAAAAACATTGTTCATCATATCGCTCTCAAGTTTTCTGAAATTCCTAAAGGTTCAAACCAACCAACGTTTTTTATCACAGGGCACTGAACGACTACAAAATATCAATAGTAGTCATTTCTTATGACATTTGAGTGCCTGAACATGTTAAAAATAGCTTCCGGAAAATCTAGACACAGGAAACCTTAGAAAAATGGGAAAACACTGGCAGGTGACCATAACTGAGAAGGTTTCGGTCACGGTCACTGGATAGTTTACCCTATCTGCTTGTGATAATGTATGACCAACATTAAAAAAAATGGAAACAAATCTTAAATCCAAAAAAATCTTCATAATACAGAAGGCAACATTCGTTCGGCTAAAGTCTGTCAATTCTATCCGTCCATGTAGTTTATAACGCACAGAACCACCAATGACCAATTACCTTGTCCAAATATTAAATAATCAACATCTTCAACTCAATTTAATTTAATTAAACCGAAGTCGTATAAAGTACAGGCATTTCACTTGAAACATTCAACGAGGTAAACACCAAAACCCAGTAAGCCCACTTGTCTTAAGAACTATCCAATTAATTTCAATCAGATACATCTCACCAAATTACACCACACACCTCTATTAATAAGTTTAATCGGAATTTTGGCACACAACAATAATAGAAAAGCGTGTCTGTAACAACAATAGAGGCCATGACGTAATGGATGTCAATCATTTATCGACTATCAGACATTCCCATCCACAGCTGCGAGCTGTCTTCGTCTGCAGATACAATGCGCGGTCGCATCTCAGATATGAGGTAACCAGTAATTATTAGGTTGTCGTAAGTTCTCTCGCCATCGTCATTCTCAGCATCAGCATCTAATTTGTGGATTCATTCTCCCATCTCTCTGGATGAGAAGATCGTGATTCGTGAATCTTGATGACAATAAAACTTAACACAATACCAGGCGTTCGGTTCAGTCGCGGTATTAACGTTGAGCGTAAGCCGATCTAAGTAGAAGCAATTTTAGCCGTGGATAAATTTGAAGTGCAAATATGGACGAGTGTCGATCGGTGCGATTAAAGCAATACTACGACTTTATAATTTGTTAACCGAAATCAATATTTATCTTAACCTTTCGCAGGTGGCAAAGTTTATTCTCTTGAGTGCGCTTATCCGGCTTTCGTGTTCGGCTGGCATCACCACAGAGCCAAGTTTACTTAACATAGTCGAGGATGTTATCCCCGATGCGGCGAACTCTACGCAGAAAGTGATCCGGGTGAACACGTTGGACTTGCCGGCCATAGTTTCGAGTGATTCCAACATCTCCGAATCGTCTCTTTACAACATTCAACCGTTGATGACTCCACCTGTCTATGTGTCGAGCAGGAAGTTCCGCAAACAGAAGAATATCTCGGATCTTGGGGACTCCCCAGTTATTACTCATTTTCCACAGCTAAATCTGAATAAGCCAAAAAGGCCAAAACAAAAGCAACTGCATATGCTCTACAATCAGAAAGGTTACAATGGCAAGGACATTGGCAAGCGGATGAAAGTCCATGTGGCTCCTGGCGCTTATCCGATCTATTATATTGTGGCCAAGACGAACAGTGTGTTTCGCAAACAGCCCATTAAGGGATTCCGCAATGAGCAAGAACTCCAAAAGTACTTTGACAAAGTGGAAAAAATTGGCAAAGTGAAGAGTTGAGTGGGTGAAAGTTGAAGGGCTCAAATTGAGGTTAAACCAAGATCTTAGTGTTGTAAAGTAAAAAATAGAATTAAGTTTGCTAACTAGAATAATATAGACACGATTTTTATGTTCAATGCCATGATAGTTGAGTGGTCTTGAGAGTCAAGGAAAATTAATAATTTATTCGAATAGTGAGTAGTAAATAATTTTTTTTTTTTTCGTACGCAATTGTGTGATCCGTGTATTTGTGTGTTAATGAACATCTTGTTATGGCGTTCGAAGCATCGCAGGTGCGCAATTAAACAAATTTGATTTTAATAATAAACCGAAGATAAATCTACGTTTGTGATTTTTTTTTATTGTCTATTGGTTGTGATTCATCTATAGGCGTTTTGTGAATAATCACAGATAGTTTAGCTAACCGAGAGCGGTTATGTTGGCATCGGTGAATCATGATAAATTCTTGTCGGTTTTAACACCATGATCGTTGGGGATTACCCACGCAGGTGTAGTCATTAGTCAATGCGTGAGCATGATTAATATGGTCTTTGCATTCGATAATAATTCCAAATACATCCGGCATGTGCTTTGTGGTGGTTTTAGAAAAACCAATTGGCTTATCCGAATACTCACAGAGACAGAACATGTTAGACGAACATGTTTTACTGGAACAATCAGCCAGCAAACAAAAACGTCTTTGGAGCATCTCGAGATATTCACCAGATAGTACTTACATACTTACTTATCGGGCTCCCGACCCGTGAAGAGTATCTGCCTGAGACATTGCTGCATCCCGGGCACGCTGCTTCCAGTTGTCCAGACCAAGCGCTCTGGCATCCGCGATGGCTTGGTCTTTGAAACGGAGGTTCGGTCTTCCTTGTCTTCTCGAACCTGGGGGCTGGCATTCGAAGATCCTCTTAGCTGGAGCATTATTGTCCATTCGCTCGATGTGGCGGAGCCAATGTAGTCGACGTGTTTTGGCTTTTTGGACTACATCCACATCTTGGTACAGCTCATAGAGTTCGCGGTTATATCTTCTTCTCCATTCGCCCTCCTCGCACACAGGACCAAAAATCCGCCGAAGTATTTTTCTTTCGAAGGAGCCCAGTATCAGCTCTCCCTTCCTGCTTATCGTCCAGCACTCGGCGTCATAAAGCAGAACTGGCAGGATAAGGGTTTTGTAGAGCACACATTTCGTCCTTCGAGTTAGGAGTTTTGAACTCAGTTGTTTGAAGTAGCAACGGTTTCCTAGGGTAATTCTTCGCCGGATCTCCACTAGGGTGTGTTTCGTGGAGTTCATATTTACTCCGAGGTAGGTGAACTTCTTAACTCCCTCGAAGTTGTTGCTATCAATAGTGACGTTTTGTCCTAGGCGGTGGACAGATGCTTGTTTGTTTGTTGATAGCATGTATTTAGTCTTGTCCTCATTTACTTCAAGGCCAACGGATTTAGCCTATTCTTCAATCGCCGTAAACGCTTCTATCGCGGCATACTGGGAGCGACTGATGATGTCAATATCGTCCGCATAGCCCAGCAGCTGGACGGATCTGTTGAAGATAGTGCCTTCCGTGTTGACACCTGCCCTGCGCACTATCTGCTCCAGTACGAGATTGAAGAAGTCGCATGACAGCGCGTCTCCTTGCCGAAATCCGGTGCAAGTTTGAAATAGATCGGAGGAGCTGCTTCCAAACTGCACGTTGCAACGCAGTTGTCGGGATTCCGAATTCGGCCATCGCCATATAGAGCTCCTGACGATGTATGCTGTCATACGCGGCTTTGAAGTCGATGAATAGGTGGTGAGTTTGTCTCAGTGTGAAAATTTGGTCTATAGTCGATCTGCCGGGCCGGAAGCCACACTGGTACGTGCCGATTAGTGTGTTGCAGAACGGTTTAAGACGTTCACACAGTACGTTGGATAGGATCTTGTATGCGACATTAAGCAGGGATATGCCTCGATAGTTCTTGCAAGACATAGGATCGCCCTTTTTGTAGATGGGGCATATGGAGCTGATAGTCCAGTCATCGGGCATTTTTTCTTCCACCCATACTTGGTTGATGATTCGGTGCATGTTCCCTACCAAAACATCACCACCGTATTTAAAGAGCTCCGCTGGTAAACCATCAGAACCTGCGGCCTTGTTGTTCTTAAGCTTTTTTATAGGTAGGCCAACTTCTTCTATACTAGGTGGTGGAACTAGTTCTTCATTGACTGGACGTGGGCTATCTTCTTGCCCTATCACTCTCTCTACATGATGCCCATTAAGCAGCTGCTGATTCCCTGCCCGTCGGTGACTAGGTTTCCTTCGCTGTCTCGAAGAGCCTGCGTTCCGGTTTTGTAGCCAGCAGCCAGTTGCTTGGCTTTTTTATAAAACCTCCGGGTGTTATTACGATCGCGCGACTCTTCGATCTCCTTGAGCTGGGAAGCTGCGTAAGCCCTCTTCTTCCTACGCAGGATCTTCTTTTCCTCCCTTCTCCTGGCTCGGTACTCTTCTCTCGCTGCCCTTGTTTTGCGCTGCAGCGCTTTCTTGTGTGCATCTTCTGTCACCTTTTTCCTGTACACCTAGTGCTACTTATCACCGTATTACGAGCTGCTGCAAAATCGATTAGTCGGTAGCCGTTGTCTGTTGTCGTTTCGTGGATTCTGTGCTTACCAACTAACCCGCCGAAGATGTTTTCCTTTCCGACTTTAGCATTGAAGTCTCAGAGTACAACTTTTACATCGTACTCCGGACAGGCTCCATAGGGTCCATCCAGGAGGACATAAAACTCCTCCTTGATGGGATCTTCAGCCTCGTCGGTAGGGGCGTGTGCACATATTAGGCTTATGTTTTGCAAAGTAGCTTTGATGCGGATCACAGAAAGGCGATCACGGCTTGAAGTCAATAACTTTTGTCCTAAGCCGATTTCCCACGACGAATCCGCATCCTAATACATGCAGTCTTTTGTTGCAGCTGTAATAAATGTCGCAATCTTTTCCTTTCATCATGCTTGATCCTATCCATCGTATCTCCTGGATCACGGTTATGTCTGCCTTATACCGTGTGAGGATAGACTCTCTAGATAGTATGTGGAGTTTTATTAAAACAAAAAATATACATACACTCCGCGCCACTTGAATAGCACACCCCCTACCTAAGGTCGGTTTTCTATCGCCCACTGGTCCCAAACCAAGCATGCTAGGGCGATAATTATTATTTTTTTTTTAATTAAAGTTCATTCTTGTGATTTGACCTGAAGAAAGATTTAAACCTAAAGCTTTAAGTATTTACAAAAAATTGTTAACTAAAAACCAGCAAAATGTGGTGTTTTAACATATTGTTATCTTTTCTTCCGTTATCATCACTGTACTATTAAATGGCGCAAAATTAAAATTTTGCGTGAATTCTGGGGCCACCCTTTATACCTGCTGGTCAAAGAAATAGGTGTGAACCATTTCCTTTCGTTAGTTTTAATCTGATGCTGCTTAAACAGTTATTTTCGCATTGCAAAATGTGCAACAACACGGAAATGTTTGTTGATTCCCATTTTACGGTTACAACGCTACCAACGTCATTTTAATTTCCGTGTTTTGCTTATTTAAGCGTGGTTTTAATTGTTGTCCTCTGAAAGTCACATTAAAATGTGTTAAATTTGAAATTCCAATTCTGCTTTTTACTTTATTAGTTTAATATTAATTGCTTCAAAGTGAGTTTATTTAAATCATATCAAGTACTTTTAGTTCGAAGATTTTGACCCTCGCTTTATAAGAAAAACGCACGGAGGGGGCAATATCATGGTGTGGGGTTGTTTTTCGTGGAATGGTGTTGGTCCCATCTTTCGAATCAACAACACAATGACCCGATTTGAATACAGGTATATATTGGAGGACATCATGCTTCCATATGCCGAGGAGAACTTGCACTTCCTCCGATGGCACTTCCAGCAGGATAATGACCCGAAACATACACATCGGGAGTAGCATAAGATTGGTTTCGGGATCATGAAGTGTCTCTAATCCCGTGGCCCAGTCAGTCCCCTGATCTCAATCCAATTGAGAACCTGTGAAATGAATTGAAGCGGAGATTAAGGGGTCAGTTTTTTACTAACAGGTATACCAGAGCGGTATGCTATACCTTTGGCAACATGCCAAAAACTGATCAATTCAATGTCACGAAGAATTGAGAAAGTTCGGGAAACCAAAAACGTTTATACATATTTTCAAAAACATATTGACAAAAATTGAAAATTTCATTGTTTTAGATGAACACACCTATTTTATTGGCCACCAAAAACAAACAAATATTTTTATTACTATTTATGTCTAGATATTAGAGGTCCTTAAGTTGAATTATAAATATGTATATGAATTCTTGTTTAGTCTGTTAAAATTAATTTAAGTTAAAAACCAATCCAAACTGTTGAAATCCTTTTGAGCAAATCAAATTGGAAACAAAATTATATCTCACACCTATTTCTTTGACCAGCAGTGTATATATTCTGAATCAGAATCGAATTCGGAATCTATTTAGCCATGTCTATCTGTCTGTCTGGCTATTGAAGAAACGATAGCATCCAAACGAATTGACCTAGGTAAATACAATACATTTTGTGAGAGGAATTGTTTTAACCGTCGCCGTGCGTTGTACCAGGTTTTATTTGAAACTAATTAATTAACTATATTAATTTCATAAACATTTTCATGATTTGAAAATAGTTTGATTGTTTTATAATGTTTACACTCATCGTCTCGATTTAGAATCGCAGCGCAACTTATAAATTAACGGTTTAGGGCGGCCAATTACAAATACCAACTATGAGCAACAATTCAAAAATAATAATCAATAAATCATTAGGAGTTGGGCATTTATTTGTTGTTGCATAAAAGATGTATCATTATTGTTTACTACATTACATACTGTTTATCCCATCCGCTTGTCGTGTCAAAGAGGCGGTAACGAATTATTCCTAAACGAAAAAACAAAACGATGTACACAAAGAAATACAATCTCTCATATAAATTTGAAATTTTATTGATGATGTTTACATAAATCAAATTTGCATATTAAATTATTTGATACAGAAGACCAACAAGTAAAAACTTAAACGATTACTTGTAGTAGCAATATAAGGGTAATCACCCGAAAGGTCTTTGTTAAATTATTTAAAGTATTTATTTAGCTGATCCAAAGGAAGTAGGTATAGGTTGTACTCATGTGTACATTGTTCATACTTTGGTTGAAGGTCGGACAATGAATTTATTTTCAATGAAGCCTCGTTGTAATCGTATGAAGCAGGTTCAAAAACTGGTAGGGGTAGTAATAAAAATGCTTTCTGGATTTCTTTGATTTTATTGCTGTATTTTTTTTTTAATTTCTAACAATTAGACTAAACGTAATACAAACTTTAAATTGCACTGGAAAGCATTTGGTGTATACAGACAAACTTTTTGAGCCCATTTTATTAAGGACTTGCTGAATATATGTCAGAGGTCGTTTTCTTACTTATGTTAGGTAGGGTTCGGGTAGTATAAGAAGTAGCAAGTGCAACCACTCTTTTATTGGTCAAAGTAAGCCTCTTTTGATACCACATAGTCTTATGTCCTCAATTTACACGTTGCACTATAAGGATCTTAATATAAAGTATGTCCTGGGGCCTGGAGGCGATTATTGCCAATCGAGTTCGTTGACATCGTAGCAGAATTATTCTCCTAAATGTTCTCTTCTTCGAGTTAAGAGAGCTTAGGAGGTGCAACAAAGGTAAAGAATAATCTCCTCCTCCTGTCTATCCATGGACATTTTGCAGAAATAGTTTTAAAGGAGACACAAGCACCCAACCTGGGGGCATATCTCCCGGTGATGTTGTCCTGTAATCACACCTATTTATGAAGGATCTCTTTAGACTGGTGGGGCTATTCAAACTTTTGAAAGATACTCTTGGTTGTAAAATTGGATTATGTTTGGAAGATTTTTCCGTCAGCTTTTTTTGTCATAAAGTATATTGTTTAAATTTTTTTTATGATGAAATTGCCTTCTTCTTTAAACTTACAAAAATAGTTAACGAGCAAAAATGTTTGTGATCTTTGGCTTTAACAACAAATGAAAAAGCAACAAGGAAACAAAACTGATATACTTTTGGATGGAGCACTTCGATGCAAGTTTAGTCTATTACTTATTTTTTGAATAAGCTAGCAGTTATATTTTGGCTCACACATTTTTGTGTCATAAGGCCCTCGGGCGCTATGACACTTTTAAAAGTGTCATATCTCCCGCCGGGCTTTAAGTCACTTTTTTGTGGGCTTTATGACACTATAAGAAGTGCAGTAACGCCCCAAAAGAAAAAAATTAAACCCCCCCTGCTTGGGTTTACTGTCAGATGAAGGTTTGGGGTGATATTTCCTTTTTTGGGGCCCTCGGGCGCTATGACACTTATAAAAGTGGCTTTCGACACAAAAATGTGTGTCATAGCGCCCCAGGGCGTTATGACATGCACCCGGTGTGAATGTGTGATATTCTTTTGACATCAGTGCGTTTGTGTTTGTCAATTTTGGGTGTTAATTTGGAGAACGATGATGCCAGTGTTTCATGGGATTTAAAAGCTATGCTATGATACCAATATGTTGATTTTTTTTGAAGCTGTCGCAGCTGTGTTTTGGAACGTAGACGACATTTCTATAAACACGCAATGCTTCTTCTGTCCTTCTTCAACTTCCAGGGGAACCTTGTGTTCCTGGCGACATATTTCAAATGAAACGATCACTTACACTTTGTATTGTTGGCTTTTTTCGCCGTTTAACAGTATGATGACAGAAGTGTTCTGTTCACTGACTGTGAATCTATGAACTATCATAGTCGAAAGCTCTAACATTACCTACCCTATGTTTATGCAAATCATTACAGCTTTCCTCAATAGATAAGACTGTCCGCTCGTGCCAGTTTAGTTGAAAAACAAAATAAAATCCTTCTCTTTTAAGTTAGACAGTTTACATCACACTAAAAGCATACACCTACAATATGTTGACAATATTCACGCTGCGCAATTATTGTATTCATCAACAAAATGACAGATTTCATGAAAACAATAACTGTCTACTATTTCCTTATGTAAAATATTGATTTGTGCTTAAATCGCACTCTCAAGCTGCTCAAGCTGCAATCGTGCTATTTATAATTCTATCACGATTTTCCCTAGAATAGTTTTTATATATGTAAATATGTATAGTCCTACATTCCATACATTCGTTCAAAAAGATTCACCAAGAGAATATCAATATATACATACAAAGGGAAACTATTTATTTTTGCGCCTTGTAAAGAGACAGATTAAATTATCAATTTTAAAACATGCCCTTAAATATTGTTTGTTAATATTATATGGCTGACTAAAGGCGGCAGTATCTTCGTCTCAAGCCTTGAGGCTGTTATGCCATAATAAAATGCATTGGGCCATAGAGAGATAATTAGCTATGTCTTCCAATCGATAGTTTAGTAGAACTTAATGTATCTATCTACATTATATATGTACTTTCGTTTAACTGCCCTTAGCAGCTGAACCAAATGGAATAATATCAGCCAGCGGACTAAACTGTTCGTGAATATCTACAATAAATCTACATATCCACAAAACCAATACCCGTCGTTTAAAGGTAAGAGAATTTAAAAAATATTAAAAATTGGTTTCTTAAAAATTCATCCACTCTGACAGATATAGAGACTCTTAGTTGTTGAAGTTATTGGGTTGTCTAAATTTGTTAAATGAATAAAATCTAAAATATGATAAACAGAAGAATTTTCGATGCTTAGTAGTCACTGGGTTCTCGTTCTCGGGATAGGTAGCACGTAGCCAGGGGGGTGCTTAAGGGGCTGAAGCCAAAAGCTGTTCAGTTTACCGCTGCCCTTATCAGTTTTCCTACAGATCAAATCCTTAGGTTTCGTTTCTGCAATCGACCGCACAAAAGAAGTTCTGAATTCTCTTAAGAACATCAGAGAAAATGCCGAAGATTTTTTCAGACAGGCTTTTCAATCCGCATCCCTACTGGCCGAGGACTTATTTGAAGTTGAATTAAGAGCTCCAATAACTTCATTGAAACAAACAACGCTTTCCAATCCAGAAACCTATTCTACTGAATCCTATATTAGAGTGGCTATACTGATTCCTTGCATAGATTCGTTAATACAATATCTTACGGACAGATTCATGGTCAATGAAGACGTTCTACCATCGTTTCAAGCTCTTCGAAAAAATATCGTCCAGTGATCCTTCTACCGAAGTTTGCTTACGATTGTGGCAATGTGACCACAGCTAGTGTTGAAAGTACCTGTTCATCTATGAAAAGGATTAAAACAGTGTCCCGAAGCGTTATGGAGAATGCAAGATTAAGCTCACTTGCTGTGATATCTGTTCATTCGGATATTAATGTGGATACAGATACATGTGATTGATCTCATGTCAAAAAAAAGGAAAGGGGGTCTCAAGAACCGTTAGCCGTATGAACGTTTGTATGTTGATAGATAAGTCAAATCTATAACATGCCTCATTTATCGTTTTTCAAAATTCGTCCTATAAGGATTGAAAAAAGGGGGTGCAAAATTTCGTCTTATTACGCTTAATTTGCCTTTGTACCATAAATCTGTGTACGTCAAATCAAGAAATGCTTTTAATTGCTAGGTAATACTTCACAATGTATTTTATTTTGAGCTAACAATTATTTTTCGGGTCCATTCAGAGGGTGACATATAATAAATTGAAAATACATAGATCTTATTTTGCCAAGTGCGAACGTAAATATAAGGAGTTTGTGATGTGTAATTAGGTATATATGCCGTATGCACAATCGTACATAGGTTAGGTACATATATTTGAGATCAAATCATCCTGTCTTGAGTTTTCATTTCTGTGAAATACATATGTCCATTGACTTATGACTTTGAACATTTCTAATGGCAATACAATAAAATAATTGCACAACGCAAAAAATATACATATATTTTGATTTGAAATCTAAAATTTCTTATTATTAAGCCCCATTAAATTTATAGATACATATATCTATGTATAGATATCTATATCTATGTCACGAACTCTACATTATAACTCTTGCCAAATAATATATTTTTTGGATCAGGAACCTGACCATTATCTACATTATTTTTTACAATAGTTTATAGTTTAAAAATAATAAAGGTTTGTCAGCTACAGTCCGCAATAAAATATGGCCGTGCGTCGATTTAAAACCATCAACTGGGAAGACAATAATTGAAAAATTCAGGGAGACTGGATCAATTAGTGATCTTAAAGACTCTGGGTCACAAGTCACAAGTCACAAGTCGTTCAACAGAAAACCTCGAAGCAGTTCGCGAGAGTATTGCTGACAGTCCAGGAACATCAATTCGGCACCGTAGTCAAGAATTGGGCATTTGAAGAAGCTTTCTACAGAGAATTCTCACGAAAAACTTGAAACTTCATTCTTACAAAGTGGGTTTACCACGATATCTCAAAAAAAAATATCGAAAGCAAAAATCTCGAATGTAAAAATCTCGAAAATATAGCTAGTCTTTCGGGATTTTTGTACATTCGAGATTTTTGTACATTCGAGATTTTTTCTTTCGAGATTAAAAAAAAAACTTTTCGAGATTTTTAGCCTTCGAGTTTTTTGTCATTCGAGATAACGTCATGATCCCTTAAAAGTTCAATAATTGACTCAAGAACTGAAAACTACTGACCATGCAGGGCGAAAAGAGTTCGTTGAATGGATTTTGGAACAAAAACAAGTGGATGGTGATTTTTCGAACAAAATTGGGGTGATGAAGCTCATTTTCATCTTGATGGCTTCTTTAATCGTCAAAATTGTCGAATTTGGGGTTCAGAAAACCCACTAGTAATTTGTTGAGAAACAATAATGCATCCACAACGCGTGACTGTTTGGTGCGGATTTTTGGCTGGAGGCATTATCGGACGCGGACCATTCTTCTTCGAAAATGCGGCTGGTCAGGCAGTAACAATTAATGGTGTTCGTTATCGTGACATGATAACCCAGTTTTTGGTATGCCTAAATTAGAAGATATGGATTTGACCAACATGTGGTTTCAACAAGACGGTGCCAGATTCCATACAGCCAGAGAAACAATTCAATTATTTCATGAGACATTTCCTAACCGTGTAATCGGCCGTTTTTGAGATCAGAATTTTCCATCCAGATCTTGCGATTTAACGCCATTATGCGAGAAACAGATTGGCACAGCAACAACAGCAGCAACTTTGACAGCCACAGCGCACTTTTTAGAGCCCATGCTTTTTAATGGCTGAAGTTACATTACCACAGCAACATCGACATCGACATCGTCGTTGGAGCTAAGTCCTAAATTCAATGTTGCTGTGCAAATGCTACCAACACCACGGTGACTTTTTCAGTTCTCTCAACTTTCGAATGCTGACATACTGAAGGTGCAGCAGCATTACCAGATATCTACAATTAGGTTTCAGCAGTTTAGAAAATATTCTTATGTAAATTATTTAGAAAATACTATTTTCATTTTCTTTTGATTTAGATTGCTTTTATTTTCGATTGGCAAAATTTTAAATTCTTTTTTTGTGATCCGTGTCAGTACACCGACTCACTGATAATTATTGTGTATAACATACTGCAGGCGTCAAATTATTTACTGTCGTGGGACGTGATTTTGAATTCTATTTTGCTATTGCAATGTGGAAACGATTTTTCTAATTCAATCGTCGCGAGCTGTGTTAAAATTAATGTTTGACAAGCAATTAAAACAAAAGTACATACAAATTTGAATTTGATGTTGGGCAGCAGAAATCTGAAATACCCAGTCGAAAATGACATCATATATATTTTTAGTATTTTATACTTTAGCTACCACCAAGTACCTATAATGGTACGTACCTACTGGTAGGTAATAAGTACGTTAACACTCATGAATTAAATAAATATTCTAATAGGTATGCTCTAACATTTTACAGGTTATCATGTACGTAATAACATTTTTTCGCTTTCACCATTTATTTTGATAAAAGGTAATCTGGTAATGCTGTGTTGCAATCAACTGACAACAAATTTTTTTTTCCTCTCTTGACCAGTGTTGCCAGCTTTTCTAAGGGGTATAGAGCCCAACTTTAAAAGTCTTGTAGCCAAAAATAGCCCAACACGAATATGAGGAATAAAAATGCGCACCTATTTGTTTAATTGTTTACGCACATTTATTTTGATTAAATTGATTGAATTCAAAATTAACAAAAAATAACTTTTAGTTTCTTCCTTCCATTTATATACGAACTCGTAATTGGAAATTAAAGTAATATAAACAAAATAGTATATATATTTATGTATTATGTTAACAAAACATAAAATAATTCCAATAAAAATACAAAAAAAAAAACAATTAAAATATCAGTCTCTTCGTGAAAATTGCACATTAAGGTTTGAAACACAGAAACAACAACAACCTAACGTTTTAAATAAAAGAGTAGAACAGACTAAAAATAATAAATAATAAAACTGTAGGTATTCATAAGAAAAATATAAGTTTTTTTATTTTACATTAATTTATTGGTAGATATTAAAAGAAAAATAATTTACGAATATAAGATGAACATTTGGTGAAAGTAATCAGTTAATAAACTCAAAAAACTCAATGAAAAATCGCAAGTTTCCTCAAAAATTTCATCCATTTTGGAGGCTGATTCTTCGGTTGTTTCTGAAGTCAAATTTGCATAAATGTTTACATTAAAGAAAATTTAACAATGTACAAAAAAAAAAATTTTGCTGGAAGGGGACATATACCTACTTAGGCAAATAATGAGTTTTCATATTCATGCATAAGTCTTGTGAGCTGATTTTACTACTCAGAAGTGAGAGTGTAACCACAATATCGAAACTGGACTGACTCCTTCACAATTACTAAATTTTAAAAAGTTTCAGTTCTACGAGTGCGCAATGAAAAAAAAAATATAATGATGTATGACTTTTCTTAAATAAATTTCTAAGGAGCCTAAAAATAGCCCAATTTTAAAATGAAATAGCCCAAATTTGGACAAATCCCAAATCGCAATTTCATGGAGCGAGTGAAAAATCCGAGTAGCCTAATTGGCGATAAATAGCCCGTGCTGGCAACACTGCTCTTGACAAAGTTTCTGTGGATGTTTCCAATGTATTTCATGCGACTTCTGCTGTTGAAGTTGCTGTTGCTGTTGCTGTGGTAATCTGTTTCTCGCATTAGACTTTTTCTTTGGGGTTTTTTGAAGCCAAAGGTCTATGCAAACAAGTGCACCACCACCAACCCCTTGAAAGAGGAAATTGGGAGGAGTATTAATGAAATTCAGCCACATTTATGCGAAACGGTCATAGAAAATTTAAAAAAACAGAGTACGTTCTTGCCAGCAAAACCGTGGCAGCCATTTATCCGATGTGCTATTTTATGCATAACCTCAATCTGTATACTCTATGAATCAATACAAAATGTAAGCTTTCTAATTAAAAATCTGTATTTTTTATCAAAATTACATTTTGCGTGAATTAAGGGACATCCTTTGCAAAAATGTTTCGTTCGCATAGTCGTCCACGTTATTTAATTCCTAAGAATTAGTAAAACTAAAAAAAAAACAAAAAAAACTATTAAAATCATCGCTAATTGATTCATTCACTGCTCTAATCGTTGCAAGCAAACATAATAAAATCTATCCGTTCTTTGTCTATACAACAGCTTAACTAATTTGCATAATATTAAAAATACATCTCTTCTATTAAAGATGACAATATTTATGCAGAACAATATTAAGTTTACATTTTCCATACTGTACTGTAGAGAGACTAAAACCATATAAAGTAAGGTCCACAAAACTTACCAGAAATAATAGATTAAGACAAAAACTTCGCTAATAGCTTAAATTCTATTCTGAGAAAGTTGAATAAATTATTTTCAAACTAAGTATGTATAACAGTAACTTTCTACAGTGCCTCCGGTCAAATTTAACCCTCGATTTGCTATACAATGGATCTTCATCAATTATTCATTTGTAGCATTGTTGTTGGCTAACGAATCATAACGCTAAGATCAATAAACTTGTAATTTGCAATGCAAAATCGAACACCATGTCGCATTATAGTGTTAATGACTCGCGTGCAAGTTAATAACCAAAATATAGCATCACACATTTCTATCGCGTCAAATATTTGTCAAATGAATCATAGATACCCATCAATCTTTCAAGTGCTACACTCCCAGATGTCTGATGCGTCGACAGCCCAGATAAGGCCACTCATTCATTAAAGAATATTCAATGTAGGTAGTTGTCAATAAAGCCTCACAATTTGACAAGCGGTTGTGGTGGTATAATTAATGATACGGCTCTTTTGCAACACGAGCTCATTTCAGCTTCAACTTCAAGGCTCGACTACACGCTGTGTCGGATAAGGAAAACGTTTTGTTTTAACAGCCAAAAACTATGTTCTTTGGTTATCTGTTGGGCGAGGGTATTAACTTACATAGCGCACCACACCTACACACTGGCTGTAACAAATTTTTATGTAATTTTTGATGCAAAATAAGTTTTGTAAAAAAGTTTCACCTTGCATCGCATGCTAGCAGCCATAAAGTGCTCCAACTATAACAGATAAAATGAAGGAAACTTTTCCTAATTGAATATTATATTCCGCTCAAAAAGAGTGCAACTCGAGGTAGGTACAAAAAATAACATGGTATTGGTATGAGATGGGTGGCGTCCAGAGCTGATCCTTGTGGGAACGCGCCCCGGAGAATCCGAGGTACTTTGCATAATTAGGGGACGGTAGTTCTTGCAACCCTTTTTGTTTTTGTTGCATAGACAGTGTGCGGTGGATCCGGAGGAGAACCAAAGGCGGTGGCTGATATTGCCAGTGGTTGGTATAGTAGTTGCGGCGGCAATGGTGCATCTCTTATGAGATTAGGTGGCCAGTAGGATGAAGAAAAAAAAATGCGCTCAAGGGTAAACCCATCATTATGCAGATTAGGTGTATGCTGGCGACGTATAATTTTATCAAGGAACTAGAAGGAATTTGTTTTTTTTTTCTTTTCCTACTGCCTAGGGCGGGAGAGGGAGTTGGTAAAAATTTAATATTTGAAAGTGCAGATGGCAAAAGAAGTAAGGATAAGCAATGCGCACAAACGAATTTTTAATAAAAACCAATTTGCTTGGTATTCATAACTCTTTGGTGCGTTAGGGAGCCCATTAGCATGTATAGTGAGTTTTTTTTTTCTCCAAATGGTACCCATGTGGCCTTGCTTCGACGAATTTAAATGTGAAACTGCATGTGGCGGAAACAGGTGGCTATAGCTAGTAGCTTTTGATTCAAAAAAAAAAAATCGAGACATTATTATTTCGATTAAATTAGTAAGTTTATTCCATTATTTGTGATTGCGGTAGGATGGTTGAGTGCACCTAATGGGACTATAATCTTCTCCTAAAAATCACCAATACAAGCGTCCAAATGGATCGACCCAGGTAAATGAAATTTTGTGAGAAAACTTCTTTCTAACGCCGTCAGGTATTGTATAAGACTTTTCACATGCCTGACATTTGACTTGTAGGTAGTGGAGGGTATCAAAACTTCAGCCAAGAGGAATTTAAGTCTTTTATCTACTTGTTTTTTATTTAGACGTGGAATTAATTAAGGTCATAAAAAATGTCCCTTAAAGATGTCATCGCCAATAACTCGGGCCCAACCAAGTTTGAAGTCGATCGAATGAAAAAATAGAAATGCTCCCATACAAACTTTTACCCCCCCCCCCCCCCTTTTACCCCTTTACGGGTATACATCATAAAGGGAACCTCTGTGCTTTCAGCTTTCTAGAGCAAAGGGCTTGGGCTTGGCGTTGATGAGTCAGTGAGTCAGAGTTGTGATCTTAGTTTGTATATTGTAACTATAAAAAATACAGTGGAAGCTCGGAAAAGTTGATCGAAATGTCCCAGAGCTTGTCAACTTTTCTGGACACTTCAAGATCTGTAGAAAATTAGTAGGTACCTACTTTGTTCCATTCTGCCATTTTTTTGCCAAAATTTAGTTAATTACCGAACAGCAAATAAAATTAAATATGCGAATGGACGTAAGAAAAAGTCAGAAATAATCTTAAACAACTGTAACTGGCACGCAGCCGCCATGGAAACATACATTTCTTCGGAATGCTGTGTTATGTATTTTACATCGTTTATTTAAATTTGATATATGAACAAAAAATGCAAGTAAAAAAAAGAGTCATGCTCTAAAAAGTTTACCAAAAGTCAACTTTTTAAAGTAACGTATGGTAGCTAAAATGGTCAACTTTTCTGAAAGTCAACTTTTCCGAACTTCTACTGTACATAGTTTAAAAACTAATAAAACGCTTTTATAAGTACGTACTTATTTTTAAGGTTTATCCTGGAAGGGTCTTAGAGTACTGGGCGCAGTAACGCAGTGGTTAGTGTGCTGGACTACTGTGCGATAGATCCCGGGTTCGATATCAGGAAAACACACAAAAATTACACTTAAGGTTTTTTCTACTGCGCCACCTCTCGTGAACGTCTGACAAACATCCGAGAGTATGACTGACCTGAAAAATCTTCTCAATTCAGCCGTTCGGACTCGGCATAAAATTGTAGGTCCCTTCTATTCGTCCCAAAAAATAGAAACGCACACAAACGAATGGTTGCGAGAAGATAGGCCTAGGGTGTCTACCGCCTGTTGCGCCACCTATTTATTTTTTTTATGTAATAGTTTTGACTTATCTATTGACATATAAAGGTTCAAGCTAATGGTTCATGTGTTATGGAAAAGCGGGGGAAGTCAAAATCCAAAAATTCTTTTTAAATATTGCATTGTCTTCACAACCCAACCAGCATGGAAAATTTCAAAGTTCTAAGTTTAGAGAGAGTACTTAGTTCAAATTTGGATTGCAAGATTTTGACATAACAAATATTTCAAGGAAGTTAAGTAAAAGCCTTTTATAAAAAGCCTAATGAGATGTAGCAGTGCTGCGTTAAATTTAACCAATTTTTGAATTTTCCACTCGTCGTATACTATCTCGTTTAAAAGTATAGCTATGCAGAACTTGGTACCTAACCTATGTACATATATTTAAGCATACCAAAAAATGCTAACCTCGCATACAAAAAGCAATGTTCGCAGGCTGATTTAAGGGATGACATTATTCATTTTACATGGCGAAGACGATTGTCTTCGAAAAGCTACACGTCAAGGAATATCAGTGCTAAAGTTACAAGTTTGAGAGCAGCATTTATTTCAGTCTCCACAGTCAGTTTCGACGACTTTCTATATAGCCTTTCCTGTTGCAACAACTTCGATGATGAGTGAGTATGTGTGCAGGACAATCAGAGTAGGTCTCAAAATTGAAATGGCCAATTCAAATGTTTTGCCTTTAATAACTAACTGCCGTGGCGCCTGACGAAGGTCATATGGCCGATATTTTTTTCGCTATTTTAAAGGCCTTATTAGGTTATTTTCTGGGCAGGAGGAAATCTTCTAAAAGAAACTATGAGGATACGTCGCAAAGTGCTCATAGTAGTGTGGGATTTTTATTCACTAGAACCACCCATATCTTTATTGACCTACTCGCATACTATACCTACAGATGTATCTAGAATATTATAGTAACTTTAGTTGCTCTTCCTTTCCACCCCTAGTAAAAGAAGACAGCACGCTTGCAACAACACCTAAAGAAAATGCAGATCTTTCGCTAGCATGTTTTCAGAGGATTCCACTCTAGATTCTGCACAACTAGAGCCACTAAATATCCCGAGGGTGCAATCATCGATGGCAGAAGTGAAATAATTCAACGCATCCTTAAAGAACTAGATTGCAATAAGGCAACGGGACCCGACGGAAACTCGGCTATAGTACTCAAGAGCCGTGCGACAGAACTTGCACCCTGTACTATGTAAGCTGTTTAGCATGTCGTACTCCCAGAAGACGTTTCCTTCTTGCTGGAAGACCGCTCGCATTCAACCTATTCCAAAGAAAGGGAGGAAATGTCTGTCACAAAACTATCGTCCAATAGCGTTACTTTCAATGCTCTCAAAAGTAATGGAAAAGGTAATAAATGTCGAAATAATCAAATATCTAGAAGGCCACCAATTAATAAGCGACAGGCAATTCGGATTGCGGAGCTGTCGTTCCACTGGAGTCCTGTTAAGCTACGTAACGCACTTATGGACGCAAGCAATTGAACAACACGGCGAATCCAGAGCCGTAGCCTTGGACATTTCAAAGACATTTGACCGAGTATGACATAGAGCCCTATTAGGGAAGTTAGCGTCTTATGGATTACCACAACAACTCTGCGGATGGATGCAAAATTTTCTTCTGGGAAGATCGATCCAAGTTGTTGTAGGTTTTGTATCATCTAATTCGTTTGCTATAAATGCAGGAGTGCCCCAAGGATCTATTCTTTCTCCAACTCTATTTCTTCTCCACATCAACGATTTGCTTGGATCGACAAATAATAATATCTACAGCTTTGCAGATGACAGCACTCTTATATCCTCCATCTCGAACAGAGGGCCTGTGAATGCGGCTACATCACACAGTCAGAGATGTGAACAAATTAGTTCTCTAAATTATGATCTGGACAAAATCTTGAAGTGGGGAAAAGACAACTTGGTTGTATTTAATGCTAACAACATTATATAGGAAAAATGCATCAACAGTTCCTAACATCCAAATGGATGACCATCCAATCAATCCCAAGGACTCAATGCACCTTCTAGGAGTCTCATTCAATTCAGGAATCACATGGCAGGATCACATATCCTATATTGCAAGATCTGCAATCAAGCAACGTCTCCTTCTCTACAAAGCTCAGGTTAGACCAGGCCTGGAATATTGTTCCCATATACGGAGCTCGGCCCCAAAACATTCACTTAACCTACTTAACAGCATACAGAGACGAGCAGTTCGACTTATTGGAGACCCTACACTAACATCGAATCTTCAACCGTTGGTACACAGAAGACAAGTCGCTGACCTTTGCTCTTTCTATAAGTACTTCCATGGTAGATGTTCCGAGGAACTCAAAGACATTATCCCTCGAAATGAAACTTTTGGGCGCCCCACAAGACAGGCTGCTAATGCTCAATTTGGCTAGTGGGAGTTAGTTCCTGTTGAGGCTTAGTTCGTAGGGCCGACACCACCCTATGATACGTGTTCAATATTAAGGAACCGTTATTGAGATGCAGGGAAAAGTCGGTTTGCATAGTAGGTAGGTAAACGCTATAGCATAAGCATAAGCAACGTTCTCTGTGTAAGATTCTCAATTTAAAAATTCAATTTTCCCATATTGCAATTAACTTGTTTAAAATATTATTCTTTTCGACAGATCTGTGAATGAAAATCTTTAATTCGGAAAAACAAAGAATAAAATCGATTAACATTAAATAGGGTAAACATGTACCACAAGAAAAAGCTTCGGCAATTAATATACCTACATAAAATAACCAACAATTGACCTGTGATACCTGTTGGATCATTGGCACCCGTTAAACGAGGACACTGTAGTAATAGAATAAGAAAATGACACGACACACATATACAGTGAGTGTCAAAAGTGAGTAAACACCAACGCTTACATTTTATTTGAGGTCTTGAAAAAGTTCTTAAAAACCAACAATCTGTTAAAAGTTTAATAACGAAATAACAATAACAAAACGTATTTCATTGTGACAGGATAAAATACTTTATATAGATTTAAAAAATTGTTTCCAAATTTCAAACACAAACGAAAAAATCATTAGTGTTGACTCACTTTTGACGCTCACTGTATATGTCCGACTTAAGTTTAATCTATGCAACGGACTAGGCAACCCAGTCTTTGATCACTTATCCGTCATCAGCTATTCAATTCAATCAATAACTTATTTTATGTACCCAATCAGTTGCAATTAAATTTGCCTAGTAAACTCCAATTAGAAGCAATCGACTACAGCTTCCTTTAAATCTCAAGTAGGTACCTATTAGAGCTTTTGATACCCGCATACCCGGGTTCTACCCAGGTACCCGGGTACCCGAGATTTGCGGGTATTTCCCGGGTACCAAAATTTCGGGTACCCGATTACTCCGGGTACCCGTTTTTTCGGGTACCCGCTCCATTTCGGGTACCCGCTCCTTTTCGGGTACCCGCATAGTTTTTTTTTATCTCCAAGCACGTTTACAAATAACATTTTCGTACGTATTTTTAGCATTTTCGTATACCGCAGTCAGAAGTCTAAAAAAGTGTGTCCCGCAATTGCGTATGTTGGTCCAAATATGCGTGCATATGTACTTAAATTTAAAACAAATATGCATAGCTACTTATATAAAAATGTTATGTTGGTTTGTGTATGCTTCAATAACTCGAAAAGTTTTGCACCGATTTGGCTCAAATTTTCAGAGATTCTTTGATATTGGCTCGAGATAATTGTAATGATCTAAATTGGACAAAGAGGCGTGGCACTGCCCATAATTTTGCACCACGAAGTGTGCACGGGCTACGCTAGTAAATTCTATAACTTTTGAACTTTCTCGTATACTTACGTATTAAGAGAAAGATAGATACCTACATTCTTTTTCGTACAAAATTTCGAACTCGCGATTTTAATCAATTCTGATATTACGATGATGGGGGAACTCAAAAAAGTTGGTCTCGCAAATCTGTCCGTCCGTATGTCTGTCTGTCCCATAGGCCTGCAGCCTAAATGCTTGATCGGATTTGTTTCGAACTTGGTATTTAGAGTTGTTGGGCTCTCTTTTTTTTTTGGTTATGCTAGCCCGGGCCGGGATCCCGATAAGTAAGTAAGCCCTAATATTAACTACCGTTAACTAACTATTTGGTAAGATAAGAACAATTATTATTGTTAAAAGAAAACCGGAATGTGCACTGTCCACGATGTGCAACTTTCCGTTAACTTGTAAGCAATATTAATTTTAATGTGCTTCTCGCATAATGCACCGTACGATTTTAAACTAAATTACTTAAAGACCACATATTTGTAAACTGTATTAGTTTTGTTTAGTTGCAATTGCAAGGCTATTCTGTAGTGTTAACCAAAAGTAAAACGTTTTGAAGTAAATCTAATTTATTGGGTTATGTTTTCCGCCATAATTATATGAATTTCGTTACCTACATATATAATATACTAGCGAACCCCCTTCAAACTTCGTAGTGCAAAATAGAAAATTAAAAAATCAATTTCAAATTCATTTAAATCAGTGACAAAAAGTTTTTATTGTTATTGTTATTGTTTTATTATCTGTACACTCCATTTTTTATTTTTCCAGGAATCGTATTGCCTAGATAGCATTCTTGTCTATCAGGACAATGCATATCAATGTTACAAATTTTAAAAACTTTGGCTCCCATGGCCATGACTGTCGAAGAAAAGTGAACACTCCCAGGCCAACACCTAAGATTGTCCAAAAATTGTAACTCAATCGATTAGGTGGTGGTCGAACTAATGGAATTTAATGTTTTTGTTGTATTGGTGGTGCCGAGCCCTTTTGTCCAATTTTGACCAATCTTCACAGCAATACTCCTGGGCCAATACCTAAGATTGTCTGTAAGTTTCAACACAATCAATTCGGCGGTTTTCGAGATATAAGATTTTGAATGTTTTTTTTGTTTGGGCGGTGCCACGCACCTTTGTCCAATTTTAACCAAATAAACCCTATATGGTGCCTATTGATAAGGCCTACCTTTTCCAAAAAGATCCATACCAATCGGGTTAGTAGTTCTTACGTGATAGTGGAACAAACAAAAAATCTACAATTTTATTATGGGAGTCGGACAGAATCCCGAAAAACGTAATCCCGAAAGCCCAAAATCCCGAAAATCCAAAATCTCGAAAGCCCAAAATCCGGAAAATTCAAAATCCCAAAAACCCAAAATCCCGAAAAACCAAAATCCCGAAAAGCCACAATCCCGAAAATCCACAATCCGGAAAATCCAAAATTCCGAAAGGCCAAAATCCCGAAAGTGAAACTAAAAATTTTATTGTAGCAACAAAAATATAAGCCAAATTTATTTAACAAAATAAACAAAATAACAAACTTCAAATAAATAAAACATAACAAAAACCGTTTAAGTCTTATTAACAAAAACATATAAAAAACGATCCATGACAAAACAATATCTAATACATGTTCATATTGTACGCAATTCCTGTTAGAAAACTTATTTCAGAACGCTCGTTACGTTCCGCGTAAAATTTTTTAATTTTTTTTCCTTTGTCACATAACGTTTTCTTAGTTGCTGCTTCTCACCGGCAATTATTTTAGCCAAACATGTTTTCACACGGATTTGCTCTTCACATAAAAGAGCAATCAGTGAATATACACCAATGTGTGAATGCCCTGCGAGAACTTTCAGCCGGCGGCGGCGAACAACGCCTCTACGTTGTTCTGTGTCCGCGACAGATTTTGTTTCAAAAGGTTACAAACCGACCAAAAATTATATAATTTTTCGGGATCTCGTTTTCGGGATTCTTTTTTCAGGATTTTGGCTTTTCGGGATTGTGGGTTTTAGGGATTTTGGTTTTTCGGGATTCTGGTTTTTCGGTATTTTGGGATTTTCGGTATTTTGGATTTTCGGTATTTTGGATTTTCGGGATTTTGGATTTGCGGGATTTTGGTTTTCGGGATCGTGTCCCCAATCCTTTTATTATATGTATACATAGATGTAGCTCGAAAAACATTCATAACACCTCGATATTCAATTCCAGGGACTTCTGAATTTAGGATATCCATTACCCGGAATTACCGGGTACCCATTACCCGAAACTACCGGGTACCCGCGAACTTGGGTAATACCCGCATTTACCAGGTACCCGGGTACCCGGGTAGTTGTTCAGATGGGTATTACCCGGGTAAAATCAAGAGCACTAGTACCTATCTCCCCAGTCCCCATAAATCCATGTAAATTTAAATTATTTGCCAACAAATTTCAGTCATAATATAAATAAGTTGTATTTACATCATTTGAAAGATAGGTTAGGTACTCCCTCGCACTTCTCTCACATTCGGCGCAAATCAAATTCAACTTGAATTACAAAATCCGAATTCATAACTCTGTCATGTGGCTACATGGGTGCGTAAGTGCCAGGAGTGTAGTACTCCTGCTTTGAATTGCAAAACAATAATTTTCCATTAGTATAGGTACCTTCTCCATTGTTCCATGGAGAATCGAAGGGAGAACTCCAGTGAGGCATCTAACAAAAGTACTCAAACATCTTCCACGTGGGGAGGGCGGTAATATTTCAGACAATTGTTCCTGTCTGTTAAACTTCTTGTCTGTCTGCCCGAATGTCTACGAGTGTTGTGCTTTTATGACTCCCTCGGATTAAACGATAGTCTATAGGCTAATGCCATCCTCTACACATCATAAATTCACAACGACAAAGTACTTAAAGTTGTGTGTGCTGAGCTGATATTATCTGCAAGTTATTTGTTGTTGAGTGTATTGTCGTTAAAAGATTCATTGAGTTGTATCTTGTATCGCTTTGGATTGGAGGAGATTGGCGACTCATTCGGATTCGATGGGATAAATTGTGAGTTTATTACTATTTTCTTCTCTTCTGTCAAGGGGATGGGGGAGGAAATATTCAATTGTTTGTGGCGATACTTTGTTTTTATATTCAAACAAGAAAATCGATGTTCATGCGAATGATTACGTCAATGAAAAATTTGTTTATCATCATCAAGTTGTAAGTGAGTTCATATACAAGAGAAGTTTGAAATTTGAGTCATGGAAGTGATGTAATAAAATAGAAGAGATTATGATGTTTTAATGTGGTGAACGTGGTCCTATTGAAAGATACAAATTCTTATTTCATACAAATACATACAGTCTGTCACGAAATTGTTTTTACAAATTTCTGGACAAGCTAATTTTTGCGTATTTTTTATTACTTTCATAATGTAGTATTTTTTGTTACTGTTCGTTAGTAGATACCTAGTAAATAAATATTAATAAAAAAAAATTTAGTAAAACATCAAAGAAGCTCTTTTGTTTTATAAAGAAACTGTGTAAATTACCAGTTGTTTTCCTTTGTAAAAACAATTCCTTGACAAACTGTAGGTATATCTAAACTTGGTAACGTAGCTGATGAGTTTAACATTTTTGTGGATTGGGAATTCAATTAAATTCCAAGCAAACAAATTGAAGCAATTTGTTCACCAAAATGCGTCACCGAGATAATCTTGTCCGAACAAGAGGTAAGAGGGCTTTCATAGCTTCATGGGTACCGGGATTTTCTAGTCTCTTTAAAAGTCCTGATGGTGAGGCTAAACCACGACATTCGACAAGATTTTTAATCAAAAAAAAAAATAAAAAAATATTGGACAATAAGCGCCACTGAAGTGACACCAGGTATCTGCTTTATCCATAAGCTCAGCTGTGGACCAAAATCGGCTAGATTTTACTTTACTGCCCATTCGAAAAAAATACTTTTTTTTATTTATTCCAATTGATTTTAATGCGCTGAAATATGCAAAAAAAAGTTGGCGGTCTCTTACCGTTTGGGCGTGGCACGTGGTACCATATAAAATAGTACCAAAATTTCAGGAATGGAGTGTCCAATTTTTGTAAAATTAATTTTTTTATATTCACTAAATGTGCAGTTAACTTATAAAAAAGTTTCATCAAAATCGGACCATAAATACCGGAGATATAAAATAATAAAAAAACACATTGTTTTTGGCGGTAAAATTAAGCAAACAACATAATAAAAACTTTGCATAGACCCAACTTTGCACCCACTCCAAATCCTACAGCGATCACAAGCAGGGGGGTTGCATACGTATCTCACTGTTTATGGGGTTTTTGTAAGAAATAAAATGTGATAAGTCAGTAAAAAGAAGGTTTAAATACAAAATATTAGCCCGTGCCCTTGAAAGTAAGTGAAATGTCAGTACAAAAGAGCAAAAATTCAGTGGTTTAACTTTAGCTCTTTTTAATTACCTCATATCTTCGGTCTTTATGATCCGATTTTGATGAAACTTTTTTTATAAGTTAACTGCACTTTTTGGGAATATAAAAAAATTAATTTTACAAAAATTGGACATTCCGTTCTTGTAATTTTGGTACTATTTTGTATGGTATTTTTTGAACTTTGGGGGCGTGCCACGCCCAAACGATGAGAGACCGCCAACTTTTTTTTTCAGATTTGTGTTTAAGGCACTGAAATCAATCGGACTGTGCAAAAAAACCGTTATTTTCGAATGGGCAGTAAAGTAAAATCTTGCCCCAAAATCGATACGATCAAATTAAACCTAATCTAAAAATATGATTGTTCTTAATCGTGTCTCTGCTTTGTGGTGGTGTCTCTGTTTTAACAGGCAGAGTGTGTAGTGGACTATCTCTGGAACTACTCGGTTTCGGTTGGTTTCAAATAAATTTAATATTTTAATGACGACATCGAGAATATATTATATGTATACAATTTCTTTTTGTATGTATACAAATGCCGGACTCTGCCGGACTCGGCCGGACTCGGCATAAAATTGTAGGTCCCTTCCATTCGTCCCAAAAATAGAAAGTCACACAAAACGAATGGTTGCGAGCTAGACCTAGGTTGTCTTCCACCTGTTGCGCCACCTATTTATTTTATTTATTAGTGATAAACAACTGCATCAACAACTGCTACTTTCCTAGGAGATGGAAGGCTGCTAAAATAATAACCATTCCAAAGAAAAGCGACCGCAACAACATCAGAGAATATAGTCCCATATCGCTTCTTTGTAGTATGAGCAAAATACTCGAGGAACTCATCCTGCGGAGAGTGAAAGATGTTTGTAACCAACTCAACATCATACCGGACATTCAATTTCGATTTCGGGAAAAACATTGTACGTTGCGCCCGTTAATGAAGTTCCACCATGATGTCACGAAGGCTCTCAACAACCACCAAGTCACAGTCGCATGCTTTCTAGATGTGGAGAAGGCATTCGATTCTGTGTGGTTTCAAGGACTTACTCATAAACTTGAACAGCTATAACCCTTATATAACCCTATACCCCTTATTAAAATAATTTTTAGCTTTCTTCACTCCAGGTACTTTTTTGTACAAATAGAAGACAGCCATTCACAAGCAAAAAGCATCAGAGCCGGTGTAGCCCAAGGGTCAAAATTGGGTCCACTGTTTTTCAACATTTTCACATCCGACCAGCCTCAGCTTGAGAACACAACCAACAGCTGCCTTTTCGCCAACGACTCCGCCACATATAGCAGCTCGATGTCTCCAGCCATAGCAGAACGAAGAGTTGAAGCCCATGTCAGGAAACTTTTCGAGTACTACCAAAAATGGGGCATACGGATCAACACAGCCAAATCCGAACTGATCTGCATCAGAAGACCCATTAGAGGAAGAAGTAGAGAACGATTAGCCACCAATTGTCGTAGCGTAACGCTGAGACTACCTGATGGATCAACCATAAACGACATTAAGTATCTCGGAGTCAAATTTAACGAGCGATTTAAATTCAACCCACACCTGAACAATGTTCTCAGAAAGGCTGCATTTGCGTTTCATTGACTCTACCCGCTGATGAAGAAGCAGAACTGCTGCTTTACAAACAACTTATAAAGCCGGTAGTAACTTACGGTTTCCCCATTTGGTACACCATTTCTAAGACGTACATGAAAAAGGTGACCAATTTTGAGAGAAAACTCTTAAGGATCTGCACAGGAATCCGAAAGAAAAACGTCAGAAGTTCAAGACTATATGAAGAAGCCAGCATCACCCCCCTGGAAAAGTACATGGTCACACTTTTCCAGAGAATACTCGGGAATGCATCTCCAGCCATCCAAACCCTCTAGTCCGAAGGATTGCGGAAACCTAACACATCTCAGAGCATCGTTACCTCCATGTTTTGGCTCTACTAAACGAGGACCTATTCCCAAGAGACACCGACATGACAGGGCAACTAAACCCTACTACGATTTGACCGAGACAACCCACCATGGACGATAATACCAAGATGAAGAACCCTCTCTACCACCACAAGGACATCGACACCCGGATTTGACCACCCTGAGGTCAACCCTGACAACGATGCATACTACGAGTATGAATCTGAGAAAACAATCACAATTTATGTAAATCGAATTATTTAAAAAAAGCAATGTAAACCAACACACAAAATATTAATTATTCATAATCATTTTGTAAAATAGCCTTAAGTCAAATTGTATATATAAAAGTTTACCTAATAAAAATTAATGTAATGTAATGTAATTCTAATCCAAGTGAGGTCATATAAATAGAAAGGCGTAAGAAACAGCGTTTAAAAATGTATTCTCCATTACTTTTAAAGCTTCGAGTCACACAAATTCCCTTTTCCGCCTCTGGGAGTTCGAATTTCCTCAATTGGCCATAAAATTAAATTTGTTTCAAAATATCAGCTTCCTAGCTCTTACCGTTTGGGCTACGTTGATCATCAATCAATCAGGACAAACTGTTTTATTATTCACTGAACCGTAGGTGCAAGTATGGGTCTTACAATCGCGTTACTTGCTTATTGGGTAAAGTTAGACCAATAAAGATGAATTGGACTTATACGAGCCCAAACGCAAAATAGTTGGCCTAGTATTGTATTTTTCATCGCATACATTTTCTAATGTATTGTTACTATGCAGAATTAATAAAAATATGATTTTTTTTTTCTTAATATAATTCATACACATGTGTTCTTTATAAAGCAGTTAATACTTTAAAAATAAAAATGTCTGTTGCCACAAATTTGTAATGTTAACCCATTTTTCTCATAGCAAAATAGTTGGCCTATTAGTTTTTCGCGGCAAAATAGTTGGCCCAAGCCGGATAATGTCTTTCTCTCGTGGCATGTACCTCCCGTTTATTTTTGTGCTTTTTAGGTATGGATGTCTGAAGTAAGGCATGCACTGATTGCAGTCGCAATCAAAGTTCACTATGGCCCGTGGCAAGTGCTTATCGGAAGACATGCGTAACTTAATAATAAAAGAGTACAAAAACAACGTTTGGGCATGTAAAATCGCTAAAAAATTGGAAACATAAAGGTCTTCAGTTAGAAATATAATAAATTTATTGAAGAAGACAGGAAACGTGTACCCATTGAAGAAAACTGGAAGGCCATCGATAGCTTCCGATCGTAACAGAAGGGCTCTGAGAAAAAATCTCAAAAAAGATCGTCGTGCTACAACTGCAAATATCACCTTAGAGTGGATAAATGTGATTAAAAAGTAAGTTTCAAGAGACACCTGCATTCGATAAATGAAGAAAATGGGATACAAATTTTATAAAGTAATTTTTACTCAATTTGTTTTTGTTTTATTCTCTTAGAAAATATTTTTTTCTAAGAATCCGTATCGTAGGCAAAAGAGAAACCACTTTTAACTCCTTTGCAAAAGAAGAAGCCCTTAAGGTGGACTCGTGATCATCAAAACTGGACGTTAAGGCAATGGAGGAGTGGATATGGAGCGATGAGTCTCGATTCGACCTTGTGTTGGAGACTCGCGATCAAGAGTTTTAAGAATGCCAGCTGAAGCATTTCACCCACCCAGACTGCTTTCGAAGAAAAACTAATTTACCGCTTCCGTAATGGTATGGGGATTGGGGATGTATGTCAGCCCAAGGAGTGAGCGACCTTCGCTTCATCGACGGCACTGTGAATACCAATAGGTACTAAGACATCCTAGAGCACCAACTTTTACCCTCAATTCCAAGACTGCAAACAGAAGATGGCACTTTTACATTCCAGCAAGATGGCGCATCATGTGATACAGCCAAGCGAAATATGAACTGGCTTCGAGAGCACGCCATTCCAGTTTTAACGTGGCCTCCAAATAGCCCCAACCTGTCTCCAATTGAGACTTAATGGGGAAAAATTTAAAAAAAATTGAGAACAAATCCGACTAAAAACTTAATTGAATTGAAAGAAAAGATCCAAGAAGTTTGGGATGGCATAACCCCTGAGTGCTGCTTTAATTTAGTGGAAACTCTCCCTAGTCGAATTACGGCCGTTATTAAAAACAAATGTGACGTCACTCAGTGGTAAAAGCCAGTTATTTGTACTGGGCCAACTTTTTTGCGTCGATAATAGAGTGGGCCAACTATTTTGCGTAATATGAGTTGCAATAATTTCGTTTATTCACTTCACCAAATTGAAACGCCTTCCGGTATGAAATTCGCACTAGAAACTCCAACTCCAACAAGTTCTTAGGCACGCCTGATGGACTAGGTTACTTACGAAAAATGACTCACAAACACTCCCGGTAAGAAAAGTAATTATAAACAGGCTGCATAACTATGCAAGGAATAAGAACTTCCAACTACAACATCAACATAATTTCGAACTTCAGATACATTAATCTGCTGCAAACAAAACTCTCCAGTTAAGTAAACTATCGCTATCTACTCACGGCGGCATCAACATGCATTTGCATATTCAAATCATATCCGATGCGTACTACTCCTATACACCGTTCCCAATCTGATGTTCCGCTAACAAGCTATTATCCCATTTTAATTGAAGGATAACATTTTCCTTGCCACACACATCGCTCATTTACCAATCAGCACTTGCACGCATGCAATATAGGTATACAGTACAGCGGTTTCTATAATCACAACTTTGCGCCGCTATAATCATAACTTTTCTCAGGGAAAATTGAAAATCTCCACCTTCAACCCCTTTTCGTCCGACTTTAATTATTTTCTGCAGCTGCAATTACGGTGTTCCACATCCTGTCTATTCTCCACAAAATTGAAAGGATCTCCAGCTCCTATGCTATCCCCGCTCGATATGCGCACCAGTAGGGCATCCTAGTTATTCATAAACCATTCCATGTTTTCCATTCGAAAAATCCTTCATAACAACAACAGCACAATAGTTATACGCCAGCTCGCAGCAGGAGGGCGAGGACACAAATTTTCCTCGTATACACAGTATTACGGTGTTTTTGGGCTGCACATTCACACACACGCACACAGTATTCACGATAAATCACTGCGAGAAAATCTGTTTTTCGTAACCGACCATGAGAATGCACATACCAACACGAGGGCTGATGATGAAGGGGGTGGCTGGGAAAAATAAGCACCCAACCTCCATCAGTGAGCAAAAACTTTTCCCAATCACATTTTCCGGGTGGCAGGACACAAAGTGCTTGCTGAATTCTTGTTTAGTGAATTTAGTGTGCACTATAAGAATTCACTGTTCGGAAGGAAAAATGAATATTTTACCCAGCTACTGCCGCTGCCACACAGGCAAAGGCATACAATATCGCCAATCCGTCCCATCTATATAATGGTCCTCCATGTGTGCCAATTCATTTGGCATTCATGGGTGGATGAGGAAATTCAGAATATCAGATGATGTTTTGCGGAAAATTCTAATAATTATTTTGGGTGAATTGGAACACATACAAGGATGTTTTTCCTTGGAACTACAATGGGTGTCGGAGTGCGATAAATATTTTCATTAACTGAAGGAGAAAATTATTTATGATATCCGGACAGGATTTCCATCCGAGAATGTGCTGCATTCTTGGAATAAGCATCAGGGCGAGTAAAGAGAGTGCCAGACGAAAAGTCCCTGCTTCCCTTGGATGTCATATTTTAAGGGCTAATAGACATCCTTGAATTGATTAAGTTGCAAATCACGTCGCATTACGGAAATGATGAAGTTCGGCAGCCATTCAAATGGACCATCGTGGACGTCGTTGTCGGTGCGGGGGGGCATCAATTGCGCCGTCAATTTTTATTTTCCTTCTCTCTAAGGTAGAGCAGGTTTCCTTTTTATTTGTGCAGACTCGAAGGATGTTGCAATTCATCGATAGATAGTAGCATTGGTTCTTTTTTTTTTTTGCAAAAGAGAAAAACCTTTCAGTAGATTGATTTCTATTGTCGGATGGGTAGACCATTGCGTTGAAGCGATGGAGAGTAAGGGACTTTTCTCTCGACCTTACATCCTGATCTACCCTTTTAAAGGATTCTTAATGATGATTTACTTGTGAGGGGTATACTATATAGAGGAAAAAAAACGATGGTATTTATAGAGGAGCGGACGTTCATTTGAACGTCTAACAAAAGCGTTCCATTTACATATACTCGATGCAATTGTCTGGCAGGACTCATGCGGACTGAATCTGTTAGCGATCTGTCTTTTAAATCGCTTCATTAAAGAGTTTTATTTTTATTTACAAATTGAAAGGCTATTGAGATGATTAATTATCCTTATTATGCTTTACGACGCTTTGTTGCTTCGCATGTGAAGGATCACAGACTTAGAATGCTAATTGAGATACTTTTCAGTTGACAATGCTTTTGAGAGTTCCACCAATCCTTTCAATTGTGTCAGTAGTCGATAGCTAAGGTTAGGTTAGGTTAGAGTGGCAGGCCGCATTAAGTGCAGCCTCACTTAGGCCAGAGAAGGCCCATTGTGGTACCACAGGATCTAATGATCTCAGAACTACCCGTTGAACCAACACGTGATGCTGAGAATGAAGCGTTGGAGGCAACTTATGCTTATATTAGCGAGTTCGCCAAGATTGTCGAAGAAGTATTCGCAAAAATATAGTTTTTTACGAGCTGAAACAGCTGGGCACGTGCATAGGAGGTGAAGAATTGTCTCTTCTTCCTCCTCGTCCATGCAGCTTATACAGAAATCATTGGAAGGGAGGCCCAGCCTGAGAGCAAGTGTGCTTATATTGTATCTTTTTTGTTTTACAAGATTGTTGGAGCGCTTAAGATCCAGCATGGGTCAGATCTGTTTCGTGAAGGAGCACGTGGTGAAGTTTGACCACCTTCGATTAGTGGCGCTTATCGCATTTTGTTTAATTAAAAGTTTACACGTAGCGAGAGGCATATAAAGATTCTCCTTTTCCGGTAGAATCGACAAAGTTGCACCATGCCTAGCCAGTTCGTCGGCCTTGCAATTCCCTGGCACCCATATAAGGTGAATGTTTAATTGTTCCGACATCTCGTTAAGAGATAAGCGGCAATTGAGGGCGGGTTTGGACTTGAAGATGACCGAATCCAGGGATTTAATCGCGGCTTGACTATCGGTAAAAATAACGATATCCTTAGCGAATATTACATTATACCGTAGCCACGACAGGACCTCCTTGATCGCCATAATTTCCGCCTGGAACACGCTACAGTGATTAAGAAGACGGAATGAGATCGTACAATCTAATGCCCAAAACACATGTGCAGAAATTCTGAATGCTTCACTGCATGCAGTACTGCATATGAAACACATGTGCAGAATTCAATTTGCAGCGGTTGCTGTCAATGAGGGGAAAAATATGTGAGTGAAACAAAGACGACAAATAATTCCCGTCTCTCTTTTCCTCGTATGCATCAGTAGCTGAATTTAAAAATTCGATGCTGCCAAGTCTACTTAATTTAATTCACTGCGTTGCTATGCAGTGGATTTAGAAATAGAGACATGTTGCAGTGCTGCGGTGGCTGCAGAATTTACATTTGTTTCACCACATAAGAACATTCGTATTCTAATCCTGCTGCGCAGTGAATTCTGCACGTGTGTTTTGGGCATTAATCTTGGGAGAAAACACCCCCTACTCCTGTATCCGTTTTGGACCCATATGTATAAAAGCAGACGGATTTCCTGTGAGATGATGTAGTGCATCACTCTCCCAGTCAGTCCTGAAGGATATGCACTTGCAGGTTTTCCTTACTGAATTGGAACTGGAGGAGGGTGTAATCATTATCCTTTGGAATGCATTCTATTTTATCTAGAATAGACGAGGGAGGCTGACAGAAGATTTGCGTTAACACTGCAGTGTATATGGGAATCTATCAATTTCTCCAAGGTTTTCAGTAGAAATGATGACAAAGTTATGGGTCTAAGATCTTTGGACTAAAATGCGAGCTTTTACCAGCCTTGGGTATGAAAACCACATTAACTTCCGTCCATGATATGGGAATATGAGACAAATCTAGGCAACTCTTGACTATTACTGTTATCCATGGAATGATTAGCTCCACATTCTCTTGAATTTCGGCCGGTATTATGCCATCAGGTCCAGGAGACTTGAATGGCTTAAAGCCGCTAATAGCCCCGAGAATTTTGTTCTTGGTAATAAGATGTGAGAAGCTGCTTATTATAGAACTAGCCGAATTCGCAGTCGGACTCGTGATGGCGTTGCAGTTATTTGGGAAGTGGGTCTGAACTGGAGGTAGTCCACGAGCAATCAGCTCTTTTAACATAACTCGGTATCCTAGGAGTCGCAGCGAGAATCTTTCTGAGCCTAGAGGCCTCAGAGATCTCTTCTATTTTTCCACAGAAGAGTCTCCAAGAATTTCTTTGGGCTTTCTTAACTTTGGTTTTATAAGATTTGAAGGCATCTTTGTACGAGATCCAGTCTGTGGCTTCACAAGATCGCCTGGCCTGATTAAAGAGCTGCCTGAATGTTTTTTCTAGAAATATAATCTCCTGACTCCACCAGGGTGGTCTAGGTTTGCGCTTAGGGTTACTTGTTGGGCATGAGAACGACACGACAACGATTCGGTTAAGGATCTTCGTTAGTTCCTCCCCCATCGCGTCCAGTTCATGTTTGTTGAGCTTAAAAAAAGTCGATAGCTAATAAGTATCATCTTTATTTCATTATATATCATGATTAATGACATGTCCAGTGTTTTCTTCTGTTTTGGGAATTGTCATAATTTAAAATGCATTAGGTCTGAGGTCAGTAAAACCTCCAGAAAATTTCTAGTTGTTTTTGATTTTCTAAATAAATATTGAAATAAGTTTCAGGAAATGAATTAGTTAAGCAGTGTTACGTGGCTAACTAGCTATCACTCTTTTCAATGGTCATTACTATATTGGCTATTTTTTGTGTATTTGGTTATTTTAGCGAATTTGAGCAGATCCGATATTTCTGCTTCAGTCAGTTCCGAAAGTTTTTCAAAGAACCTTGTTGAAGCCGACCCAATAAGCTATGAGAGTATACATAATTACTTTACTTTAAACAAACAAGTTTTCATATACAAGCCAATGTTCGGGCAGGATAACGTCTACCCCTCTACCGGGTCCGCTAGTTAAAATATAGATTAGTGTTTAGTTTTTTTTTTTTTTTTTTTTAAGTAGACACTTATAAATGGGGTGGGCGCAGTAGCGCAGTGGTTAGTGTGCTGGACTACTGTGCGAGGGATCCCAGGTTCGATCTCCGGAAAAACACTAATTACATCTTAAGGTTTTTTCTACTGCGCCACCTCCCGCGAATGTCTGACAAACATCCGAAAGTATGACTGTACTGAAAAAGCTTCTCAATTCAGCCGTTCGGACTCGGCATAAAATTGTAGGTCCCTTCAATTCGTCCCAAAATAGAAACTCACACAAACGAATGGTTGCGAAAGGCTAGGCCTAGGGTGTCTACCCGCCTGTTGCGCCACATATTTATTTACATATTTACACATTCCATAATGCAGAACTACGTCTTGACGTCTCTCTTAATGGTTGTGCATTTGAGAATGCGCCAGCTGGATTTTTGAAGTGAAACTTCTTTAGCGGTAGGTGGCGGTGCGATCGGATTCCAGGAATTTTATTTTTTCCTCCTAAACGGCTGCACCGATTTTGATGAAATTTTAAGTGTGCGTTTGAGTGGGTTTCTGGTTTTTTTTCTCAGGCTCTCGAGTTGTTCAGTACCTCTAGTGCCTTCTTTGATGCAAGAAGAAGAAGCATTGAATCTTCCTCTGTAGAAATCGCTTTAAAAACTGGAAAGGTGAAATCGGTCCGCTTTATGTTTTTGACATCACTGTCCACCGCTGGTCCCTGTTCTATTTGGTGGGACCTTTATGATTTTAAAAATATACACCGTAGCGTAATATGATCATCGCAATTTCTTTAAATGCTCTTGTGACAGTAGTCTAGGTTAGGTTAAGTTAGTGGGTTGGCAAGACAGTAGAAACCTGTACTTGCTACACTTATAGATGAATATAAATCCGTTGTGATGCCCTAGGGGTTTATGACTCCCGCACACTGGAAACCTATTAAAAACCTACGGATTGGTAAACCAACCCGATGTAATTACAAATTTAAGTAGGTCATTAATGGACCTGTCGAGAAGTTCTTCTAAATTCTCGAGAAAGAAACTAATAAGGATTCTATTTTTCTTATGATGGCAGAGCGCTGGGCAGTGGCAAAGAAAGTGTGGGGTGTCCTCATGTACCTTGTCATCACCGCATCCTCTGCACAGGTCATATGTGCTAATTCCTATGTTATTTCAGCATATTGTGTCCGGTGATAATACCCACAATCGAGGACAATGATTTCTTGTACAACTGTACGATTCTCTCAGTTTTCTGTTTGTTATAGATTGGCCACATTTTCAGAGTCATGCCACAGGAGTGGAACTTGCTTCATCTTTCATTTGTCGCCATTAGTATTTTGTTCCAAATCGTCTATCTGAGATTGCAGGGAGGAATCATTACTGTGGTGTCGGCCTGGTTTAGTTGAAGGGAGGATCCTTTTCTTGCCAGCTCATCAGCTTTTTAATTTCCAGACACACCTCTGTGCCCGGCATAGTCTTACTTTGTTCTGCGCGCCAAGAACCCGTAGCTCTTCGCGATAGCGATAGCTAGCTTAAAAGTACAAATTTGATTTAACTCAACGGCAGATATCGCATTTATTGCCGCTTGACTGTCAATAAAAAAAAGTAATATCTGCATGTGGTATTGCCATCATTGCAACCTGTTTAGCAGCTGCTGTTGTTACTTCCAGTACCATTCCAGCGTGGAATGGAATACGCTGCAGGAAGTCTGATTGAACTGGATAATTCGAGACGTTCGGAGTAGAAACCCGCGACAACGCAGACCTACATATTTGATGCATCCGTATTATGTAGATAGTTATGGTTGATCCCATAGATATCGGTTGATCTTCGTGCCATTCGTCCCTGCTGGGAAAACACATGGTAAATGGTCTTGTGAAGTCTAGCCGGGGACTAGTGCAGTCCGTGCACACAATATTGCCCGTGTATTTGTTCAGAATTTGGGCATGTACCGTCGGACTGTGTTTCCAGTTTTTGGTCTGGCTTAAGCGAAGGGCGTTGTTTGCAGCATACGCATGCCTATTACTGTACGAAAAGTTATATGGGTTTAAGATCGAGTATAACCTCTAGCTAACAGTATAGAGTGTATATCTATTTCAACTCCTCGCCTATCTTTAAACTCCATAGGTCTGTGGCTAGAGAAGATACGACCAATTACAGGAGATTTAAATGGCGAGAAAGAGTCACTCCTACAATGCAAGAAAAAAGTATTATTTCAGCAATTTGCATTCGCGATCTAATTCCTTAGATGAGTAATCAAATCTCATGAAGAGTTACGACAATTAGCCAATAAAGACCGATAACTTATGCCCTCATTACGATTGTCGATTAGCAATCGACTTGATAATAAAGTTATCAACTGTTTCGATTCCTTCTTAACCTAAATCGTGTTGCCCGGGAACGTAAGTAGCATATGCTTTGATTTTAAATCAATATATTTCCTTTATCAGTAATGTTTGTCTTTAAACACTTTAACCTTTGGCCACTTTCAATAAAAATCGATTTTGATCGAGCCTCACAATACTATAATCAGAAATCGACAACAGACTCTAAAGGGTGACCTGTTCCGAAAACAGATTGACCCCTGTTTTCAAATTAACCCAGCATATCCAACACATATGAGTAGCTACTTACATGCTCTTTCTCAGACCCGGAATAAACTAGAAACTTACTTCTTCTCGTTGCTTTTCAAATACATATTTGCGAAAACAAGAATTCTGGTTGCCAGAAAAAAAATCGGTGTCCTTATTGTAGACAGATTGTCTTAAATTCATCGACAATTTTTCTTTAATTATAATTATTATATTAATAATACAGTTTATTATATTTGCCTAATGAATTCCACCGAGCATTTATGGACATTATGTCTTGCTTACAAACAGACAAAGTGTCCATGGACATCAGGTCCGTTTGCAACGGAAATTAATAATGTCAGACATTATGTCCAATTCTGAAATTTGAAAATAAACATTATGTTCATTGACATTATGTTCGTTTGGGACAGAAATAACGTCCATGGACATTATGTCACCCGGCTACAATTTTTGGTCTACAAATAAATAGTATTTTGCAGAAAAAAAAACGTCAACAAAAATCGAAGAAACGTCTGAAATTTAATAGAAATCATCAGAAAATCAGATATTGGAAACGTCTGAAACTATTTTTAAAACGTCTGGACGTCTGAAAAATATAAAAATCGTCTATAAATTTGAGTAAAAGGGAATATTCATCGAGGAATGCTGACAATTTATTCAGATTTTAAGACGAAATTTCAAGTTTTTCAGACGAATATTTAAAAAATGCTGACAAAAATTACTAGCAGATGAAAATAAACAAATTAGAAGATGAAAAAAATTTCTTTTCAGACGAAAATGTTTTAACCTACCTATGTCACCTCACCTCGTGAATAATATACCCCGTCAACTTCTTCGCCTGTTTGCCTAAAATGAAGATTAACCCTAGTCCTAGAAGGGTAATCTTCGTCGATTTGACGAACATCAATTTAATTTTTTCGATTTTTTCTTCGATCTTTATTCCGATCGCATCTTCTCTCCGTGACAAACCAGCCATCTCTAAGGTCTTCCAGTTTGTGGAATTTCGTCGAAAAAACTGTTTGGGTAAGTCTTGTTTTTATCGAAAAATGGCGCAAATGTTCGTCGAAACGACGAAGATTACCTTCTACGTAACTTTTAGCGTCCGATTTAAAAAAAAATTCCACCAAAATTAACGAAAAAATAAGAGAGGACAACGTAGATGCAAAAAGGGAACATTTATACATCATTGTCCTTAAAAAAAATGGCACTTGAACAAGTAAACATACGATACGTATACAAGGAAAGCTTATTATGCTGGGAGCATAAAGTTGAGCTTTGTCACAAATGCTCAAAATGAATAATTTTTTTTGCGGTATATTTTATTTTTGTTTTTTAATGAGTTAATTTTTAAGTTCTTATGATTTTATGTTATATTTTCTTATTTTGCTATGTTCTATATGAAAAAGTATGAACTGATCTCAAAAAACAAAAGTTCCAACACCTTTTTCAATATAAAGGCAAAAGATTTCAAGAAAATGTTTTTTTTGATTTTTTTCTTAAAAAAAAAGAAATGCTTTAATGTACTAAAAAATATGATTACCTTTCTAGGGTTAAAAAACTGTCGCGTACCTACTATGAGCCGGCGATTTTTTGACGAATTTAAAATAGTTTTTTTGTATCGAATAATATTTTATGAAGGAAGTCGCATAGACATAGTGCAAACCCTCCCAGTATCATCGGAAATTACATCTTAGGATGTTATCCACTGATCCGCCTCTTGCGAACGCCCGACAAAGCTTCTCGGAAATGGCATACAACTTTTGGTCCCTCCCATTTATCTTAAAACTAAAAACTCACGCGAACGAATGGTTGCGCGAAGCAATATCATTGTGCCTGATGTGCCAAGTATTTTACTTGGATACTTATCTATAATCGTGCTAGCGATACATTTCAAATGTATGTGAATGTTTCAGACTACCACTTGTTAATGACAAATACATTTTAACGTCAATTGTTTCGAAAATTGTATCCTTAATTATATGTAACTAATCTGAGTTGTGATGTTTTTAATTGTAAAACCCCGTTTGCCTCCTAAGTATTGAGAAGTCACTGGATTTAAAAACAATGCTGAATAATAATGACAGCTTTCCGGTTTTTCAATCCGTTTTTATTATATCTACCTTTAGAGAACTCGACCATCCTTTAAGTGCAAGCACATTCGTTATAACCATCACCTTTTTAAAGTGTATACCCACCTATACCTATTTCACGACGAAAGTCCCCTTGGAAGCTGAAGAACTCTTAATTTCTTCGCTTAATTTTCCGGTTTCCGCTTAATTCAGTAATGAGTTTCATTTTCCTTCAAACCGTCACTTTGTACGATGATAAATTTTAGCTTACAGTACCTGCAGTTGGCCAGACACGTCCCCAGCCTTTTATTATCCATCCGCCATTGTCCCTGATGAGTCGCAGCAAATACCGCAAACAGTTCATACTGCTGTGCTGCTTTCGATTTTAATAAAATTATGATCCTAACAAATGACAGACAGAATGGTAGCGGGCAAAAGCGCTGAGGATACATCCGCAAGTTGACGCACCCCATACACCCACTGAGTCCATTTATCCTGTTCATTGTTTCGTTTGGCTTTTATAATGCGATATAAAGTTCTGCTATTTTATTTTGTTCATCTATTTCGTTTGCTTCTATTCAAGGATATTATTGTGTCTCATAACTGAAAAAAAAGGAATGATAAACTGCAGAAGATGTCGGCGCAGAAAGGATTCATTTGCGTGCAATTTATGTACACAAAAAGGACACAATGCCATTCGCCAGTCGGTATTCTTTGCATTAATTGTTCAGACGGAATAAATTACACGAAGCGAGAAACACCGGGAAGCAGCAGCTGGAACAGATGTTGCATTCGTTTTGTGAAATGGAGGTTCTGTTGTGGCATAGAGATCATTTCTTATTTTACCATCAGCACGGGTTGTGTTATTTTCGAAATAAGTTCTTATTTATTCAAAATTTTCATGAAAAGAAAACCACACGCCAGACTGAATTGAAAGAGAACCAAATAGACATTTGCATAGGATCCTTCAAGAATTGGTTTCGAGATTTTCATAGGTACTTACCGTATTGAACTCGGGAACAATAATTTCGTTTTACCATAATAATTGCATTTAGAGTAGCTAGACAACAAATAATTTAACTATGTAGATATTTACACACCGAAGAAAAAAAAACAAAAAACGTAAAAGTGTGGGTAGGTACTGCGTTTATTTTATTTTTTTATTGTAGCTTTAGTTTTATTTGGTTACACTTTTATTAATTTAATTTTATCTTGGATAAAACAAAAACGCAAACTATGTACATTACTTACTTACTTAGAATGCGCTACAGGCCGGGGTGGACTTGGGCCTCGGACAACACGCCTCTCCAGTTCCCGATGTGTGGCTAACCGGCTCCAATTGCACACTCAAAGTTGGTTGAGGTCCCCTTCCAATTCTATACGCGCCATCTACGGCGAGGTCTTCCTCTAATGCGGTGTCCCTACGGGTTGGAATAGACTCTTTCGGGACGGAGCGTTGGTGTCCATTAGCTCTACATATCCTAGCCATCTTAGTCGAGTGATACGTACTTTTCTGACCAAGTAGATGTCGCTGTACAGCTCATAAAGTTTGTTGTTCTCCTCCCGTCAACGCAAACGGGACCGAAAATCACTCGAAGGATATCTTCATCCGCCTTTGATAACGTCCATGATTCTGCGCCATAAAGCAGGACTGGAATGATGAGCGTCTTATATAGAGTCTCCTTGGTGTTTCTCGACAAGGACTTACTAATAAATTGCCTTCTTAGGTTAGGTCAAAGTGGTTGGGTGTGTATGAATCGGGTAGGCGCTGGCTGATTGGCATCAACTTGGCGGTGCCCAGCTGTTGCAACCTTTCCATACACATCAATTGTGCTTATTTTACCTCCGCGTGGTAACCACCATGTACTAGACTCGCCCACCTGGGCTTGGCTTGGTAAACTTATAAGCGCGAGTGTTGAACACGAAGAAAATAGCAACACTATAATGCTCTGTCGGAATGACTGACTGAACGAGTCTCAGAGGTCTTACATGAGCCTCTCAGAAAGAGGACATACAGCGGATGAATCCATAAGATTGAATCTACGGTGTTGTCAACAGTCGAGATGGCAGATACCTTGCGTGAGCTACTCTGACATATTTGGACCAAAGTTCTGTAAGGATTTTCAGCACTATAGTCAGGGTGCTGAAATAGAGATGGTGGCAGTCATATCCCCGAAGTGGGTTACTGACAACGGAGTATCCGACCCGCTGTCCTAGGGTCATTTTATGGCCTGGTCCTTCAGGTTAGGGGTTATGTTCGTGTGGCTAACTACCCAACCACGGAAAAAAAAAGAAATAATTGTTACGAAGCAACCAAAAGCCTCGGATACGGATGGATTTACTGTTGAAGACCTTGATCAACCCAGTCTTTTTTATCCTGTTAAAGCTTGTACTCTATCTAAAGTGGATAAAGATATCATCGGTCGCTTCGAGAAAAAAATCGAATGTGAAGTAAAATTTTACCAAATTGGTTTGCATAGTAGCACTACAGCTTGTTTAAACATTCCGGCAGAATATTTATCGAAAAGCAAAGCATTCATTTTAAAAATTTCCTGATATCCGTACATACCATACCATTAATTCAATTAATTCATAGCATCGCTGTTGATTTACAAGCTCCCAGTTACATCCACTAGCATGCAATCAACTCTATTCATATTGAAATTACGAGTAGGCACTCGTACATTGCTCATCCGCTAAATGAATCACTAATCCACTTAATGAACAGCACAAATTCAAAATTAAAAAAACTATATAAGCAACACAAATAGCTCTTCCTAATAAATAATCCACACCGAGAGAATATCGGTAATAATTTAATTCAATACAAATTTTATTTGATCTCCCGGATAAAACTCAATGGAGCACTGAATCTCTCACGTACGCGACCCCATTCGCTGTTCCCATCGATTTCTGGATAATAATATTGAATTGATCCCTCTACTGCCACACATGCATACAAAAACACACACACACTCACCCACACTAACTGCAGCCAAATAAATCATGTTAATCCAATAAAACGCCATAAAAAAGTTTCAAGTTAAATGGCTTTATTACCGGCTAGAGGGTTGCAGCAATCGCATACAAATGTTTACTCAGCTTCAATTTATCCCTTTTTTCGATCGTGGTGTGGGTGGAATGGAGTTGCTATCGCATCGTTCTTAAACTTTTACGTAAAGTGTGTTGTTTTACGACCGCAACACACTACGGCACACATGCGTTTCCTGTATACTGTCTACCTTGTAGAGAGAGGAAGTTCCATATACGCTTGTACGCCCTAAGCAGACATTTATTAAGGAAGTTTCGTTCCCCCGGTCACTGCGGCGTATGCGTAACATTATGCAAACGGGCGAGAAACTATGATGGAACCGGACGGTAATTCGAACAAAATGCAAATCGAACATATTTCAGGCGAAAACAAAAGCCATTACGAATTGGTTTGCCCCTCCCGATCTACGAAAAACCTATCCTTCGTTCGTCCTGCTGTGAGAGAGCCTAACCCGTATTTTATGCGAAGCAGGTTTTTCCTTTTTTTTTTGTACGAAATTTATTGATTTAATAACCCGGCCGTAAATATACAAATGAAATCGTATTAAAAAGATAAATGGCTTATTTGGATGGCTGCCAGAGTTACTACCATGGGCCGGGCCAGTGTTGTGGATGGTGGATAACCCTTCAGTTGCTAGTAGCTGTAGAATACGAACAAATGCAAAACAAAAAAAAAAGAGACATAGTCCCCCACAATGCTGTGGTTGGTCCGGTATGGAGAGACAATTCGGATTGTTGGGAGCAGCACTTTTCGGAGGACTTATTGTTTTATTCGCTAAAGGCGGGTGAGTAAGTGATAGACTGGGCGACACTGGGGATTGGTGACACTGAGATATGGCCTCGGATTTATGTGCAATTTCCGCCATCGTCCGTTGTACACAATTGATATTTTCACTTGAACGTGAAAGCGAAATTTCCTGGGGATTTCGGGGAAAGCGACAGCTTCTTTTGGGGGATTTTCAAGGATATTCGAGTGGCTGTATTTTTTTTTTTTGTTTTACGAAAGGGAGTGACGTTATCACAGTTGGAAATTAAATTCAGAGAATTAAAATATGTTAATAGTCTGAAGACTACTTAAATGAAATTCAGTTGAATGTAAAGTAGTTCATTATACCTACTTTTGAAATATAATTTTTTATAGGCTTCTCCTCAACAACGGGGACATGGCATATCAATGTCACAGGCGTATGCGAGTAACTGCACAGACTTTTGAAAAATTTAACCTGCGGAGTTGGCCTGTTAATTTCGTACAATTGATGTATCACAAGACAGTCGCAACCTTGTCTAAGACGTTTTCTAACATAGCTATCTCGGTTCGGTAGTTTATCAGCGATCATCCTGCACAAATGTACGAATTTAGCCAAATCTATAGCCATGATTCGGTGTAGTTCATCTCTATATGCTCTATATATATATATCAAAGGCCACCTTAAAATCGATGAAGAGGTGGTGGGTGTCAATTGTAAATTCCTGGGTTTCTTCCAAGATCTGCTGTAGTGTGAAAATTTGGTCTATGGTGGACTTTCACGGCCTAAAGCTAGTGCAGCATCAGCTTTAGGTTTTCATAGATTATTGCAGACAGAATCTTGTATGCACTATTAAGGAGGCTTATGCCTTTCTAGTTGGCGCAGATCGAGAGATCTCTTAAAGCAATGCTAATGTAAAGGACGTTGATTGCCGAAGCGGATTGTAGGAAATGCGTCATGACAGGGGTAAACAGGGGCTGCCCACAAGGTGGTGTTCTGTCTCCCCTTTTATGGTGTATGAGTATGGTAGTAAACTCTCTACTAACGGCTCTCAATCTCCTTGGAATCTACACACAAGCCTACGCGAACGTTGTCGCAGTTCTGCCTGTCGGTTCAAACCTAAAGACTGTCTGATATGATTGGTGACAGTATTACAAGGGTAATCCACGCTTCGGCTCCTCCTGTGAATAACACCTCTTCGTTCACTCCTAAAATCAAATGGTTCGATAGAGAATGTAGCAACCTACGAAAACTCTCTTTTAAGTTCTTAAAACTATTTAGAGCTACAAACTCTTTTGCCTTCAAAATGCTGTACCTGCGCGCCAATAAGGAATTTAAACAGTTATGCTATCAGAAAAAAGCTCGTTACCTCAAAAGTCTTGCAACTAGGTTACAACAGTCCAAAAACTCAAAAGATTTCTGGAATAATGTTCAGGAATTGGGAGGGCGCATTCGAACTGTGAAGATTTCTGTCGAAGCTGATACGTTAGCTGCTCATTTTAAAACACTGCTATCAGCGGAGGAGGGTCTTCTAAGTTTCAGCTTTGCATTACCAAACACAATGGTATCTGAACTTGACTGCCCGATTTCCTTAGGAGAACTTAAAGCTTCCTTGCGGGCTATGAAAAACAACAAAGCTCCGGGGTGTGATGGTATTCCAATCGAATTTTTTAAAAACGGAACAGACCAACTCGAGATTTACATTGTGGATTTTTTCAATTTAGTATACAACAGCGCTTGTGTACCAACGAGCTTTACCAAAGCGCTTATTTTTCCTATTTTCAAAAAAGGTGATGTAAGTCGACCAGAAAACTACAGAGGCATCTCTATTCTCAACTCTCTAAGAAAGATTTTTGCTTCGATCTTATACACAAGACTCTCCAGGTGGATAGAGGATAATAATCGCCTCAGTATGTATCAAGCTAGTTTTCGGGCTGGTTTTTCCACCGTTGATAATATCTTCGCGCTGACTAGCATCGCTAGAAAATATATTGAAAATAAGAAGAAACTTTTTGTGTGTTTTGTAGATTTTAAAGCAGCGTTTGATACAGTCAACAGGCAAGCTTTAATTTATAAACTGGCATCCTTTGGAGTGTCAAGAAAGTTCTTAATGCTGTATGTCAAATTTCTTTCGTCATCTTGCGCAGCTGTGTGGGATGGGTCGAACCTGTCCGAATGGTTTGAAACATCTGCAGGCGTCCCTCAGGGCTGCATAGTAAGCCCAATTTTATTCGCGTTGTACATTGATGCAATATCTGATATTCTTCCGGGTGGCGTTAACTTTGGGGGCAATCACATAAAAGTACTTCTGTACGCTGATGACCTGGTGTTACTGGCGGAAAATCCTTCTTCTTTACAACTGCAAATTAATAGATTGCAAACTTACTGTTAAACTTGGGATCTCCATATCAACGTCGCAAAAACCAAGGTCATGGTATTTGAGAACCGGCAGAGAAGACGTCCTGGGGTAGGAACATGGCGACTTAACAACGAACAAATTGAGGTAGTTCGTGAGTTCAAGTACCTGGGTGTATTGTTGTCGTATAATCTAAACTTTAACAAGCATGCCAGAGAAAAAAGTATTGAAGCCAAACTGGCACTCAACATGATGTGGCCGAAGTTCTTCGCCAATCAAAACATTGACCTTTCTTCGAAGTATCAAGTGTTTAACGCCACAGTTAATACTTGTATGTATGTGGTATGGTGTGCAGGCCTTTGGAGTGAGCCCCCTCGAAGAATTTGAGGCAGTCCAAAGATTCTTTTTCAAGCGTCTATTTCGGCTACCAAATGCGACTCCGACCTACGCTATTCATGTGGAGTCAGGTTTGCCTCCCATCTACGTGCGAAACTTGATTGATTGATTGGTCAGAAAATTAGATAGTGCATATTCCAATTCTACTAAAGGCGAAAAACAAGTTCCAATCATAACCTCAGAAGTTCTTTAAGCGCTATTAGCGCAATTAGACACAACTAATATGAGTGCAGTGGCTCAGTGGTTAGTGTGCTGGACTACTGTGTGAGAGGTCCCAGGTTCGATCCCCGGAAAAACACAAATTACATCTTAGTGTTTTTTTCTACTGCGCCACCTCTCGCGAACGTCTGGCAAACATCCGAGAGTATGACTATCCTGAAAAAGCTTCTCAATTCAGCCGTTCGGACTCGCCATAAAATTGTTGGTCCCTTCCACTCATCTCAAAAATAAAACTCACACAAACGAATTGTTGTGAGAAGCTAGGCCTAGGGTGTCTACACTCCTGTTGCTGTTGCGCCAACTATTTTTTTCTTTTTTTATTAATATGTATTGATAAAAATTTCCTAGAGTTCACTTACCTACTTCAAAAAATAATATGTTTGTGCTCCAAGAGGAGCCCCATAACGTTGTATGTTTTTTCAATTCATTATTTGAAGGACATTGCTCATCTCCCGTGAAAAAGTTGGTTCAGATTATGGACAACAACGATACGCATACATCACTCTCAGTTCAGCCATTAATCTGGCAAGAGAATTTGAAGTTATTCATTGCTTGCATAAAATTGAGCCATTTATGAGGTTAGCCCATATCAATCTACAATATTGCTTCAATGGTCGGGAAATCTTATTCCAAGTCTTGTAATCAGCACAACATAATAGAAAGTTTAAATTAGTGGGCCTATGCGAACAAAAACATATTTCAAAAAGACGGTTTTTTAGATAGATAAAAAATGGATCGACTACTCCCTGATAATTTAAACACTTGAATTGTCTGGAAATGTTGTCCTGCTAAATTTTGTCGCACTAAACACCCATAGGCCTAATACTTCGAATCACTTTCAAGTCACCGGAGTTACTAAAACCATTTCCAAAGGACCTTCCAAAAAAAAAATACGCCGCCAAACGTGGAAGAAACAAGGATTCTCACCGATACCTCTGAAAAATAATAAAAACGAGAAAGTTAAAAAATTCAACGGCAGGGCTTGAAAGTCAAGAAGAAGAAGAAGATCCGTTTACTCGAAAAAGTTTTTACAGGGATGAGAATTCGTTCGCTGCGGCCTGGAACAAAGAGAGGTATCTTAATGAGACAAAGTCCGCTGCTTGCATCAACGTACCAAAAGGGTTGGTAACCAAAGTCGAGATACTAACTCAACTCGAAAATATGAGTAGGAGCTATTGGTCTTCCATTCCGGGAAATTACCCAAATGCTATCCCTTTGGATATGCAGAAACCATGATTGCTAATGAAACTAATATATCAAAGAGAAACCGATTTAAATGGCCTGTAAAGATTTTGATAAACACCTGCAGGAGTATACTGCAGTGGTAGACTGTTTTCCAATCCATTACTCATTTAGTTTTAATTCATTTTGCTATAAGACGGTAAATTATTTAAATCCTTGCCACTCAAGGTAGAGTACCACTTTAATTAAATAAATGTTCTCTTTCCACTCTTCTAAAGGGATACATTTTCCGGTTCTACCCACAAACTATAACAATGATGTTCCAGGTGCAATGGCATATCCATTGAATTGCTCACACACAATCCAAGATTATTATTGCTACCATAAAAAATATGTGTTCATAGGCAAATAACATCAGAAGGGAATCCTCAAAGTCCCTGCGACTGTCTGCTGCAGAGCAATTCAAAGAAAATTTGTTATCCCAGCTCCATATAGGTAGTTGCATAGCAAACCCTTAAAATGCCCAAAAATAGTATACATACACAGTCAGCTACTATACCTGCTCCACACAAACGCAAGATACCACATCCGGATGAGTATGATTTCATAGAAATCCATGGCAAATTGGCTTCCTTTAGAAATTTCTGTGCAAATGAATTTTCTAGATTTTACGACCTGCTAAAAAAATATTTTTCGGAATGCTATTGCTATTTGCCACCGGAGAAGCAGTAGCAGCTCACAGAGCGTGTAGATGAGTTCTGCAGTTACAAAAGGGTAGCCGCAGAGCCCATGTTGTATCTACCGGCGACGACGACGACGACGGCGGCGGTGTTTGAAGTAAACAATAAAAGTGCTGGGCTGGGACGATTGGTATGCAGATATTTTGTAGCTCTCTGCTCCTATGTGTGCATCATATACAGGAGGGGAATGGGGAGACCATTTACTCCTCGCCTCGACCATAGTGCCGAAACACTTAATATAGCAATTGCCTGAGAGTTGGTGTAAATATTTGCACTTGTGTCCTTTTTTAATTAAAATTTTAATTTTGTTTTTCCATTTGGGGTTGAATCGTCAAATGAATTGTGTAAACGCATTTTGTTTGCAACACTCATACTGTGGGTATAGGTAGGTATATTCGGAATAGCAACCTCTGGCAAACAATATGACAAATGGGCCGCAGTGTTTTATTATTGCAGCCCGCCAGCAGTGGTAGCCGGTAGCCGGCAGTGAAATGAATGCATCCCTTAAATCAATAGCCAAGGAGACATTTCAATTTGAAATTTGCAAAGGATGTGACCAGAGGACGGGGCTTTTGTGGGCAGGACAATATTTAATTTATTGCGGTGCTTTTGTGTGCTTTGTGAGGAACAAAGAGTCATACCCAGCCACTGGCCGCACTCCAGCTTCAATTGTTTATTCGAAATATTCGATGAATTTCGTATAACGTATTGTTTGGCTTACGAATGTGTTTGGAGATAATTTTCCAATAAGAGATATTGCATGAGTATGGGGGTTTGAACGTTTATCTAAATAAAAAAAGAGAACTTGTATACAGTGAAGTAGATATTCTGAATGGTTTTGTTGGTGAATGAATTGCGTATTATTAATATTTGTTTATAATCACAATCTAAGTAGGAGTTTTAGGGTCAGCTTCAAAACTAATTGTTAAATTCTCCGATTGTCTATCAGGGACTTATCTAGCAGATGGATGCAAAATTGTCTTCTGGGAAGATCGATCCACGTTGTTGTAGATGATGTATCATCTAATTCGTTTGCTATAAATGCAGGAGTGCCCGAAGGATCTATTCTTTCTCCAACTCTATTTCTTCTCCACATCAACGTTTTGCTTGGATCGACAAATAATAATATCTACAACTTTGCTGATGACAGCACTCTTATGTCCTAGCGGCTCACGCGCATTCTGGTCCATGGCAAAGGCAATCAGTAATAACTTTAGTTGCTCTTCTTTTCCACCTCTATAGTAAAAAACCGGCCAAGTGCGAGTCACTCGCGCACCGAAAGTTCCGTACGTACGTAGTACTAGTGAAGTACTAGTACCTGCATAGTTAAGAACGCGCGCCGTCATCGTCACTCGTCAGTTTTAAGGTAGATCTATTATGTACCTATTTCGATTTTCGATACATAAATATACATATTACATACCTACATACACACTACATTACTAGGCTGACCTACCCCCTACAAACACGAGCAAGAAATTTCTTTGTAAATTCCACCGACTCGCACTCGGCTCACCCAACTACCAATAACAATAATACAAATACAATGAGCAGTAAGAGCACCCATTGGAGAAGGCCAATGGCCATGGCCGGGCGCGAGAGAAGAAACAAAAGTGTGTCTGTGTATGTGTAGAAGAGAATGAGTATTGAAGTTCCAATTCCAATTGGAACGATTAATGTCGTTTTCGATTGGTAATCCAGAAGCGTCCGGAAGAGCTCTCCGCGATTCTGAATTCAAATCCAGAAGCAAATTTCTCTTCTTTTCAGTAGAAGAACTGTCAGTTGAGTGCCAATCGAACGCTTTCAGAAGCGTTCGGATTGCTTCCGGACGATTCTGGATTACCAATCGAAAACGACATAGGTTTAAGAGAACAGCCGAAGGCGAAGTGCCGAAAGCCGAACTGCCGAACCAAGGTATGTATATAGAAATACATGGTATGATATTGCGCATGTTTGTTTGCATCTCTCTCTTCAAAGTGACGTCACCAGACGACAAAACATAGGCAACATATAATAATTTATTTAATTTGTTTACTATTCTATTACATTGAAAACAGCACACAAAACATTATTGTTATTAAAAATGAAACTTGAGCAGTTTTCTGTGCCGTATTTCAATATATTTTCACAGAAACGTTAAAATCGTTGTCGTCAAGTGACGTACATGCGCAGAAAAAACGAAAAATTAATCGCGGAATATGGCTAATTGCACACACACCGATTTTGGACGGCCAGTATAAAATCGGCCGACATTTTACCGGTGGCAGGGTGCTAGCACACTCACCGGATTTTTACCGGTCTAACAATCAGTTGCTTTGTTGTCGTTTTCGTGACACACTGAATGAAGCGAGAGCAGTCGAATGGAATGGTCAGCAAAAAATCGGTGCGTGTGCAAGCGTGTATTTAATCACGTACGCCTCTACTTCCCGATACTGCCGGCGATACAGTGGCAGTGGACGGCTGCTCACCGGCATTTTGCCGGCACCGATCAGCGGTCGGCGTGTGTGCCAGGTCCTGTTCCCACATATGGGTCACTATTGGCATTTGGACGACCAGTATAAAATCGGCCGTCCAAAATCGGTGTGTGTGCAATTAGCTTACGCTTTATGAATGAGAATGGAGAAAAGGGTGTATTTTATATATTGAAATTTTCGTTTTTATTTTTGTAAATATCTTGTAAAATATTAACTTTTCGGCAAAACAGTCTTCAGAACATATATAGCTACGAAGATGATCTACAAAATAGGAATATATGCATGCGTGTTTTTTTTGTTGTAAATCAAGAAATGATTTGTTTTTTGTGCGAAGGAAAATATTTTTTTCACGAAATTAAGAATTACCCCAAAACCAGCCGATTTATTGTTACCATTGGTAATTGTCGTTTACCGTTTTACCTCGTAAATTCTCTGAAGTCAATGATTATGTCTATGTGTGAAATCTGAATGAGAAAGAGAATCAGTATTTTATTGAATAAAGAGAACATGCATTTTTATGCATGCATAACACATTAACGAATGAGATGAGGAGAATGATAGCCGAGCGAGAGGAGAGTATGAAACATATGCATGTGTGTATGCGAATGTGCATTTATTGGAGTTCCAAATTCCAATCCAATCCAATTCCAATAGAAAAGAAACGATTAAGAGAACGCGCTTTATGTATGGTATGAAATGAGAATAGAGAAAGGAGTATATTTTATATGGAAATATTGTCCTCTTTTTGTAAATATCTTGTAAAATATTAACTTTTCGGCAAAACAGCCTTCAGCACATATATAGCTACGAATATGTTCTACAAAATAGGAACATATGCATGAGTGTTTTTTGTTTGTAAACCAATAAATAAACAGTTTTTTGTGCGAAAAAAAATATTTTTTCCGCTAAATTAAGAATAACTCCAAAACCAGCCGATGTATTGTTAATATTGGTATTTGTCGTTTAACTAGAGGTTATTCCCGATGTTGTGTGCAAATTCCAGCCTTCTACGGCAATTAGTTCTTGAGATAGAACTAGGTACAAAATTAGACCATTTTTTGTATGAAGAAAAATATTTTTTTCGCTAAATTACTTATTACTCCAAAACTAATCAATGTACCGCTATCATTGGTATTTGTCGTTTAACTAGACGTTATACCTGATGTTGTGTGCAAATTTCAGCCTTCTACGTCAATTAGTTATTGAGATAGACCTAGGTACAAAATTTGCTAAGTGGGTTCGGACAGACACGAAAAGCGAAAGCAATAAGGTTTCTCCATATGGAAACGGAACCCTAAAACAGTCGGAACGCTAGCAACAACACCTAAAGAAAAGGCTTATCTTTTCGCTAGAATGTTTTCAGAGAATTCCACCCTATATTCTGCACAATCATCGAGGGAGCAATCATCGATGGCAGAAGTGAAAATTCGGCCTCGAATAATTCAACGCTTCCTTAGAACTAGATTGCAATAAGGCAACGGGACCCGACGGAATCCCGGCTTTAGTACTGAAGAGCTGTGCACCTGAACTTGCACCTGTACTATGTAAGCTGTTTAGCATGTCGTACTCCCAGAAGACGTTTCCTTCTTGCTGGAAGACCGCTCGCATTCAACCTATTCCCAAAAAAGGGAGGAAATGTCTGCCACAAAACTATCGTCCAATAGCGTTACTTTCAATGCTCTCAAAAGTAATGGAAAAGGCAATAAATGTCGAAATAATCAAATATCTAGAAGGCCACCGATTAATAAGCGACAGACAATACGGATTTTCCACTGGAGACCTGTTAAGCTACGTAACGCACTTATGAACGCACTCGAAAAATGAATTTGATAGGTATATCGAATGCAAAAATCTCGAATGGGTCAAAATCTAGAAAGTACAAAAATCTCGAAAGACTCTATTTCGAAAAAAATCTAGGAAATAAAACTGATTTCGAGATTTTTATAATTCCTTAAATTTACTCCGAAAGTAATTAAAACAAGTCTAAAATTAATACACTGTAGCTTTTTTATTGAAAACTAGCGGACCCGGCGAACTTCGTCTCGCCCCAACTTAACGCCTTCAGATAAACTCCAGAGTGATAATAAAACACAGATAGTTCAAATTTCAATGTGATTTATTTGAATGGAATCGAAATCAGTAGAGAGCGATGTGACAAACTATGTTTTTTGATTTGTTTTCCGGCGCAAAAACAAACAACGAAAACGGTTTGCCAACACGTGAACGGGCAACGTACAACTGACCGTGAGTAGAACAGGGAAATTCGAGATTAATCCCACAGACTTCCAACGATTGGCCTTTCGATTTATTGATTGTCATCGCAAAAGCCAATCGAACGGGGAACTAAATCCGCTTGAATTGGAATGGAAGATCAGTTGGAATAATCGGAATTCCTGGGATAAGGACTTCCTCTCCTTTGAATTTGCCCTTCATGATCGTCGCTTGAATCACATTGTTCATCAGTTTGTTGACGGACAACCACGTACCGTTGCACAATTTCGGATGAATCAGATTCCGCAACATGATTGTGGTCGATCCCACCTTCAGCTGTAAATTATGCGAGCTCCTGGCACATCAAGCGAGTTCAAAAATTATTCATTAAATTAAAATTAAATTAAATTAAAATTCAAAAATAGTTGGTCGCTTCATCCTCGTCGGTTACGATGTCAACGGATTTGTACGATTGCGGTTCTCCAGCGATTTGACTTTGAAAAAAAGCTATCGACGTCCTTATTCTTCGCTGCTAGTATTGCCCGTTCACAAATCCAATCAAAATTTATATAATTTTGTGCAATGCCAGGGAACATTTTGGTAATGAGTTCCTCCTTCGACGATGTGAACTCGCAAAAATTTGCCGTGAACGATATCAATCCAGTCGAAACATCAACGGGAATTTGCCCATTGCCAACAGTTGTCTCGAGAATTCAGCAGCAGATGGGTTCTTCAATGCAACTCTCATGTTCGTGGTTTCAGCTTCTTGACGAAGATTTCAGGCATGCATTAAGTTCATCGGCAGCAGTTGATTTCGGGCTGACGGGAAGCGTTTGACGAAAATCGCCGGAGAGCAATATCATAGCCCCACCAAATCGTCTCGAATCACCTCGTAAATCCTTCATCGTTCGGTCAACTGCCTCCAAAGCTCGTTTATGCGCCATCGTGTATTCATCCCAAATGATGATTTTGCATTGTCGCATCAATTTCGCTGTCGCCGAATTCTTGGTCATTGTGGACGTTGGCTTGTCAACCGTGAGAAGAGTCATCGGAATGTGCCGACCGGCTTCCAACAATGTGGCAGCAATGCCAGAGTATGAAACAGCCAAGTTTTCCACTAAGAATTTTCTATTTTTCCATTCGAAAAGTCATTCCGGAACAATTGCACACAAAATTCCATACAAAAAATCAATTTTCATTTTCCCGACTTTTCCGGAAGGTTGTCCCAAAATTTTCTTTCTGAAGAACCTTCTCCTGGCAATTACGAACAACTGAAAGGAGATTTGAGCCAAATCGGTCCAGCCGTTCTCAATTGATGAATTACTATACATTTCTGGCACCATTTTTATTTTTTATATAAAGGGTCCGCCATCTAACGTTTTTTTTTTCAACTAGTGCTTATTTCGCGAATGGTAACACTTAGCTCATGTCTGATTTGACAGATAATTAGTTTTATCCTTCCGCTGAACGAATATGGTTGTGTATACGCTTGAATAACGCTGGGAAATATTGCGACATTACTTTGAAAAACATGGTAATGTTGCAGAATGTGTGCGAAAATTGCGTACGGATTTTGGAAGAAGAGAAGCACCGTCAGCGGGTATGTAAACAAGCAAAATTGTCGCATTTGGGGCACAGAAAACCCGCACGCATACATTGAAAAGCCGATATACCCAAAACGAGTCACTTTTTGGTGCGGATTTTGGTCCAGAGGCATAATTGGGCCATTTTTCTTCGAAAATGAGCAAGAAGTGGCCGTTACAGTCAATGGCGATCGTTATCGGGCCATGTTGAACGAATTTTTGTTCACAAAAATTGAAGAGAAGGATATTGGCAACATTTGGTTTCAACAGGACGGCGCTACGTGCCACACAGCCGAAGCTACACTCGATGTTTTGCGCCCTGTTTTTGAAGATCGCATTATCAGCCGCAGAGCTGATGTCATTTGGCCACCGCGGAGCTGCGAATTGACACCGTTGGACTATTATTTGTGGGGTGCCGTAAAAGATAAGTGTTACGCCGACATGCCAGAGTCAATTGACGCTTTAAAGGACAATATTCGTGAAGCCATTGGTGAAATACAGCTGCACACAATCGATAATGTGCTTAAAAATTGGACCGATCGTGTAGGCTACTGCATGGCCAGCCGAGGCAGCCATTTGAATAAAATTATTTTCCATTATTAACCGGAAGGATTGTACTTTCAAATAAAAAAAGAAATTTGAGAAAATATTTTTATAGCATTTTCAAAAAAAAAAAAAGTTATTTGGCGGACCCTTTATATAGATAATTCATTTTTAACAAATACTAGTCATAACAAAACACATTGTTTCGAAACTATAATTATTCAACAGAAAGTAAGTTAACATATATTAGATTTATTAAGGGTGTTTGTCCAAACGTAAACAAACTCATGTTTAAATACAAAATTATGTACAAATACCTTCAGAAGTACATAGCACATCCCAGCAAACATTTGCCTTCAAAAATGAATCATAAATGATTCATTTAAATGAAGAAAACTTCCGATATGAATTCATTTATGATTCAATTTGAATCCATTTTCCTGAGAAATCGGCCTTCATTTATGAATCTTTTAAATGATTCATAAATGATTGGAGAAACATTCACTAAAATGAATATAAGCATGTTCACTTATATTCATTTTAGGGATAAATGAATGCATTTATTGATATCATTTATGAATCTTTATGAGGATTTAAAAATGATTCAGTCAATATTCACTTAAGTGAATAAATAATCATTTTTGTTCATTGTTCATTTTGTTAATTTCATTCATGTGAATGAAAATCCAATGTCAGTATTCGTTTTAATCTGAAACCAGATTTGGTTCACATAAATTCATTTTTACTGAATATAAAGTGATTCTTCATTTTTGCTGAATAAAATTTTTGCTGGGATACATTATGTGTAGATAAGACATATACATTATACAGTCAAACTTCCATAACTCGAACTTCTTTAAGTCGAATTTCTCTATTACCTACTCGAGATTTTATTGAGAACTCTGCGTTTTCAACTTTTGGCCTCCATAACTCGAAGTTTCTATAACTCGAATTTATTTTCTTTCATTTTGAGAGTTCGACTTATGGAAGTTCCACTAAATACTATTTTCATTAAGCCCTTATTTATTTTAATTTTAACTTTCTTTTGCTCCCGTCGTTGACTGTGTGTCAAATGTATGTGTGTTTTGACAATAGCACATCAATAAAGTTTTAGAAGACCTGGGACCTATAACACAACGCTACGAGTACCTACTTATAGAACAAGTGAATTTCTACTATCTTTTACACATTTCTGTAACACAAAGTTACAAGTTCAATGCTTATGATCAATTGATCACGTGTGGAAAAATTCAACACAGGGTCTTATACTCTTGTAAGACTTGGCGATATGTCGCGTTGTGTTATAGGCCCTATTGTTTTTTAGCTGAATCATTTGCTTGCGTGAACAGTGAATGACATTTTTGTTGCATACACACATGCAATTGAAATAGTTTTCCATATGAGTAAATATTGAATTAATAATAATTTTTGAGACAATGGTAACAATCCCGAGCGCGCGAAATGTCTCAAAAATTAATATTAATTCAAAGTCTTTGCTTTCGAGACTTTTTTTTTCTAGATTTTTGCAGTAAATACAAATTAATATAGTTTTATATTAGAGGCAAGTGCTTTTAATAAGCCAAGATCGAAATAGTCATATTTTTTTCTAAAATACTCCTTACTCCTAATTTTAGCAACAGTATAATATCCAAAGTGCTTCATAACCGAAATGGAAAAGCGCGGGAAAAACATTGCGAAATAAACACGTTGCAACATAATTCAAAGACGGAATGGGAATTTGCGAAACAAATATTGCGAGATAAACTAAATTTATTTCAATAGCTAAATGCGAAATAAAATTTGCAAAATGAATTTTGTCGAAAAGACCGGCACCCCACAAATACATACTGATTTTAAAATACAGTTTGTCAAGGAATTGTTTTTACAAAGGAAAACAACTGGTAATTTAGACAGTTTCTTTATAAAACAAAAGAGGTTCTTTGATGTTTTACTTCATTTTTTTAATAAATTTATTTTTATTAATATATCTACTAACAAACAGTAACAAAAAATACTACATTATGAAAGTAATAAAAAATACGCAAAATGAGCTTGTCAAGAAATTTGTAAAAACAATTTCGTGACAGACTGTATGTATTTTAATGAAATTGAAACGTTCACAACCACTTCAAGCAAGAATTGTATATAAAAGAATTGTCATTATAGATGACAGATATGAGTTATGAGTAAATATGAATATGACAGATGCCAATCAGGCGACTTATGTCGTTTTCGATTGGTAATCCAGAAGCGTCCGGAAGAACTCTCCGCGAATTCAAATTCAAATCCAGAAGCAAATTTCTCTTATTTTCAGTAGAAGAACTGCCAGTTGAGTGCCAATCGAACGCTTTCAGAAGCGTTTGGATTACCAATCGAAAACGACATTTTTAGTTACGCGGCACGTTACAAAATAATTATGTGTTCAAAAAGAGAAGTACATTTTGTGTTGCCCCTAAAAGTTGGACTTATGATAGTCGTTTTTGGTAAATAACATATTTTTAGGCTTGAATATGATGTGCACTTAGAAGAAATTTGCACTTAACCGTTTTGCACTTATGCAAACATTTTTGTATGAAAAGCTAACAAATTGGCAAGGGGTTTTTGAAAACATTGCAGTAAGACGGTTTTTGCACTCATCCGTTTCCGACTGTATTCGAGATTTAGGTTTCGAGATTTTTTCATTCTAAATTTTTTTGTTCGATATTTTTTTTCTAAATTATTGTTTTCTGTATTATATTTTTCTACATATCGGGGTAGACCCAAATTTAAGAATTCGGTTCTGGTAATAAATAAAAAATGATTTTTTAAAATTTATATGCATGCCAAAGTAACAACAATAGAATAACACTATACACTTAAAAATGTTTTGCGCCTGGTTAACCCTAGAAGGGTAATCTTCTTCGATTCGACGAACATCAAATTAATTTTTTCGATTTTCTCTTCGTGTCATACCAGCTATCTCTAAAGTCTTCTATTTTGTGGAATTTCGTTGAAAAATCAGTTTGTCTAAGTCTTGTCTTTTATCGAAAAACTGCGCAAATGTTCGTCGAAACGACGAAGATTACCTTCTACGCAGTGATGGGTAATTGAAATTTTAATTAAATTACAATTACTTGCAGAAGTAATTCCCATGTAATTTAATTACTTCTTAATTACTCAGTAATTGTAATTGGAATTTCTAATTACAATTACAAGTAATTGTAATTAGTAATTGAATTACAAACTTTCAATAAGTAATTGCAATTACACGAATGTAATTAGGGATGTAATTAGAATGAAGTAATTAATCACGTAATTAAGCTATTTTTTGTCAATTTATTTAGTTTATAAAAAAGAGCATTAGATATTTTATTGCTCTAACTAGCTACTCGTATTTATATTTAGAGTTAGCTTTCAAAATTTGCGTCTGATAGTTTGTTCCGATCATTTTAATTACATTTTTAATGTGACCAAGGGTAGTACTTTTGGTCATTTGTAAAAAAATATTAAGAATTCGGCCTCGTCAGCGATCCCAACGCTCATTTACAATGACACTCCAGCTGTCAACTTTTGTCTAAACTAAATAAATGGACAAAGAATAGCTTAATTACGTGATTAATTACTTCATTCTAATTACATTCGTGTAATTGCAATTACTTATTGAAAGTTTGTAATTCAATTACTAATTACAATTACTTGTAATTGTAATTATAAATTCCAATTACAATTACTGATTAATTGCAAAGTAATTAAATTACATGGCAATTACTCGTCGAAGTAATTAATTAACTATTTAATTACAAAATTAATCATTACAACCCATCACTGCTTCTACGTAACTTTTAGTGTTCGATTCGAGTTAATATTTAGAAAAAATATTCCACCCATATTAAGGTACATTAATTTCTATGGTTAAGCTTCTAATAATCACAAAGACAAAACAAATGCGATATCGAAACAGTAAAAAAAAAAGCATTGTCATTATTTCAAAAAATTGGTGACTGATTCATTTTATACAATACAGCAACCTTTATTGAATAGCGTTATGGTGTTAGATAACTATCTGAAACTTTATCCGGAACTGGCCCTAAGAATAATGCATCACAAATAATTGTTTATTTTTCCATTCTTTGTGGGGGTTTATAGCCCAGTATATAGCCCACAACGAAGTAGTGACTCTCAAAGTTGATACTTGATCAAATATCTAGGAGTGAAACTGGACCTAGGACTCACATTCTATACTTACTTATCGGGCTACCGACCCGTGAAGACTGAAGAGTATCTGCCCGAAAAACTGCAGCCTTCCATCTTCTACGATCCCAGGCACGCTGCCGAACAAGCGCGATGGCTTGGTCTTTGAAACGGAGGTTCGGTCGTCCTTGTCTTCTCGAACCTGGGGGCTGTGATAGCCAAACCGAAGTAACAACGGTTTCTTATCGTAACTCTTGGCCGGATCTATATATTTGAATATCAATCTCTATCAAATAAAAAAAAAGTCTGTATATTTGATAGAGATGTCATGATCAGCGCATTTTTAGTCGAATCAGTCGATAATATAAGGGCAAGGGCATTTAAGGCGAACGGTCATAAACATACTGGCCTCGCATTTAAGCCCGTGGGTACCGTGCGTCGTACCGAAAATACAAAAATTAAAACTCACTCAAACGAATGGTTATGAGAAGGTAGCCCTACGAACCTTTTGTGTAAATATAAAGACGGTCTTTTTTACTAGGTAAGTAGGTTTGAGAGACTGGAGATACCAGTACCCGCCATAATTAGATCCGTTATGCTGCCCTTCGAGTATTATATGACTCCCACACTGTTATGGATCTTTCTAATAATAAGTCCTCGAAAAGTACCTCAATTATACTTCTTATGTGGCAGAGCTCTGGGCAGTCGCAAAGAATGTGTGGAGTGTTCTCATGAACGTGATGTAGGTATAGTTACCGCGTCATCTGCATAGGTCATCAGTGAATCCCTTTCTTGTTAGCTCAATCGCACAAAAAATTAAATTAGCGCATATACCTTGGAATATTGTATGAGGTGGATGCTTCCCCCACAGGTGGGGTCACATTTTTGTGTCATAAGGCCCTCGGGCACTTTGACACTCTTAAAAGTGTCATATCGCTCGCAGAACTTTAAGTCACTTTTTGTGGGCTTTATGACACTATAAGAAGTGCATTAACGCCCCAAATGAAATAATACCCGAAACGCAATGTAGGGCATGCCCCTGCAACCCCCTGCTTGGGTTTACTGTCAGATGAAGGTTTGGGGTGTTATTTCTGAGGGCGCTATGACACATTGCGAGTGGGCGATATGACACTTTTAAAAGTCAAAAAATACACATTCCACTGTTTATATTACTACAAAATAAGTTCGCTTATGCCGCATGGGCTTTTGACACTGCACCCTATAATTCAATATGAAAAAGTAACCAAATTTATAGTTTGCAAAATCGCCCAACTTTTATGAAGCAACGTTCAAGATTGCATAAGGGCGATTTTTTGGCCGATTTCTCATTTGCAAGTTTGTGTCGATATTTTTCCTTTATTGAAAAAATAGCAACTGTTGTCAGTGCCAGTGCCTCATCTTGGAATACGCTGCTGTAGTCAGGAAGACTGACTGATCTGAATAGTTCGAGACTATCGAGTTAAAAATTCACGCCAACGTCGACCTTCATCTTTGATCCATCTGTGTATAGATGTGTATGGTTGATCTGCATCTGTTGGATATCGGTTGCTCTTCTTGCCATTCTTCCCTAATTGAAAAACAAGTGGTAAATGGTCGTATGAAATCTAGACAAGGAGTAATGTAATCCACGCATACATTATTGCGGACTATGTTTTCAGCTCCTTCCCTGGCTTAACTTAAGGACGCTGTTTGCAGCAGATTCCATTACGAAAATGTATGTATAGGTTAGGTAGAGGTGCATAAGATTATTGTTTTTGTGGTCCTGGACAGCACTAGCCATCAGGTCATACGTTAGTATCGGCTTTACAACCGCCGGCCGTCTAAAGCCAAATTACTATATTTAAGGACTAGGACCCGTGGTTCGTTCGGTTATTCTATTACAGGCTTAGAATGATATCGTTGCCTTCTTCTTTCTTTCCTTAGTGTTGATAACTCCCAAGTATTTGGCTTTTCAGAAATTGTTAGCGGAGTCCGTAAATGTCCTTTTGTTGGTAAGAAAACTAGTTCCGTCTTATGTGGGTTTACTGCCAGTCCACATTTCTTTTTCCATGTGGTAACCATGGATACAGATATTCTTATTTGGTCACTGATAGTGGATAGGAATTTTCCAGTCGTAAGCAGCAGACTCGACTAAATTCTAATTTTATCAGGATCTCGTTTAACACGAGAACTAACAGAATGGCAAAAAGGAGTCCACTCTGAGGAGTGCCTCTAGATACTGATACGTTAGTTTGTATACCTCTTAATTCTGAAACGATTAGGTATAATCTGTTTTAAGACTTCTTTAAGACTCCTTCAATGTCTGGAAAATCTGCAGGAGTGTATTCCCCTCTCAGAGTATCCAATACCATAGTACAGCAACAAAAGAATTCTGGCTTAAGTGTGTCTTGCTCTAATACCCGGATGCTTCTTGTTTCAAACAAAAACGCCCACCAATCTGCGACGATCCAATCTGTCTGTCTTTTTTTATGGGGCAGGTGAAAATCGTATTAGGACCGCCGAAATTTGTGCTCACTAAAACTACCTCCCACTTGCGCCAATTTCATTCCGGTCTCTCTGTCTCTCTCAATAATAATAGAATGTACCATTTACAAATAGAACGCTAACGAATATACCCGCCACGAAAATGTGAAGCGAAATATCCACATCCATTTAATTTGGTCCTGTATGAAGTAATATTACTTCCGAAACCAAGCTAAATGTGAAAATTAATTCTCTTTTGTTTTTTTGCACACATATTCACCTGCGAATCAGGAAAATCCTTTCAGCTCAATTTGAAAACTCCAACTATATCCTTCGAAAAAGCTGGAAAAACTATTAAAAAAAGCAAAACCCACATTCCGGGCCATATAGCGTTTCCAATTATTTTCCCAGTCATAATACAAATTCGACTAACCAAACTGTTCACGTGGAAAAAATGGCAACAAAAAATAGCACACCAAGGTAGTTTCGCCAGAGGAACCACTTCCTCTAACCTCAGATAGAGTTGGCGAAACATTTCATAAATCCCGCACTCATATACTGTATATGACGATACAAAGTATATGTACCTACATGTGCGGTGTACATTGTAATCCCCGAAATGTTCACCGCGAAAAGTTGTTTTTATAAAAGCTGCTGTAACAGCAAAAAAAGAAAAAAAAACACAACACGTACTCGTTGAGGAAACATGTTTTTTATAGTTGTAACCAAAGAAATCCTTTCATTAGATCGGTAAAGCGTGCAAGTAACGTGTAACAAGAGTGACGTAGGTATTCAATGGAGAATAAGAGAAGAATGGCGAAAAAGTCCTTCTGGCATACGAACAGCTTTGGCGGAGGTGGTGCCTCCTTAGTGCGGCACAAAGTGTCTGTTAACATTTTTAACGAACCTCTAACGACTGTTTGCGATGCCGAAAAGGACTCGGTGCTAACAAAATAATGATTATAACCGTTAAGATCCAATTAAAACTTCAAGTGAAGTGTAGTTAGTTTAAATGTGTGGGCGGGTACATACCCACCATAAGTAAGTTGAAATGTTTTACAATGTGGGCACTTTAGCGGAGGAAATTTTGTGAATGAACGTGATGGGATTATGAGTTAGTGGCACGTAAATTCTCGTTCAAAGGCTCAGATCATCTGCATTGCATTTTCCCATATGGACTTGTAAGCCAAGGCTTTACGACTGTGATAAACAAGCTGAATTGGCAATGAGTGTTTGATCGGTCTCAGAGGTATACATATACATGTCAACTAAAACAAATTAAGTTATAGCAATGCCATTAAATAATAGATATAAGTGGTAGAAAGTGTCGTTCTTGCCACGTCACTTGCGACCACACTAAATTCGAAAAACAGGCTTCTAAAAAGGTGTGGTATCAATTGGTTTGGAAGAAACTATAGCAGGTTAGAAAATGCAGAACAATTAGGCTTTTCCAGTTATGCGGTGCGGACCTTTGCTGTATCTTTTGGGCGGTGGCAATGATGTATTGTTTAGACCAGACCAGAGGTTCCCAAACTTTTTTGTTTTCTCGTAGACCACTTTCAAAATTAACCTGGTTTCGGTGGACCCCCTTCTGCTACATTTTTAACATAGTATTCCCAAAACTCGTAAAAAAAATGTGAAGATTAGACCTAACGATGGAAATTTGCGTCGCGGCTGAGTTCCATTCCAACCCGAAATTCGGATTAGTAAAAATAAAAAGAAAAATTATTTTAGCTTCAATAATGGAAATCAACAATAAAAACAAAAGTCATAATTTTATTGGGAGATATGTACAAGTACATAGGTACTTAATGGATTGACAGCAAATTATCAATATTTGGCTTCAGTTTTGTAAAAAAATAGCCGCAAATCTCCCCGTTCTGTGATGTTCATTCTGCTCCTTTTTTTGTTAATCAGCCTTATTGCGAAGATCAACTATCAATTGATAGTTGATACTTATCAACCAATTTTTATACCCTCCACAGGAAGGTATATTCCACTTTGTCATTACATTTGTAACGCCAAGAAGGATTCACCGGAGACCCTATAAAGTATATATATTCTGAATCAGGATCACATTCTAAATCGATTTAGCCATGTCCGTCTGTCCGTCTGTCTGTCTGTCTGTCTGTCTGTCTGTCTGTCCGTCTGTTGAAAGCACGATAGCGTCCAAACGAATCGATCTAGGCGAATGAAATTTTGTGAGAGGACTTCTTTTTACCGTCGTCAGGTTGGTATTGAAAATTGTCTATGTCGGTCAAGTAGTTCTGGTACCTCCTATACCAAACCAATATGGCATGGCGAACATTTTGCATGACTTTTATGCAGTGGAGGGTATCAAAGCATCGGCCAGGCCGATGATAACACTTTTACTTGTTTTAAATGGTATTGCGAAGATCAATTGTCAATGAATTGTTGATCGATTGTGAACGTGCATCAATTAGCGATAGTCGGTTGACAAAACGGTATTGTGATTGTCAATCGTGAACAATTTTATTGGTAGCTGTCAATTTTTCAATCAATCGGAATTTCGGTGTTGATAAAGACGACTGTTAAAAGGAAATGTAAGTACATATTTTTAAAATTGTTGAAGATCAACGTTTTTAATTGTTATTTTTTAAGAGCTAAAATAGTTAGTAATAAAATGCAACTTAATAGATTGGTTGATTTGATGGAGCAGAATCTTGATATCGCGAAAGGGTTTATGTCCAAAACTGGTGCGCAGGCGAAGAACAATTTGCGAGATTGGCAGAAATGGCAAAGGGTACCTTGTACAACATTTCCAATAACTTGATGATCAATTTAAATTTCTACATTTGTTTAGAATCGATCTGAAATGCAAAACAAAAAAGAAAAAGGTTGAAAAAAAAGTCGAAATATCTGCGAGTGGCGTGGCCCAAACCAATGTCACCAGATTAATGATATGGAAGAGGCTGTGATTCGTATCCTTGAATTGAATACTTACTTAATGAATTCGGGTAGAACGAGCAGCGATGTAGCGCTAATACCGAGCTCCAGTCAGCGAAGATACCCATATTATGTCATCCAAAGAGCAGAACGTGGGCGCAGTAGCGCAGTGGTTAGTGTGCTGGACTGCTGTGCGAGGGGTCCCAGGTTCGATCCCCGGAAAAACACAAATTACATCTTAGTGTTTTTTTTCTACTGCGCCACCTCTCGCGAACGTCTGACAAACATCCGAGAGTATAACTGTCCCGAAAAAGCTTCTCAATTCAGCCGTTCGGAATCGGCATAAAATTGTAGGTCCCTTCCATTCATTCCAAAAATAGAAACTCACACAAAACGAATGGTTGCGAGAAGCTAGGCCTAGGGTGTCTACCGCCTGTTGCGCCACCTATTTATTTATTTATTTATTTTTTTTTTTTTAAAGAGCAGAACAAACAATACCTCAAACAAAAGCAAAAGCAACACCTCGAAGCATTGCAATAGAATCGCATGGCACTCTTAGATGATCAGACTTCTATTCAAAAACACTGTTATGACAACATGACAGAATAAGCCAGATTTCATTCCTTCCTTCGGTTTTCCAGTTCCAAAAGATTAGATGCATCTCGCAAACTCCTCGGTATAGAAGCCAATTCCGCGTAATTTGTCTCGCCGTCATCATCATCAAAAAGTTATTCCACTGATGACATGTTTTTCAATAAATTGCACAATCGCAGATTTGTAACACTGGTAATTATGTATATTGTTTAAATAATTTGTTTGAAAGTCGTAACAATCACTCTTCAAATTGAAAATATTTTAGAACTGTCAAAATTGAGTTTCCATTCACAATAGCTTTATTTTTTGTGTTATGTTCACAATAGCTTATATTTTTATCAATCGTATTTCGCAATACCAATATCAATCTTAATTGATAAATTTTGTCAATCGTCAATCGATTGATAGTTGAATAAGTTTGTAACGGCACTAAAACTTTTTTCGACAAGATATGTCGAGGGAAACGCTATCAAAAGTTTTCTCGCAATTTCCCACAGCCCAGGATATTTGTCGGGTATTTCTGCCTGCAGCCAAAATGTTTGATAGCCTTTTTAAAATTTCACCTTTAGCTCCTCATTGGTGCTAAGCTTGAGTAGCTCCTCTTATAATACCACATTCGACACTTCCGTTTCATCAAATGGATTTATGATCCGTGGTGGTATTTCCGTCGTGAATATCTTCAAATCTATTGTTAAAGTCATCAACATCATGCAGGGCATTTAAATGCCGAACGTATGTCTGAATATCCTCATCAAGATATTCTGCCTGTGATAAGTTTGGAAACTGGGAGAATTCGCGCCGACTATAATATTTTGCTTCATAAATTTCAATTTTCCAAGAAAAGCCGAAGTTATACCCTTTGTTTTAATTAAATTTAAGCTGTATTGTAATATTGTAATTGCAAGTTTTACAAAACGAAAGTGTGTATTTAATAATGATTAAAGTTTATCTTTTACAAAACGAAAGTGTGTATTTATTAATGATTAAAGTTTAACAAAACAATAGTATTTATAATGCTTTCAGAGCCGCGAACCATCTACTACTGCCTTGTCTGGCTTCTATCATACGTCGTACCCCTACTTAAGTCGATGAGTTCTGCTGGCTATCTCGCTCTTAAAAATCTTCCTTCTCAAGACGGCGCTGCCAGGTTATCGTTTGTTATACAAGCTAATTGAATTTTGTCAAATACGCGATGTCTGCTTTCAATTTAATCAGGATTTCTTTTAAATCTGGATCTTTACTTTCCAGAAAGTCTAAAACTGATTCAAAAGGTGAGTACAATTTCGTTAAACATACACCTTTCGACAACCCGCATACTTCTGTATGTAAGAGCAATCGTTGTAAGTCTTCATAATTTTCGTCGATCAATTGTGCAAATAATCGGGTATTCAACGCATTGCTTCTTATTTTGTTAACTGCATTATTAACAAATTGAAGTGATTGGTGCAATCTAGCACTCAAATTTTTCGCTACCAGGTGTTGGCGGGGGATAACACAGTGAATTGCATTTACTTCTCGTATAATTCTTTTAATATGGCTTATAAACCCACGATATCGCCCGAACATGGCAGGAGCTGATGTTTGTAATTGGAATCGATTTTTCCTTAAAAAAATCACTCAGGAAATTAAATATTGATTCGCCCTTAGTGTCCGTCTCTAAAGTTTTCGCGAATAGCAGCAGCAGCAAGGATATTAGCAAAACAATTATTGAACTGAATCCACAAGTTAAGATTCAAATTTACTAAATGCTGTCGGGCCTAGCACAACGATCAAAAGATCAAACAAACGACGGAGAAATCAAAGCAAAAAGACACCAACAACTTGATTTACTAATGTAGGCACTTTTATTTTACTGCTTTGGTTTAACAATAGGAAATATCAAATTGTTGTTTTGTACATCCGAAAGAAACCTTGCATCCAGTTGTCCTTGACTCATTTTCCTTTGGTCATTAACTTGGGGTCATAAGCATAACTGACGCCTCCTACACAACACCATTGCTTGTTTTTACAAGTAACAGTCGCTGATCTTCTTAAAATGCACTCTTCAAAAAATTAAGGGAGGTTTTAAAAAAAAATAATTAATGCTACATAAACTATGTGATCCATATGCCAGCCTAGCTGATTTCGTCACTTACAATTGGTGAACCCAAAGTAGACCCCCATCGAGTCTTCCATGGCCCCTGAGGCCCTGGGGGTCCACCTGGACCACTTTGGGAATCACTGGTTTAGACAGATTGCTTGGGACTCGAGCGGCATTTGTTCGAACCACAGCGGGGGGACAATGCTCTCCCAAGCATTCGAATACACATTTTAGGCCTGGAGTGCGTGCTAAAAACTTGGGAATCGCGTAAATTTTAAGTTGAAAAGAAGTTCCTATTCTACACATCATGGCGAAATGCATTTTTAGAGTAGAGGTCAACTCAAATGTAAAATTTGTGATTATTGGATTTCATTTTAACCACCATTTAACCACCGAAATTACACACCACGAACTTGGAGAGAGGTAAACGAGGTATACTTACTTATATCTCCAAATCATGCAACAAACCTAGCACACTGCATTAATGATTCCGTCACATAAGCTCGACAACTGAAAACTTTGGAGATAATAATTGACGTTCACATAATGCGAATATTTATTCAGAAGTATGACTCAAATCAGAAGTGCCTACCTGTTGGAGTCGAAACTTGTCAAAAGAAAAAAAGCACACAATTTTTAATAGCGTAGCGACCGTATATATTTCTTATAATTCAATTCTTAGTACCCTTTAAAATAATTTGTCTGCTAACACGCTCGTCTTTTTCTCGACCAATTAACATCGAATTCATTGGAAAAGAAAACTATTTACATAAGTAGGTATATATTATACATATTAAAGAATTCAAGTTATGTTATATACATAGACAATGTTATAAAGCGGCATTGCTAGCAACGTTAAATGATACAGGGTGATTATATATTTTTCTTTTAATTTAGTTCAGATAGATTAGATTAGATAAGTTTATTCTTTAATTAAAATATGTTAAGTACATTTTACAATTTCATGAATAATTATACTAGACATGACAAATTAATGTCGTCTGCCAGAGTGGCAACATTGCTTTAAAATTCATTATAATTTTAGTAGATATGCATATTACTTTTCAAAATAGGCTTAACATTTTGGAGAATAAAAAATAAAAAAAAAAAAAAAACAAATAAATTGTTTAAAATTTAGCACGAAAATTAATAAATAGGGCTTATTTTTTTCAATTTGAAGGACTTTTAGTTTAGTTAAAACAAACAATTTTTTTTTTTATGACTTTTAGATTAGTTAAATCGGATCTGTTTAGGACTTTTTAAATAATTTTAATGGACTTTGAGTTTAGTTAAAACAAAATAATTAAGCTAGTTGGGTACGCATTAAAAGCTTTCGCTGTTGATTCTCGTTCTATAAGTAAACGCTTCCTTGCAGTATTCATACAATATAAGCCAGTCTGCACCATTTAAATAGCTGGCAACCTCTTTCCATCGTAACGTACTTTTGCCGAAATAGAGCCGCCTTATCTCCCTCAATATTGGACAAACGCCAATGAAATGCATTACGTCTTCCCTCTCTCGAAGATTACAAAGCATACATACATCGGATCCCTCACTTCGATGTGGCATGTAGCTCAGCTTCACCAACTCGCCTCTTATTTTAAAAATAGTTCCAATGACGTATCTGTTGTAACTACTATTGAAGTAATTTCTCTCGTTCAGATTTAGATTGCACCTGGAATAAAATTGCCTCACCGTCAGCGTTGTTATATGGTCGTAAATATCGTAATTGTGACGATTTTGGAAAACAAATACGACGCTCCGATTTTTGCTTGATTTGGCCTTATTTCTACGATTTGTTGATTTTTTGTTCCGATATTTACGATTTTTGTAGCAGTCAAAGACGACGTATAAAATATTTATATAAAATTACAAATTTCAAAACCCTGCCGTAACTACTTCCTTCCGGATTTTAAAACTACGAACGAACAAATTTAAGACCAAATGTGCAAATCAAGAAAAGTTAGAATTTATTTTCGCATTATTTTTAAATACGTCACACAGGAAAGGCGAACAGAATCTTTATTAGTTTTGCACTTAATTTATTGTAAGTTGTAGTCCTCTGGAGATATGTTTTCATGAAGCTAGTTACAAAGTTTGCTTGTTTTATAGAAGGGTTGCATTAGTTAAGGCCATTGCTTGTGATTGTGACCCGATCAGCATAAATTTTGACGACTGAAATTATGCCACCGATCAGTTGATTGACCATTTTACAAAAAAACGCCATAAGCCTTGAAAATGCCTTAGGTATAATTTTTTTTTTAGTTTTCTGCGTCTGTATGAGGTTTGGGTATGCTATACAAGATGCAGTTTCCAAACTTAGACCAGCATGAAAACGTCTTCTGGCTTTTTTTGCTACATTACACAATTTCAATCGAAAATTCCGCCACTTACTTTGAAGATATGCGCCTTAATTCTATCTTAATTATATCTGTCTATCTATCTACAGTGATCCAAAGAGGACTCTATTCACAGAGTAGCTAGTTATCATTTACGGACTACGAATACAGTGCGTTACCCTGTATCAGAGCTGTAAAAGACTGCAATACTTTAGTATTGCATTCTATGAAGTCGCAGTCATTTGATTGCTTATTACTATTTCAGCAAAATACTTCACTTAAGTTATTTGACTTCAAAATCGAAGTCCCAGTATTTTTTGAAGTCTTAAGTAATGCAATCACCTGAAGCAGTCAAAAGACTTGAAGTCAAAAGACTGCAATACTTTTTGATTGCTTGAATTCTTTGAAGTCTTTTTGAAGTCTTTTTAATTCTTTGCATTCTTTTAGTCATTTGAATGCATTCAATGTTTTGAAGTCTTTTGAAGTCTTTTGACTGCTTGAAGTCTTTTGACTGCTTGAAGTATTTTTATTCATTTGAAGTATTTTTTTTAAAGTATTTTAAGTATCTCAAAAATTCAATCGAATACTTAATTACTTAAAATATTTAAGAAAAAATACTTCAAAAAAAAATACTCTCAAAAATTCAATCGAATACGTAATTACTTAAAAATGAAATCAAATGAATAAAAATACTTCAAGCAGTCAAAAGACTTCAAAAGACTTCAAAACATTGAATGCATTCAAATGACTAAAAGAATGCAAAGAATTAAAAAGACTTCAAAAAGACTTCAAAGAATTCAAGCAATCAAAAAGTATTGCAGTCTTTTGACTTCAAGTCTTTTGACTGCTTCAGGTGATTGCATTACTTAAGACTTCAAAAAATACTGGGATTTCGATTTTGAAGTCAAATAACTTAAGTGAAGTCTAAAGATTTCAAAATTTGAATCTTTAATCAATTTACTGCAATACTCAAAAGATTGCGATTTTTTACAGCTTTACCCTGTATTTTAGAACTACTCATTGCCGCTTCCAAGTCATAGTAAAAACTCAGCCGTGTAGACCCCATTAAACTGTTTACCAAAATAAGTCGCACTGTATGTTTTAAGTAGCGAAAGCGTGGTGGTGGCGCATAGTACTAATAATTTTTTAGTAGATATCCGTATTACATTTTACAAACGCAAAATTGCGAAATTTCGAAATTGAATTTGAATATCTTGAGAATTACTGAATAGTTAAGGTAAGCGTTTAAAATGATTAATATTAGATAAGGCCCACAGTCCTGAAGCTTTTCAATCGCCTACCGTAGTAGTCAAAAATCCCAAACAAACATGCTAGCTGAACATAACCGCCTTGAATGGGGGAAGTGGGATTAACCCAGTTTTTAAATTGGTGGTCATTTGCGTCCCAAATTCCTAATGACTTTTTAGAGTTCGATATCAAAATAACCCCAATTTCTCAATTTTGGGACCTAGTTTGAATATTTAGGGCAAATTTGGTTACCACAGTACCACTATACTGTTTATAAGTATCTATACTTTAAGAGGTTCGCACCCAACTAATAGAAACTAAGTGTTTAAGGTTTAAGTGGTCCTCGATGAGATGCACTTTAAACAAGAGGTCCATTGTGTTTCGAATTTTTGAATCCCCACCCGAGGGACAGCGCAGTAGAGGAAGACCGCGAAGACCGTGGCGCACGCATGTGGAAGGGGACCTTAACCAACTTAGCGTGCGAAACTGGAGACAACTGGCCAAAGATCGTGCTGGCTGAAGACGCTTGTTGGTTGAGGCCCAGGTCCACCCCAGACTGTAGCACTACCTTAAGTAAGTAAGTAAGGTCCATTGTGTTGCCACTGAAAAGTATAGGTGATTACAATGTTTGCTCCTGGAAGTCGTTGAAGGGTAGGTATACCTATCAGTGTCCGCTTATGACATTTGTTAGAATGGCACATCTTTCTAAACACCCTAATACGTCCCTACACAAATTTTTACAAAATACGATAATTACGATTTTCACAATCCCAAAAATACGATTCTCAGAAAAAGTTTATAACAACACTGCTCACCGTAGATGCCCGTGCCTTTTCTATAAACGCATATCGTTCATTTTCATCAGTAATAGAAATTACTTCATACAATGCCGTTTTCCAATCGACTGCGCTTCTTTCCGACAAATTTAGTGCAATTCCACAGTCCGCAGCTAACCGATTCCAGTCTTTGACAAAAAGTGTCTTCTGCCGCACTGCATACTGCAGAATCTTCTTCGGAAGCCTTCGTTGATCCATATGCAACACTCTAATAATGTAATCCGCGTTTAGTTTCAGAGTCGAGATAAACATTGTCGGGAGCCCAGTTTCCAAATAATACATATATTTTGGTGTATTGATTGGCAAGATAAAGATTTTTCGAAGAAAAAAGCGTAGCAGATATTCCACTAGCTCGTATTTCTGTACACCCCACACTTGAGCTCCATAAAACAGAATCGCCTTGGCTGTTGCATTGAAAACTCTATGTTGAATATTCGGCGATATGAGTTTGTTGTTGTAGATTTTTTGCCAGTTAGCACATATTGCAGATTTAGCCTTGTTTAATTTCATTTTCAGATGCTTCTCTATCTTCAAGTTGTATGTAAACTCCATTCCTAGGTAAGAATACGATTTCACTACTTCCAGCTCATTTCCTTCGTATTTCCAATTTTCGACTCCTGCCGTTCTTCCAGTGCCATTCTTAAAAACCATAACTTTCGATTTTTCTGTATTGACCTCTAGATTCCAGACTCTGCAATACTCTTCTAGCCTATTTATCATCATTTGTAGGGACGTTGGGGTCTCTGCCAGAATCACAATATCATCTGCATACATTATGACTTTGACCCGTATGTTATTAAATTCAACCCCACATGGCAGACATTCAACTAAATCATCCAGAAAAAGTGCAAATAACAGCGGGCTTAGATTACAGCCTTGTCTTACTCCTTGTTCTACTTCTACCTTTTCAGATCGATCTCTACCATTATAAATGTATGCTGATGTTTGGAGATACATCTTCTCGATAACTCGTACAAAATGTGTCGAAATGCCAAGTTTGTGTAGTTTGTAAAACAGTGATTTCCTATTTACGGTGTCGAAGGCCGCTCTAAAATCCACAAAAAATGCATAAAGTTTTTGATTTTGGTTCAATTTCCATTGCGCAAGTGAACGAAGAACAAATATATTGTCGATTGTTGAATATCCTTTACGAAATCCGCTTTGAAACTCGCTTAACTTATTTTGCTCTTGAACCCAGCTGTTGAGCCTTTCGTAAAGTATTGATGTTAATATTTTGAGTGCGGCGTTTAAAAATGATATTCCTCGATAATTTATTGGATCCTCCGGATTACCCTTTTTAAATATTGGCATTATCAGCGCATCATAAAAATGTTCGGGAAACGTTCCAAACTTAAATATTATATTTAGTGCATCTTTCAATTTTTCCTTAAAGAAATTTGAGCTATATTTATAGAACTCCGCCGGGATTCCATTTGAACCTGCCGCTTTTCCATCTTTTAAATTCTCTAAAGCTGTATCCACTTCACTTGTTGTGATGTGAGAGTCCAATTTCTCGCTCTTAGTAAAGGGCAGTGCGAAGCTCCAACACATTTGATGCGATGAATTAAGCAGAGTTGAAAAATGTGTTCGTAACAATTCTAGTGATACTGTAACTACTTCCTTTGTATTCAGATTTCCGTTGAGCTTTTTTGTTAGTTTCCAGAATTCTGCAGAATCTCTGCTTTGACTCAAGTCTATCGCCAATTTTTCTTCATATAACCTTTTCTTTTCTTTGCAAATAGTTTTATATTGTTTGTTTACTTCGAGGTATTGTAACCTTATGGTAGGCATATGAGATTTTCTTGCAAGATTCAACATTGCTATTGACTTTTTCCGAAGTCTTTCGCAAGAATAGTCATACCATGCATTCTTTTTTTTTAGGCTGGTAGTTTTTTGTAATGAATTTGCTGCTTCATATATGGCTCGTTCTAATTCACATATAGGTATGTAATTAATAGAAGATTTTATCTCTATATTATTTAAGATGTTGTCCAACTTCGCTCTATAATCATTTTTTGCCGAATTTCTCCATTTCAAAATTTTATCTTTTGCTAGGTTATTCCTTGCTAATGAGTTATGGTGTTCCTCACTTTCAATCGTTATCGATATTGGGAGATGATCCGAATATGTGATTTCTCCGACCTCAAAATCTTTAAATAAGGAGCGCCAATCTCCACCAATTAGTCCGTAATCAATTACAGAACAGCCTTGCTTTGAGATAAATGTGTATTCACCTCCTCTATCTGCTTCCGTGCAGCCATTTAAAAGACTTAAACCAAAATCGTTGCAAAGCTCTATTATTTTGTTTCCTTCCGCGTTTGTTTTTTTATCCCTGCTGTTGCGTTTTTGATATCCGATTACATTTTCCGCCTCCATATCACCCGTCCTTGCATTTAGGTCTCCCATTATCAATATATTATGAGTTTTTAGTGAGCACAAAAAATCATAGAATTTATCGTAATCGTATTGCCAGTTATTACAATTAAGATAAACTGGTGTAATGTATAGTGCTTTTCCTCTGTTATTTATTGCTATGTGTCCCATTTCATCTACAATTTTTACCTTACATTTATTAATAAAATTATTTTTAACTGCAATTAGTGTTCCACCGCTTGCTCTTCCTTTAATTGCTGACTTCTTTGCTGGTATCCATTTGCATTTATATGATGGAAAATATTTTTCAAAACTCTTGCTCTTCTCTTCCAATAAATGAGTTTCAAACAACAATACAATATTATATTCTAATAAATATTCAAAAAAACCAGGGAAAAGAATTTTATTGCTTAGCCCACCTACATTATACGCCAAGACCTTAATATATTCACATAAATTGTTATTATTCAAATCGAGATCCTCAATAACATCCCTGCGCTATTGGCCTAAGGGATTTGGCATCACCAGCGTATGTTGAGCTTTATGCCCCGTTCACAATGTGGGCGTGAGAACTAGACGAGAGCGAGGCGAGAATCGCTCTCGCCTCGTTCTCGCTTTAACCTCGTCCGGCAATTCACAATGAAACGTGGTACGTCGGCGAGTTTTTCTGACAACGAATAGAGGGACCACTGAAACTACAAAACCATATTGCCACTTCGATTTTTTTTACAAAACAGAGCTGCACTTTTATTGCTTTTTTAGCACTATTGCATGCAGTTTGAATATTCTAAAAACAACCAATTCGCAGTTTTCAGGCGTCGCTATCATCAGTCGCTATAACTATCAGTAAAATGCTACCGAAAAAAATTCTGTTGCTTTTTTTGAGCACTTAAACTTAATGACTGAACTCAATCTTGGTCTTAAAATGTTGCTTATGAATTATAAAGTTAGTTAAAAAAATTAAGCAATTGTTGTCTAAGGTTGAAAACTCACCGGATAAAGCAAAACGTGTTTCTTTGTTTCGTGAAACAAGAGCACATTGTTTCTTATGAGGCAAAACACACCAAAGCAAATGAAACAAAACAGATGTTTTTGTTTTTAAGTGTTTCGGTGGTGGTTGTCAAAAATACATGCCATTGTATACAAGCATAACACACACCGAATGCAACAAAACTGTTTTGAACCAGCGTCGTTGACGATAATTGCCTACTTTCTTAGAGCGCAACACACACCAAAGAAAAAAAACATAAAAACCAAAGCAAAACAGAAAAACATGTTTCGTTGCCGATAGTTAACCTGTTGTTTTTACGAAACAAAATTTACATGTCGTTGTTTTTAAAATGTAAATAAGATTTGCTCAACTTCATTGTCTGAGTCCGTACGTACTACATTCTGTTTCGCTTGGTGTGTGTTCAAATAAAAAAAGATTTTTTTCGAATCAAAAACGTGTTGTTTAATCTAGTCTACATTTTCTAGAAAATTAATTTATTAATTTTTTCGTACGTACGTACGTACCTACAACTGTAGTTTTCTGTTGAACTTCTTAGTCAATTCCAGAACAGGTTCCAATGAATCCCTATAAAAAGCTTACAGTCTTACATCCTAATAAAATTTGCTCAAGAAAATGACCTCCAATAACCAAGAAATCAAAAAGAAACACAATCAAAACGTATATATTTTCGCGGCAATGTTTGTTTAAAGAAATACGAAATTCCCTTTTTCACCGCATTCATTATTATGGGAAAATAAGTTCTAACATTGTCGCTGACTTATTTAAAAATTTCTCAGAATAATCGAACCGTATCAAAATAATAACAAAAAAAAACGATAAAAGTGCCGCCCTGTTTGCTTGAGAAAATACAAGTGGCAACCTTAAGTACATTTCTATGAAAATGGCGTCGCTTCCCACTCAGAGAGTAAATGTCATCGGTGTCTCGGGCGAGATTTTTCCAAATTTCCGAAATGGTCGCGAGACGAGGCAACGAGTCTCGCGCCATTGTGTATTGGTGCATGCATTTCCTTTGATTGGAAATTATTTGACAACTCGCGCTAGACTCGATCTCGCTCTCGTCTCGCTCTCTCGCTGTATTGTGAATGGGCCATTACTGACACCTGATCTGTCACTTGCTTCTGTCAGTGTTTTTTCGCGATCAATTGACTCCTTCTTTTTTTGTTGTAAACAATTGAATAATTTAGTTTAGTTAATATTGACAATTGAAGGATTAAAGAAATGTTATTAATAAATTGCAAGGTAAAAAATAAAAATAAAAAATTCATTATTACGGCGGTAACACTACCCTTGCTAAGAGGTTGTGTTATAGAGTGTTCTTTTGGATAATACTGAATATTATAATTATAAGGTTCTACATATATCAAATGATTTTCAACAAAGAAACATTGTCCAACTCCATTCCCCAATCATCGAAGAGATGCACGGAAGTCGAAAAATAACTGCCTCTTCAGGACTCACCTCAATACCAGTAACCGCCGCAAAGGGCTGCCCACGAGGGGCAAGTAATTAATGTGCTCAAGGAACTTTTCTGTACGTATTCATGGTGAATCAAAATGTATTCAAACGTATTCCCATGTATTCACACGTATTCATATGAATTTACGCGTATTCAGGGGCGTAGCGATGGGGGGCGTGGGGGGTGTCGTGTTTGGATTTTCATTTGGCTGTTCAAGAGTCGGGAAATCAACCAGCAATTTTCAAAAATTAGGTCTTAGGTTTGAATTTTCATTAGGTATAAGTTTTAAACTTGTAAATGTACACCTACAAGTCGGCATTTTCAAAGGTTCCACATGAAATCCTTAGAGTTTTGATTCAATTAAGGACGGTAGGCATCGGTGATTTAAACTGTTTATAAACTCGTTTTCTGATGGCTGGAATTCGCGAACTGCCGCGACCTAGAAAAGTTTTCATGTGAACGGACTGTCAAAACTTGCGAATATACATTCGTTCGTATATGGTTGGTCGCTCTCAGGTGAAAGGTCCTTTAGGTATTGGCCCAGGGGTGTTCCTGTATGGCGCCTCCCTTAGAAAAAGGAGCGTGGGACCTCCCATACAAAAACATCTATGAGGTGCAATTGACGTTAGATATAACTCGATACCCGCTGGGCCGATTTTCAGTCATAAAGTCGGCAAGTTCCTGAAATAAGTCGGCATTTCAATGTTTTTTAATCGTATGTACTTAAACCAACATACTTAAATTATTTTTGTACACACATTTTTTCAAAGCAGAAAGAAGCAGATTCCACCTTATCTGCATCCACATTAATATCCGAATGAACAGATATCATAGCAAGTGAGTTTAATCTTGCATTCTCCATAACGCTTCGGGATACTGTTTTAATCCTTTTCATAGTTGAAAAGGTTTTTTCAACACTAGTTGTGGTCGCTGGAAAGGTGCCAAAACCGTAAGCAAGAAGTTTATACCTCTAAAGTAAGTCTTGTCACATATATCAAGCAATTTCAAAACTTCGGTAGAAGGATCACTCGAGGTTTTCAAACCTATTTCCCTTATGGAATTTAAAATGTTAGACATAGACATTTGACAATATGTAACCACAAAATATACAATTGAGAAAAAATATAGTGGCGACCGTGGCGACTTTCACTTTAGCATTGACTGGCCTGTCGCTCGATGGTCGTACCTACACGTACATTGATATAATTCTCGAAGTCGGATCGGGTCCCTTTAGTCAAGTTTCTTTCTATGTTTGCTTGACAACGATGCTTGCTTCTTTTGAAAAATATCTACATAATATTTCACATTTATTAAAATCATAACCATTCACAACTTCACCGTGAACGCAAAATGAAACCTAAATAACTTGTTGATCGACTTAAAAGTGCATACCCGAGCTAATCGAAGTAATCCCTTGGTCTTAAAAAAACCCATCAACCAACATTACATTTAAGTGATAAATTTCATCAAAATGTACCCTCCTTCGAGTAATAGCGTACGTGATGAGTACCCCACAACAGAAAAAAGTACATAAGGGTCCCCCGCAAATAAGAATCTCTTTGACAGGCAAAGTGTGTCCTTGTCGAACGTGAAGCAAACAATTTCGCAAAACTTTTGATTTATTTAAAAATTCACTTGGTAAACTTCTAATGCAGCCGCCACCAATGATGACGAAAAAAACTTTAATTCAGTTTCCTTTAAAAAAAAAAAAAATTTGTGTCTGAGCCGCCTTATAAAAGTTAAAAAAAAAATCATCGGCAAAAAGTAAAATTAAATAAAAGTTTCCCTCCAAGTGGCCACCTTTACATCTTCCTTCACGACGACCGACGCGTCTGGAGTGCTTTATTTTTTTTTTTATTAAAATATCCAGTAAAATATTTTTATTACAAAACAAGGGAGAGGACAAGGCGTCCCGCATTTTTAAGTCGGCAAAATCCTTTTTGTACTTAACTGGGTATCAGGATACACCTCTAATTTACATTCACTGTTGATGCTGATGATGAAATGATACGGAGATGTGATAAGCCTCAGAGCTTTACCCGCAAATATACATACACAACACATTATATAGATGTACTCAAAGGTTAATGGGATTTCATTTTACCAGAGAGATGAAAAGACGAGAGGTCTTTCGCCTACGCTATCGTATTTCGTTTATTCAGTTTACAAATGCCTAGATAAACACCAATTTTCTTCGCCTTTTTCTTTTTGGCGTAGTGTCCCTTAGGTATCCTTAGATCGTCTTAAAATAAATGACAAACTTTTTGAAAGGCACATAAATATAATGAAAGGACAAAAAGCCCATTTTCTTCCACATGCTCTAAAGAGGACAAAATTCTTTTGAGGAAACCGTCGAGTATATATGTCGACATGGGAAGGAACTAGCGGGACGTATTATGATGATGAACGTAGGATCCTTTTTCTGTTTCGGACTTGTGAAATGAAATTTTAACATGTTGTAGGCAGTTTGCCCATTATTTGTCCATTATATTTCATTTGAAAGGGTCTTTGATGAGCGAACGGATAACGCTGTGCAAACATTAGACTTGTGAAAAGGACTCTCATCTTGGGGTTATATAATAGGATTTCATTGGTTACTGGGTTCGTTTTTTGGATGCTTTGCAATATTTATCAATTTGAAATTGCAATCCGGAGGAAAATGATGAAATTGCGGAAACGATAAGTGAATTGCATTGTAGGGATAATGGTCAATTATGGTTGAAAAGGATCGCACGGGGTTGGTACCCTTTGCAGATGCAGTTTTATGAAAGGAGTACAGCTATAGGTACATATATATTTCGGTGTGTCATTTTTTTTGGGAAATTGAAATGGTGTTTGAGTAAGGACGATTAAGATATTCTCGGGGTAAGCACTGGAAGCGGTTTATTAATTATTAATTAGGCAATGATAAGAAAATAGAACTGCAGCACAGTTTTAAACTATTTTTTGTGCAGCACCTACTATTCTGGTATTAAAACGTATGCAGGGTCGAAATAAGGTGTAAACAATTGGGGGATGAAACGTCCATATGACTGATGGACCTATTGTAATTTCCTCCAATTAGAGCTCACACGTAATCTGAGATATATACTAGTAGATCTTTTGTGCTCTGCCTCAAGATAGAGTTTCCCTATGTGAAGAGGAATCACTCTGATTAAACAGTTACAACGATTGGATCAATCACCCCAGACAGGTGGAAGCTGATTCCACCGAAATTATCTTCGGTCTTTCTGGAGATAATGAAGGAGAACCCAGGTCCTCCTCCCCGATGTTGCGATGGCGGCTGGCATCAAGGCCATGTCAAGCTGATCGCCTGCGAAGAGCAAAGGTGCTACGACCTATACAAGATTGCAATAAGCAAATTAGGGGAGGTATGGCCAGGCACTAAGCTCGAGGTTGTTGCGAGGGAAGATATCCCAAGCCGACTAAGAACTCGTGTTTAGATCCCAGCCGAACGATCATAAAAACATGCAATCCTGAGCTGCCGACACGCACAACTGGAAAGTCGCAAAGCTGGACGAGCCTAGGGGTCTTTATAGATGCGCAATTATTGTCATCAATAAAGAATCTCTTGCTCCTTTGGCGAAGACTGGAGATGTTGTATACTACGGCTTCGATACCATTACCATAAAGGTATATAAAAAAGACGAAGAGTCTGATTTGGGAAAACTTCTTTCCCATCCATTGTACCGCACTCTCACCCCCACAACCGATAAAATGGAGCCATCAATCTCCTTTCCATCTCTGGAGAGCGATGACTCTCAAACGTCATTCACCGGACAGCATCCGTCTTTAGTCGAGGACGACGTAGTGTCGGACATGGAGATGGATGAAAAGTTCAACAAAATGCGCCCACTACTTTTGAGACGAACTACTCAATTCGTCCTCTGACTCGGAAGACCTGAAACTCCACCGTGAGGGAGATTTCTCTACCTGACTGTAGCGCCAATGCTGCAGTTAGTTCACCATACTGATGGGGTAGCTCCGACATCAACAAAAGAGGTGAGATACTGTTCGACTACATTTTAAGTACAAACCTCATTTTGTGCAATATAGGCAACGAAACAACATTCGTGACCACAAATAGACAAGAAGTGCTGGATATCATCCTTGCCTCCGATAATATCGTGCAGCGTATACGGAACTGGAAGGTATCTAGCGAGCCCTCTTCGTCGGATCACAGGTATCTCCAATTTTCTCTATATGTAGATTCTATAAGCCCTCCAGTTTTTAGGAATCACCGCAAAATTGATTGGCTCAAATATAGGACAACTCTGATTAATACAGTTTCCTCCGATAACCTTAATCACCCCTGTAACCCCCAAGAACTTGATAGCATGGTTGAGACCCTCACCTTCGCTCTCAATAAAGCAATGACTTCCTCCTGTCTTCTGGTCCAACCCAGAGGTAAGAAGAAGCCGCATTGGTGGAATGCAGGTCTAGGGCATCTTAGAACTAATTGTAGAAAACTATTCAACAATGCCAAGAGTACGAGAAACGCGTTAGACTGGAACTTTTACAAGGCATCACTAAATATATATAAAAAAAAGAACTGAGAAAAGCCAAACGCAATTCTTGGGGACTCTTCTGTGACAAAATAGAAGAAGCCTCCGAAGCCTCAAGGTTAATCAAAATTCTCTCCACAAATCCAATAACACCCAGCTCCCTCAAAAAAGACGATGGGTCCTGGAAGGCCTCCAGCGAGGTTTCGCTCAATCTACTGCTTGATACTCATTTCCCAGGCAGCTCGCATGTGGTTAACAACACGAACTTCAATAGTCCATCGGAACCAATAACCATCCCTTCAAATATAATTACACAAAGTAAACTACACTATGGGCAATCCATAGATAGCTTCAAACCATATAAATCCGCGGGACCTGACGGCATATCTACTACCTGCTGAATTGCAGAAATCATCGGACATAATCTTGCCGATGCTTCAGACAATCTTCAAAAGTTGTCTCGATCTAGTTTATATCCCAAAGATATGGAGAGAGAGGTTAAAGTTGTCTTCATACCCAAAGCAGGTAAATGTTCCCACGCAAATTCTAAAGATTTCAAACCTATTACATAGTCTATCATCATTCCTTTTAAAAATACTAGAACGACTGATTGATATCCACTTACGCAACAGTATCGATAAAAAACTACTGTCAGCAGCCCAGCATACATTTTGCATACTGCAAAGGTAAATCAGTGGAGACGGCATTACACACTTTAGTACGTAATATCGAATACTCCCTGTTCCATAAGGAGTATACGATGGTTGCCTTCCTTGACATAGAAGGTGCTTTTAACAACGTCAATTCTTCAGCGCTTTCATTTCTGAATGTCGACAGCTCACTTGGCGAATTGATTAATCTATGCTGCTCAATGGTCGGATAGCACTCACCCACTCATAGCTGGGTGTGGTGTCCGCAAGAAGATCTGTGAGCAGAGGCACCCCGCAAGGTGGAGTTCTATCCCCTCTTCTTTGGAATTTGGTGGTCAATGAACTGTTGATAATCCTGGAAGGTGAAGGATGCACGGTGATTATGCAGATGATGTTGCTATAGCCGTCTCAGGAAATCACTTAAATACTCTAAAAGAACTCCTACAAAATGCTTTAGATAAGCATATTTAGCAAGCAATTGGCAACGAGTGGGCGCAGTAGCGCGAGGGATCCCAGGTTCGATCCCCGGAAAAACACAAATTACATCTTAAGGTTTTTTCTACTGCGTCACCTCTCGCGAAACGTCTGACAAACATCCGAAAGTATGACTGTCCTGAAAAAGCTTCTCAATTCAGCCGTTCGGACTCGGCATAAAATTCTAGGTCCCTTCCATTCGTCCCGAAAATAGAAACTCACACAAACGAATGGTTGCGAGAAGCTAGGCCTAGGGTGTCTACCGCCTGTTGCGCCACCTATTTATTTTATTTTTAATTGGCAACGAGTGCAACCATTCGCCTTAAAGCCATCTCACAGTGGTCAGGAAAAGACTTTGGCCACGCCTCTATTTTGAAAAAAATCCGAGATCTCAAACGAAAATACTGACTAAACCACCCCATCTCTAAATTTTGACAAGAATTTTTTCGTCACTATCCCCTCCAGAGCAACCTGGGATGAGGATACTTTCCCAGAAGATGTATCAGTTCACTTCTACACTGACGGTGGGGGTGTTTTCTCCGAAAGTCTTAATCTTAAGCTCTCCTTGCGTCTACCAAATTACTGTAGCGTGTTCCAGGCGGAAATTATGGCGATTAAAGAAGTCTTATCTTGGATCAAGAAAAACGTCATATCCGCTAAGGATATCTGCATATTTTCGGACAGCCAAGCAGCTATCAAATCCTTGGATTCGATCTCTATAACTTCTCTAGTAGGCCTCGACTGCCGCTCGTCTCTTACGGAGATGGCCGAACAGTTCAACACTCACAATCCAGGGAATTGTTAGGCCGATGAACTCGCTGGAATAGGAACAACTCAACGAATGGGTTGCCGGATAAAGGCACCCTAGGGATATTTTTTTATAGTCGTATAGGCAGCCGTCAGGACGACGTCTTAGAAGTCAGAAGGCAGTTATTGTGTGAGTATGGGATATATTTGGCATGGACATTTTGGCTTGTCTGTTACCTTCAGTTCTGGTCCAGGAATGTTTAGTTTTGTTTTTCAGCCATAGTTTTTAATACAGTAGTTTCCACTACTGATAGGTAATCCACTGAAAGGATGAAGGTCGATGTCGATCCTTTTCCGACTACTTTATTGCCCATGCGTCCGCTGTATCCTGGCACCCAAATGTGATGAACCCTGTGGCGACTAATGATGCGTTGCAGGCAGTTCCATACTATAAACGATTTTTACCTGTTGTTGTTGTAGTCTGTGCGAATGACAGCTCTTTCACGTTTACAACAGCAAGGACCAGATTTATAGAAACTCTATAGAAGCAATTGGGCTTATCGAAATCGAACAAGCGAAGATACTTAAATTCGTTAGATAAATTAAATGCTCACGGAAAGTGCGTAGGCGTACGTATTCTTATCTACTAAACAATGGCTTTTACCAGGGATGGCAATTGGACCACAAAGGTATAAGGTGTCTTGTGACGGTTATCCTCACAACCCTGGCATATAACCTAATGTAACCGTGACCGTATTTAAAGGTTAATACAAGCATACCATTCTAATTACCATTACTGGCAAGGGCAACCAAGGGCGTAGCGAGGGTTCGAGCCTTGGGGGTGACTTTCATTGAAATGCCGACTTATTTCAGGAACTTGCCGACTGTATAGAAATCATGAAAATTGGCCCAGCGATTATCGAGTTATATCTAAAGTCATAGAATTTCACCCCATTGAAGATGCTTTTTGTATGGGAGGTCCCACGCCCCTTTGTCCAATTTTGACCAATTTTCACAAGAAATATCCCGGGCCAATACCTAAGATCACCGAAGATTTGAGCTCAATCGATTCGGTGGTCTTCGGGATATAAATTTTTTATTGTTTTTGTATGTAAGGGAGGCACCATTTTCGCAAGTTTTGACAGTCCGTTCACATGAACACTTTTCTAGGTCGCGGTAGTTCGCGAATTTTAGCAATCAGCTGTATTAAGAAAACAAGTTTATAAACAGTTTAAAAAATGAACAGTTTCGTTTTCTAAACTTTTTGCCGCGAACGAAAACACCCAAAGTCAAAGTTCGCAATCCACATCAATAAGCCGAGTTACACAAACTAGCGAATAACATATTCCTTCAAATTTAACCTCAAATTAGAAATGCCGCCCGTTCTTTTTAAAATCGAATCGAAACTAGCTAAATTTTAAGGAGTTCATGTGGAACGTTGATTTGCCGACTCACCAAACTCACTTCGTCTATTTTAACATTTTGTTCAGACCTAATTTTTGAAAATTGCTCATTGAGTTGCCGACTCTTGAATGACCGCACAATTGACACTGAGAGATTGGGTGTCAGTCGGCTCAGGAATGATACGTACATGACCACTTGGTGATTCAATATTTTTGTGACTTTAGCATGTCAAGAATTGACACGTCCCATGAAATTTATAATCGTAGCTTTAGAACTTAGTATTCATTAATTTTAACCTAGAGTATTTTTAGGATCTAAAATGACAACGCTGTGTTCTCAAATATTTCCGTCATCTACTACCTTTTGTCTTCCTTATAGTTATGAATGAAGTCGTGACTAAAGTTATTATGTGGAATTTAGGAGCACCTTGTGGCTAGCTACTTCCATTTCTAAAGACCGCAAGGTACTATCATGGCAAGCTTACTATCCTGGAGTTTAATCTAAACGGTTCGCTTGATTAGGTACATAAGTCAGAAACAGAATCCGTCGTTTGATTTATCATAAATTTGTCCATTGATGTGGAAAACACATCACCTGGACCTCTTTTTCCGTTAAATCCTCTGCCAAATTGATTTACATATAACAAATCCAACCTTTCAACTGGGAATTTTCCAACTGCTTGCATTCACAATCACGTATTTCGCTCATTCCTTTTGATATAACAAAAAAAAAAGAAGAAAAAGCGCCTTCCATGTCCACTTACACAAAACCATTTATTATCCTGTCAAACCGAACCTAAAGCCAAAGTCCTTTCCAATCAAAGCGATAAAAAACTACATCCACAACAACTGTGTGTACTGCCAAATTACAGAGAGAAATAGGCATATTCCTTGCACACACCTGGCCTCTTGTCAGAGGTGTGCAAAGGAGCCCCACGTTCGCAAAAGTTCGCACAGACACACAGAAAAGCCTCACAAAAGAAATTGATTGTTCCCGACAGTCTTTCCGTGTCTCTACTCTATCCCCAATGGACTGTGAATTTGTTCGCCTGGACACATATTCCATCCTCCTTTCTGTGTGTGCTTTCATTCTTCCGCACTATTTCATGCATCATTTGTATGCAAAATCTAGAGCCTGCTGATGTCCAATAAAACGTTCGTCCTGGAATTGGGGCCAATTCATGCACTCACACATTCCATGGCACTTTGAACAATCCCCAAGGATTGAGTGGCTATGGCTACGTAGCAGCCCTATGAGCTGGACCACCATCTACAATACACACTCGAATGTTGTGCGTTACCAAGGATATTTCCAGGGCGTTTTCGGTCTCGTATTCATTTCCTCACTCAGGCGACGGACAGCGTTCTTATAAATGGCCGTATATTTAGGAAGAATGCATGAAATTACCATTAACGATGATAGATTGAGGGATCCTTGTCGTAGACATACACACCTTTTGCTATAGACTTCGCTGGATCAAAGGACTAAAAAAAGGCGAACCGAAAGATTAACTATGGTAAATTAACTTTCTTGATATGAGCATTAAGACTGAAGTTTCAGCCAGTCGACTATGTCCCGATGGTGGTTTGTTCCGGAGGTTTTTATAGAGCCCATAAAATTGCCCTATTTGGTATGCAACATTGAGTTGACTCCATCTTTGGATCGCATAGAGCAATTAAGTTAAATGATCCTTGAAGTGTACACATGGATTTCAATTGTAACTCAAATAAAGTCATCATAATGCCATTTGCATCAAACTTTTTTTATTTAGAAAGTTCGTCGAAATATATAATTAAACATTCAAAAGGGACCTTTATCGATCTGTACATCTGATTGGATTACTCTCACAAAGTCTAACAAAAGTCATCAAGGATAATATACCTTATGGACCTCAATATGCGACGACATTCTCCTAACCTAAACGAGTTAACTACTACAAATGGCAAACAGATAGAGAATAGCAAAAGAGTCCTTAATGCCTAATCGAGTTAGGTTTTCTGTTTTCAGTAATTTTGCACAGTCATCCACTTCGACTCCTGCCAACCATTCACTGCAATTTATAACAACGCCATATACATCCAAGAAAGTGGGGTATACTACAGCTGTACACAGGACATCATAGCTAAACAGGATAAGGCCACAAAATTTAATTTCAGCAGACACAAAAGTAAGAAACAGAAGGAAGGAAGCCGGCCGCCTCGCCTGCCATCCAAGGACACTAAAGTGCAAAAGAATATTATCGAAGGGTGGTAAATCTCCGTTAATAATTCGAAAGAAACCGAAAAAGAATGTGGGGAGATGGACAACAAGGAATGACTATACGGGAAAGGGAAATCTCATTTTGTTTCGACTCGAGTCCTTTGTATCCAGTGTTGTCTTCTTTGGTGCTTTTTGTTTTCTTGTCGGTAGTCTCCAATTGGAGTTATAAATTTTCGTCGAACAACACGGCTGCAGGAGATAGGGACAAAGGATACAATAAAACAAGAACAAAAAAAAATAATAATAATGCAAAACAAATTATGCACTTGTTCCTTCAGTGTAGCGTGAAATCCCATTGGCCACCCCTCGTGGGGATCTCATGTTCGTTAGGGGTGGAAATTAAAATGCATTTTTTCTTTTTCATGCTTCCGTTCATGTTGTTTATCCAGTTGTCCGTTGGCGCGCTGCGGAGTGGATTATTTCGATGGAATTTTAATCATGGCCAAGAGATTTCTCTTAATTTTTTGCGCGAATTGTATTCTTTTTATTGAGTTTTAATTGAAATTCCTCATTTGGATTCTTTGGCTTTTCAGTAGGGCGGTGTGCGGCTGAAGGCTGCTTAATGTGGACTTGGACGGTTTGTTTTTTTTGAAGGGTCTATTGAAGGAATTTTGGTCAATGAACGTTTAGACATTTCGATATACAGACTAAGACAAGGAACTATTATTTGGTTGGTTGTTTAGGAAGGGACTTATGCGGTCACAGTATAGTATCTCGTGGGTGGATGTTAATAATGAATAAGAATAAGACCCCTAGATATTTAATTTGTTCCACCTGTTTAAATGGGTCTCGACAGGCGTTTTAGAGACGACCATTATATCACTGCATATTTGTTCCCGTTCACCCTCATTCCAGCTGCAACACAGACGGCTACAAATCTGTCGAGTGCGCTCTGACAATTTCGTTTGCGAAGGCCCAAAAATGACCAACTCTTCACAGATTTTCAAAGATGCATTTTTGGTGGATGACGGAGCGGGGGTCGGTACCTATTCAGAAGAACATTTTTGTATATACCAGACTGAGATAATTGCTCGGCTTCATGCGTTGGATTACTTATTTGAACGTCAATTGGAGGGATAAAATATATCTTAAGATGAAAGGTATGATTGGAGTTTGCAAAATAACCCTAAAATACTTACTTACTTACTTAGATGGCGCTACAGTCCGGAGTGGACCTGGGCCTCAACCAACAAGCCTCTCCAGTTAGCACGATCTTTGGCTAACCGCCTCCAGTTGCGCACTCCAAGTTGGTTGAGGTCCCCTTCTACTTGTGCGCGCGAGGTCTTTCTCTACTGCGTTGTTGGAAACGAAGACTCTTCGAGCCGGAGCGTTGGTGTCCATTCGCTCTACATGTCCTAGCCATCTTAGTCGACTGATACGTACTTTTCTGACCAGGTCGATGTCGCTGTACAGCTCGTAGAGTTCGCCGTTAAATCTCCTCCTCCAAAGCCCGTCAACGCAAACGGGATCGAAAATCACTCGAAGAATTTTGCGTTTGAAGCGACCAAGGAGATCTTTATCCGCCTTTGATAACGTCCATGATTCTGCGCCATAAAGCAGGACTGGGATGATGAGGGTCTTTTATAGAATCTCCTTGGTGTTTCTCGACAAGGCCTTACTAATCAATTGCCTTCTTAGGCCAAAGTAACAGCGGTTGGCAAGTGTAATTCTTCGCTTGATTTCTGATGTGATGTCATTTTCAGAGTTAATAGCGGAGCCGAGGTAGACAAAGTCCCGAACTACCTCAAAGTTATAGCTGTCTATCGTGACGTTCTGTCCGATTCGTCGATGTTGTGTGTCCCTTCTTGTTGACAGCATATATTTTGTTTTGCCCTCATTCGCCACTAAACCCATTTTTGCCGCTTCTGTGCTAATACTTGCAAAGGCACCAGTGCCAGCTCGCTGTGTTCTGCCAATGATGTCGATGTCGTTAGCGTATGCAAGTAGTTGCACAGACTTTTGAAAAATTGTGCCCCTGGTGTTGGCTTGCGAGTTTCGCACAATTTTCTCAAGTATGATGTTGAAAAAGTCACATGACAGCGCATCACCTTGTCTAAATCCTTTTTTGACATCAAAGGTCTCGGTGAGATTGTTTCCGACCTTTACGGAGCAGCGAGGGTTCTCCATCGTCATTCTGCACAATCTGACAAGTTTTGCAGGGATGCAAAAACTAGGTATGGCTCTGTACAGCTCGTCTCTATAAATGCTGTCATATGCGGCTTTAAAATCGATAAATAGATGGTGAGTATCGATTTGGACTTTTTGGGTTTTCTCCAGGATCTGCCGTAGTGTGAATATTTGTTCGGTGGTGGACTTACCGGGCCTAAAACCGCACTGATAGGGTCCAATCAGTTCGTTGACAAATGGTTTCATGCGTTCACACAGTACGGCAGACAGGATCTTGTAAGCGATGTTCAGGAGACTGATGCCACTGTAGTTGGCGCAGTTTAGAGGGTCCATTCATCAGGCATACTTTCCTCTGACCAAATTTTAGAAACGAGTTGGTGTATGCTCTCTACCAAGTCATCTCCCACTGCCTTAAAAAAGCTCGGCTGATAAACCGTCCGGTCCTGCAGCTTTGTTGGACTTCAGCTTGGATATTGCTATCCTCACCTCATTTTGGTCAGGTGCACTGAAGTCTTGGCTTTCATCGCCCAGGTTGAATGGTTCATTCTGCCTGATAGCGGAATTTGTGTCGTCTTCACCGTTTAACAGTCTGCAGAAATAAATATAATCTTAATAAATAACCCTAAAATTTCACTTTCTTATGCAGAGAGCTGGGAAATATATTGGAAAAGAAAAGAAAAGAAGCGTCTTGGGTCCAGTGAAAGTTTATCCAGAAAAGAACTGTTTGAAAAAGCCGTCCTTTCCATAGAAACAAAGAACTGTGTTCCTCAAGCAGATGAGGGAGGAACAAAAAGTGTTTTATACGAAGACATTAAAATTTATAGAAGAAAAGGCAGAAGGAGACAAGCGAAATCAAAATTGGCGTATCGATTGTGATGTGGGTACCATCAATAGCACCTATTTTGACAGAAAAGAAATTCATTATTTTTGAAAAAATATTGGCTCACCTCATCTCATGTTAGTAAACCCGCATGGCCAACGGATAACGCCAGGGCTCAGTTCACTGATGCATTTAATGACTCTATTTAAAGGAACGCTTACTGTCTGTTGCCATTGATAAATTAAATCTATCGGACAAGTCTGCATAGCTATACAACTATACATGCTTCATCACCAGCAAACCAAAAAAGTACAGTCTTTCTTTCCTGGTAATCTTTTATCCGGACGCAGTTTTTGATAATCTTCTGAGCATTCAAACTTTATGCATAAGGTTTCAAACAGTGACCTGCTTATGCGAAATGTTTTTTAACTCCGCTCCGCACCAATTCTTCCAAAACTTTGGTGATACTTGTTCTTTTGTTTTTTAAAGGAAATCCCCCCTTGCAATGTTTTGAATTCAAGCATCTTCTTCGGTATTTTCCTCTTCCAATAATAATTCGAGTTCATCATCGCTGTTGTTGCTTGTTGAGCAAATCAAACAAAATCTTTTTTTCTTAGGTTTTTCTTCTGGCATTTTATTATTCTCGAATTTTTATTTAATTATTTGCTTCCTTTCACTTTTTCCACGACTCACATTTTGAAATATATTTGCCGTTTTATATTTTGACACTAGTACGTGTAATTGGCTCAAAGAAGCTCCAACTCCACACCCTAAATTGACCACTATAGAACTTTAACACGTTGTTACTAATTACTCTTATGTCGTATTAACTATTTTAAATAATTGCACTACGAGTTCTGTCATTCAGTATTATAAGGTTGAAATCTCCAGCGTTTTTTATTTTTGTTAACAAAGTTATTATTAAATATCTAAGTAAGCCGTCAAAGTGAAGCATCGGTTGACCTAACATGTGAAGACAGTTTGCAAAATAAAAAATTATTTGTTTTATGTTTTATTATTTAATGAAAAAAAAATTTGTATTTAGATTTTTAAATTCAACTCAAAATTACAAATTACTGACGTTTTTAAGTGCAGAACTAACATATATGGGAGCGGATCGAAATTCTGCTTTCAAAATTCTGACTATTAACACAAAAATTCAGCTTTTCAAAATTCTGTTTTTTTTTCTTTTCTGATGTGTTGCAAAATTCTGCATTTTAAAATTCTGGCAGGCAATATTTTAAACAAATAAATTCTGCTAATTCTGTTTTTTTCCCAATTTACGAATTTAAAGAAAACAACTATTTTTCAACTTTGTCAACTAATTACAATATATTTCATAAAAAGAAGGTACACAGGTGGGTACCGGGAACACACAAAAAACAAAAAAAAAAAACAGCCAAAAAATGGCAAATTATTTCATAATTGCAATTACCAACAAAAAAAGAAACAACAGCATTAAGAAACTAAACAAAGCCAGAGAGAACAATATTTTTTGATCATCTCTTAAGAAAACCGATATGAAAATTCTATTTATTTGCTTGTTTTTTAGAATGCTTTTTCTTTTCTTCTTTAATCTCTCCCCATTTTTCGCGCGCTCAGCTTCAGCTTTGGCACTAACAAGCTCTTTTCTCAAATCCGTAATTAATTCGTGAAGGCCTTCATGACCCCGGCCAACTAGCACCTTCAAACGACGATGCCAAGCCTCCACATTGTTTTGTGTTCTAGGAAATGCTTCGTTGGTTGCTTTTGAGTTGTCATAAACCGCCCAAAACTCCGGAGGATACTTACAATTATTGTCTCTTACATAGTTTTTCTCAAACCATGCAGCCAACTTCAACACGTCTGCATCATCAATAATACTACGTAAACTATTGTAGTATTGTGATTGTGAGACTTCGGAAGCAGGAACAAAAGCCAGACTCTTAATCATTCGCACATGGAGAGCGAAATCTTCAGAGGTGCCATACTTTCTTACTAAGCTGAAATGAGAACTCTTATATAGTTACGTAAGTGCATGAATATAAATTCTTAAACCTACTGCTCTTTTTGCACCCTTCTCCAAATAATTTGGCCGATATGAAAAAAACACCCTCTTAGTTTAGCCGAAGGAAAGTAAAACTTTGTTGCCGAAGAAATTCCCTTCTCAAAATCACACAAAATTCGCTTTGGTGCCAGGCGAATGCCATAATCGTTGGCAACTCTATGCAACTCTGAGAAAAAAAATTCATAGAGCGAGCGTGTTTTTTTGCTCATCAGACAAAAAATGAGAGGAACTATTTGCCGTTCTACTCTTCCATGAATGGAAAACAATTGTCGCATTATTGTTGGCACAACGTCGAATGTTCCGTTTCCGTCCAGGTCCATCATCCAGCAATCACTCTCTTCCAAAAGCTTTAGAGAAGGTCTTGTTCCTAGGATAATTATATGCTCCTCTTCCAAACATTCTTCAGACAAAATGAACAATTCTCCTTCAAGAACATATAAACTTAAAGGAATATCTACGTCTTTTAAATTTTCTGGTTCTTTTCGTCAATTGGTTGATGGTTGCTTTTCTTGCCCTTTTAGCTTTAATTTTTTGAGCATTATTTGACGGAAGAGAGTACCGGCTATGATCAGGGGTGTTAACAACGGATTGTTGCACTATTTTGCATGCTGGAAGACATGTAGTTTTTGCTAGTGCTTTGATCGTATTGTTTGCTTGTTGCACATATTTTTCCACAACACGTGGCTAATGGAAGTGTTGGCCTGACTGCCTTACAATTGTATAGACATCACAGTTTATTTTTTTCACTATTCGTGCTTTACACTTATTTTTTATTCGGTTTGCACATGCCCAATTATAATTTTTACATTTATTTAATTTTTCACAATAATACATATATGTAAGTGAGTAGGTAGGTAGGTAGAATGTTTTACATAAATAATAAAAAAAGCGCGCGCTTTTTAACATTTTCCAAACTTTTTTTTTATTATTTGCAGAATTTTGTAAAGCAGAATTTTGAAAAGCAGAATTTTGAAAGCAGAATTTTGTAATACAGAATTTTGAAAAAAGAATTTTGACCTCGCCAGAATTTCGACCCCAACCCCTAACATACATCTGCAAGCATTTCGGGGCGCTGTTGAAGCGTTATAAGTTCGCCTTTCCCGGGAGAAGTATTTAAAAAAAAATATAGAAACAATAAAATAATTAAAGTAAACAAAAAAAAAATAACTAGGTACTTTTTAACAGAAAATCAGACATTATGCAGTTCTGTGTAAAATAAATAATTAAAATAAATAAACAGAATAAAAATAAATAGGTAGGTACGTTTAGTCTTTATATGTTTCAGAATTCAGAATCACATCTGTAAATAAATTCAATTCAGAAAAATGTTAAAAAGTTGGGAAAGGAACGCAAACTTCTTCAAAGAAATACTAAATTAAAAAAAAATACCTACACTTTAAAGTTAAACAAATAAAAGCTAAGAAAACAAAATAGGTAAATTTTTTAAAGAAATTAACAGAGTCACGAAATTTTAGTTACAAGAACACACATTTTAGAAACATAGGTAGGTACTAATTTACTTTATTTTGAATTTAGAACACATTGAAAAAGATCTTCAACGGATTGATCTGAAAGGGGATCGTCAATTTGTTGATCTTGTAAAACCGGCTGATAGATTTCTTCAATGTCGTCTACAGAGGTATCTGATAAACCCTCTATTTCAGCTACCAATTCGGGTTCCGGTGTTATTAGGGATGCAACATCGGTCTTAAAAACATCGATGTTCCATGACAAACATCGACGTTAAAAAACATCGGTATTAACAACGATACATCGATGTTTTTCCGATGTTTTATTTATCTTCTCCATCATACAATTTGTTGGCTATATTTACAACGTACTGTACCTAAACAGCAAAATATACGATAGTCTTACCAGTTTCAACCCAAAAACCAGTCAACTAGACCACAAAACAATAAAATTCATCTGCGAAATAAAACATAGTTCTCAATGGAGAATTTATTTATTTATTTATTTAAACGTAGGTAATTTTGAAATAAAATTAAGGCAGAGACATAGCTAATAAACATTTATTTCTTCGAATTTAACAACTGTGAAATTGAGTTGAGGAAAAGAAGCTTAGATAATCTAGTCCCCAATAATCTATTTCTGTCCTGAGTGATGGTTGCACCAGCCTCCGAGAACAAACGCTCGCTTGGAACAGACGTGGCAACGATGGGGAGATATAACATTGCAATCTTTGAAAGCTTTGGAAAAAGAGATTTCATATCCTCCCAAATCTCAATAGCGTCTCTTTTTATTGGTGTAACAGGAGACGACAGGTACATCTGAACTTCTGTTTCACTGATGGTCTCTGTTGAAGTTGTAGCAGGTGATCTATTTTTCATGTTCTTGTGTGTCAGTTGTACAACAGATGGCAGTCAGTTCTATAACAGATGGCAGTATTGCACACTCAGAACACAAACCTCGACACAAACCAAATCGTATGAATTGCTCGATGACATTGGAGTGTTTTCGTTTCTCTCTGCCGTGAACCAAAAGGGCTAGTGCTTATGTTTGCTTCAACGAAAAATTGGCTGCTAGCAGTCCATGTATAGTATGTCAATGATTTCATCATCTTGGCAATGTTAAACGAAATGAATGAACGATGTCGATGTTTGACAGTTTTGCCGTCGATGTATCGGCGATGTATCGGCTATCAAAACATCGATGTCAACATCGATGTTTATGAACGAAACATCGATGTTTTGCAAACATCGATGTATCGTTTGCATCCCTAGGTGTTATTTGAGGTGATGCTGTATTGTATTGCTGATGTTGATGGCGATCCACCAAAATCAACCATGGTTATAAATTTTTCCGGCTGCCCATTGACTGAAGTTCTTTTTTTTTTCTTGTTTGTGTGCTTTCTTTTCCATAACGCATTTCCGATAATAGTGTAATAACTGCTGAAGAGATATTAGTTCCGACATCTGATGATGAATTCTCAACTTCAACAGGCATTCTAGACAAAACCATGTCTGGATTGAATGGGACCATACCACACTTCTTAAACCCAGCAATCAAGTTATTCGACCGACCCTCCTTAGGTACTAACAGTTTCAGCGACCAGATTGTTTAACAAAGATGGAAACGCTTCTTTGGACTAGCTTTTGCGATTTTTGCCCGTGGTTTGTTTCCACATTTATCTATAATTTTTCGTTAAGAAGAATACCATATAAAGAAAATACCATATAAAATTAAGAAAATACCATATAAAATAGTACCAAAATTACCTCATATCTTCGGTCTTTCTTTATGATCCGATTTTGATGAAACTTTTTTATAAGTTAAATACACATTTAGGGAATATAAAAAATAAATTTTAGAAGAATCAATCGGACTGTGCAAAAAAAAACATTATTTTCGAACGGGCAGTAAAGTATAAAATCTAGCCTAATAAAATAGCATTATATTTGATTTATTGTGCCGAATTTTGACGTTGTCTTTTTGGAGCTCGTTTATATTCTGCTTCTGGAATGTCTCTAGTAATAGTCCAGCAATAATCTGCCAGCATTGAAACGTTCCATTTACCCTGATAGCGTTTTTCCATGTTAGCTTTGATGGAAGCGTTCTCCATGCTCGTCACTTAGTGCTCCACAATTGTACGGAAAATAGTCCAAATTAATGCGAGTGTAAGAAATGCATTTTCAAGGACATGTCACAGCCCAATGCTTGGTAGGACGATAACATGTTTTCGACGAGCGTAGCATAGTTTTCATCTCTTTTGTTTCCTAAGAAGTTGTTTGCCACAAGTCGGAAGTTATTCCAAGCTGTTTTTTCGTTGCCTTCCAAAACGAAATCAAAATTTGAATCTTTAAATAAATTTTAAATTTGAGGACCGACAAAAATTCCCTCCTTGATTTTGGCTTCGCTCAGTCTTGGAAATTTCTGACGTAAATATTGATCCATAGCTTTTACAAAATTCTTCATGAGCCCTAGTTTTATATGCAAATGTGGGAGTAGTACTTTTTTTGAGTCAACTAAAGGAACATTTTGAGTAATTCTTTGTCCTGGTGCAAGTGACTTACTAAGAGGCCATTCCTTCTTTAAACAGTGATCCTCTTTAGCACGAATGTCCCATTCACAGATGAAGCAACAGAACTTCGTGTAACCCAATACTCCAAGCAATATAGCGACAATTTTTAAATCTCCACATCTATGTATATAAAAATCATGGTCAATTGTGTTTGTCGATAATGTTCTCTGTAATGCGTGAACCGATTTTGTTTCTGGAAATTTCCCATGAAAGGTGACGTTGATAGCATGGTTTATAAGTTCATACGGTCTTTGTAGGTGTATTGGTTCATGAGTTATAGGGGCGTGGCAGCTCCCATACAAAAAATGCATTCAAAATCTTATTCCTCGAAAACCACTGAATCGATTGAATTAAAATTTACATACAATCTTAGGTATCGGCCCAGGAGTATTCCTGTGAAGATTAGTCAACATTGGACAAAGGGGCGTGGCACCTCCCATACAAAAAAAACATTCAAAATCTTATATCTCGAAAACCACTGAATCGATTGAGTTAAAATTTACATACAATCTTAGGTATCGGCCCAGAAGTATTCCTGTGAAGAAAACCACCGAATCGATTGAGTTCAATTTTACGTACAATCTTAGGTTACAAGTATTCCTGTGAAGTTTGGTCGAAATTGGACAAAGAGGCGTGGTACCGCCCCTACAAAATAAACATTAAAAATCTTATATGTATTTCGAAAACCACCAAATCGATTGAGCTCAAATTTTCGGACAATCTTAAGTATTGGACTGCGGGAGTGTTCCTGTGAAGATTCTTAAAATTGGACCATACAAAAAAAACATTGCAAACTATATTCTTCGACACATGGGAGCCAAAGTTGGTTCAATTCTGTGTACTACAGAGCATTACAATAAAAACTGTTGATTTAATTTTTTTATTTTGCACTACGAAGTGTGCACGGGGTTCGCTAGTAGGTAATAAAAAAGTTTTCAAATTTCCGTATGATTATTTCATATGAACTGCATGGCCTATAGGAATGGAAGGTAAAATATTGTCATTGTGTAGTAAGACCGCTTTTAAGCTTAATTTTGAGCTATTAATAAATAGTCTCCATTCATCGGGTTTATATTCAATGTTAAGGGCTTTATATAGACCATTTATCTACATCTTAACAAAAAACTAAATCTATCAACTAAGTCCCTTATGAGATCGTTTAATTCAGCTTGTATTACTTTATGGGGCTGTTGAAAAGACTGACAGCCAAGTATTCATTTTCTGATACAGGTGATGATGCATCGCAATATGTATTATCATCTTTGATTTCCTTCTCATCAGTCTTAGGACGCTCGGGAATAGGGTATTTTTGTCGCTGTGTGGCAGAGGACGATGGTACATTTGTATAAACTATCACACTTTCCTTTTTTTAGATATACCTCTTTTAATGGTGGTAGTCAAACAAGAATAACAGTCAGTTGAGTGATTTGAGGGTTCTCGCCACTGCATGGGTACCGAGAAACGGAATGATTTCTTTTTGCTACTTAGCCAATTTCTTAGACCTATAGCACATGGATTGCAGCAGGAATATGGAACCCATCTTTTGTCTTGGTGTCCAATGTTAGAGCCGAAGTATATGAAGTACGCGTACGCCTCTGCTATTCGAGTAGTACCAACATAACGATAAGGCCAACGGTCAAAACGAAAGATAATAACTGATCGCGAAAACCCGAACTAAGAAATAACTTTTATAAATGAATCTGCATTCTGCATGGTCAGACAAGTAAAAATTGGCTGAAAATAGTTAAAATACTATTTCACTGCTGTCTAGTGTTATTTGTGCAGAAAAATGGCTTGCTAGGTTATCAAAATTAATTTTTCATCTTTATGTCGTCTTGTATATGGAATGGTTTTTTGGAACCAATCTTTGAATAAAATTCCATCAAACCAACCATATTTACTTCTATTGTACTGCGTGGTTGGTGGACCTCCTTGGTAGCACGAAATCTTATCCGCACAGGATATTTTACACCTCTGTTGAAAATGCATCTAATACCTACTTCCTGGATCATCAGACAAATTCGTCTCATCATAATTAAAAATTCTTTCAGCAGGAAGAAACTGATCAGAATATTTCTAAAAATCCGCGAAGCTACTTTTTACCAGGCAAATTAAAATCCCAAAGGTTGGAACTTTTCTCCCGACATTGCCCAAATAATTTTTAGCCAATTTTCTAATATTTGCCGCCGAGAAAGGAAAACCCCACTCAATGAAAGTAGCTAGCGTTTGAGCTAAACATTTCTCCTCTGTTTCGCTAAAAACAGTAGGAGGGCCAACAGTTTTATTGTGAGGATTTTAAAGTTTATTAATTAAAGTACCCTTAGCAATATTAGCTTCATTAATTATTTCTTCGGATACACTTTTGTATCTTCTTCGAGGCTCGTTTTTTTCTTTAGGGGGTCAAAGTTAGGAAAACTCATGACTCAATGGTCATGTACCAACCCGATGCTTGTCCTTAGTGCCAGCATTTGTTCGTTTACTTAAGCATTTTATGTCCGTTAAATCCTACTTTCTCTCTTTTTTAATCTCGAATGCAAAAATTTCGAATGTACAAAAATCTCGAAAAACTATATCTCGAAAAAATCTCGAAAATAAAAAGTAAATTCGAGATTTTTTTGTTTGCACCCACCCCATATCCAAACAGTAAGCCCAAGCAGGGGGTTGCAGGGTGGCAGCATGCCTCCGCATATGTATCTCACTGTTTGACACCATTTTTAATATTAATTCGAGATATCGGGGTAGACCCATTTGGAAACAAATCCGCTACTTTTTATTTTCAGATACCTACATATTCCCCACAAATAGCCATAGAATATAACTACCTCTCTACTTACGGCCGATTGGCAGATTTGTGTGACTATTTTCCGCCCTACTGAAAGCGATGGGCTCCTATCCTCAATGGCCTGTTTTTTCTTCTTCTCATCAGAAAGAAGTGCATCGTCTTCGGATTTGACTCCTTCAACGATATTGCACTAAAAATGCGACAAGGAGCTCCAAATCCAAAGTCGTGTAAACATTGGCAACGTAAATTTGAACTTAAAAAATGTATCCGGCCTCTCATTGGTAATCAAATCACTGTACCGTAAATAATTCCACTGTAGTAGATTCTCTAGCCTTTAACACAATCAAACGACTTTTTAAAAAAAGTTATTGCATTGGTAAGGAAATATTGGAATGTTTACACTAGTCAACGCTCCTGTTGCCTTTTCTGTGCACTCATTCGATACGTACCAAATCAATAGGTCTTCAGGTTTAATTATGCTATCACCCGCAACCACAACACAACAAAAAAAAACACCAAATACACAAACCCTTTCTTTCTGACAAGCAGACTGTGAACAGTAGTTGAAAAAAAACTTCACTTCGAAGTTCGAACTGCTGATGTTTTTGCTGAAACAGCTCTTCAGTTCGATTGAGAACTTTCAATTCAAGCAACCCATGGATCCCGTGACACCTTTATCATGCCCATCGTGTTCTCCAGGGATCCTTGTTGTTTCTTGCTGCTTGGTCCTCTCGCTTATACAACAGACCAGAGAGCAATGAAAATATAAATTGTGTACAAAACATGATGAACTACCCACTGCATCAACATCAACAGCATCGTCGTTTCAGCCAACTCCACCATTGCCGCCTGAAGCCCACTTCAGTCTCACAACTCGAAAGTCGTAAATGGAAAATCAATGAACTTGAGCGAGTTGTTAGTTTGAAAAACTGGAAAAAGAAGAAACTTTGCAGAGGAGGGTTTGGTAAAAAAAAAACAGAAAACTGCTTGCTAGGATGAACCAATAATTCCTCCCAGGTGAGCTGATGTTGCTGATTCCATGGATATCCTTGAACATACTCCCTACTTCCCTATACTTCGATTTTATTTTTTGCACCAATGTCAACAGGGGTAGGGTATGAAAGGAAAACATATGCATTTGATTGTATGCAACAAAGCACTTGACTCTTTGAAACGGCAGGGTATCAGGGTTGCTATAGTTTTATTATGACTCATCATCATCATCATCATCATCATTGATATTGATGTGATGAACACTTGTCGAAGGGAATAAATTGCATCTTTCCCTTTCAAGGATTCGTTATCGATTTGATGCCTCTGGGTCTGGATCTGGTCTTTACTCTCGAGAATTTGGAGAGCGTTGATTATGGCATTCTGTACTATTTGAAAAAGCAACAAGATGGTTCGAAACTGAATAAGTAGAGCTGCAGGTTAATTTGATGACCCATTGTCATCATTGAACAAAAGGACATACAAATATCGATTTTTTTCATTTATTTAATTTTAACTACTTCTTAGACAGAACACCTTCCAAAACGTTGTCGATTACAAGGGAAGAGCTGTACACTATTATGAAAAGTTCAAATTTAAAGTGATTAGGTAGTCAAATTGCGTTTTAAGGGAAGAAATTCAAAAACGAGTCTGATTCAGCGATATGCTTCAAAAAAAGATATTAATGACAAAGTATAACGGAGTTCAAATAGAAATTTAAATCACGCTGGGAAAAAACTTGTCGGATGGAAACAACATTTTTGAAAGCAAACATTGCGTGCCTAAAAACACCTATACCTGCTTTTTAAGTATTCTGTAGACTCTAAACATGGTCGTCCAAAGGTTGCGTTTGAGGAATCATAAGAAAGATCAAAACGTCAGAAAACGGAACTCTTGAGAAAGTCCACGTCTATCGCTGAGTTAACTCACGCAGCTGAAATGGGTTTGAGAGCTTCTGGGCAGTTAGATGCTGCTCGTTTGGTAACTGTTCAAAAAGATGTAATCCAAACTCTTAAGCCTAAAGAACTACAAAACTATATCTCAAGGAATCTGCACCCGTATCTGTGGCGGAAAAAAAAGAGCTGATAATCAAATCGAAGAGCTCCAGCCTAGTCAAGTTAAAGTTGGTGAAAATACTTTTAACGTTGAACACAATTTCTTATTCATAATGATAGATGGAAATGTCTGTAACGCCATCACTGAAAATTCCTCTACACAGAAGTGTTTTATTTGCAATGCCACATCAAAAGATTTTAATTCCATTGATGCAATGATAAATAGACCAGTAAAAACAGACAATCTTCAATTTGGTTTATCTTTATTGCATGGTTGGATCCGTTTTTTCGAATGTCTAATCCACCTTTCATACAAATTAAAAATAAAACAATGGCAAGCTAGACAAGAGGAGGATAAAAAAATTGTTGCTGAAATGAAAAGAGAAATACAAAAACTGTTTCGGGAGCGTTTGGGTTTGATTGTTGACAAGCCAAAGCCGGGCTTCGGAAATTCGAATGACGGAAATACAACCAGGAGATTTTTCGAACGTGCCGAAATTTCAGCTGATATTACTAAAGTAGATGTCGAATTGATTAAAAAAATGCATATTATCATGACAGTGGTTGCTTGTGGTCATGAGGTCGATTGCGAAAAATTTCGGGAATTTGCACATGAAACAGCAAAATATTACGTTCCTCAGTATCCTTGGTACTATATGTTTCCTAAAGTCCACAAGTATCTCATTCATGGAAATGAAATTGTTTCAAAAGCTTTATTACCTAGTGACAGCTAAGTGAAGAAGCTCTAGAAGCACGCAATAAAAATTATAGAGTTCACCACTCCCGAAGAAATAGCCAGAAAAATACAAATGCAGACATTTTTAATTTATTCCCTTTATCATGGTTTAACAAGTCTGCAAAGAGTTCCAAAAAAAAACTTCAACATCTTACCCCGTTTTAACAAGTCTGCAAAGAGTTCCAAAAAACCAGTAAGACAATTATCTTCGACTATGCCGAAGCTCAAATACCCGGTACTATATTATTGTAAAATAAAAAAAATATTTTAGTATTAAAAAATTATATATTTGTATGGGAGGTATGGGTACTTTTTATTCGACCAAGCTCATTTTTTGTCAGAATTTTTTAAATATTATTAAAACAATATGTGCAAAGTTTAAACTTGCTATTTTTACTGTAGCTATTTAAATTTAATTTTTAACATAAAAAGCTATATAAATCTGATATTTTTGTATGGGAGCTAGTAGTAGTTTTCATCCGATCTTGCTCATCTTCGAACTTAGCCTGAGTTTGGTGGATAAAAGCTTACATACCAAATTTCAAGTCGATAGCTCTTAAATTACGGCCGTAATCGTGCGGACAGACGGACAGACAGACAGACAGACAGACAGACAGACAGACAGACGGACAGACAGACGGACATCGTTAGATCGACTAAGAAAGTGATGCTGATCAATAATATATATAGTTTGTCATACCTACAACGCCTCCTTATGGGCGTTACAAATGGAATGTCAAAGTGAATATACCCTCACCACAGTGTGGTACCGGGTATAAAAACTTCAACATCTGCCCCAAGAAGCAATTAGTTTGCTCAAATCCCCAAACACACCAATACCAAATCAAAGTGGCATTGATGAAGTAAAGAAGAAGAAGAAAATGCATAGAGCCCTGTAATACACTTCGACGGCTCTATTACTCCTAACTGATGCAGGACGTGTCTTAAGCGATGTTAATGCGTTGAGTGGCAATACGTTCCAGATGATTTGTTCCAAGTAAGTTCATTGATCTTATTAAACTTTTTTCGGATTTGTACGCTGGCTTTTTTAATTGTAGCAACCAAAGCGAAACAAAAAAATTGGATTTCAACAAGATTAAAAGAACATTGCAGAATTTAACAGAAAAAGTTGTTATTACCTCGCCAAAATCTGCCCTTGAGGTTGTTGAAGCTTTCCAAAGGGAGCATATTTGGAATAATTTCAGTGTAGCTTTACACAAAGATTAGCAATACAACTTTTTTAAAGCCTGCATTGAGGAAGAAGACTTTTCCAAATCATCATTATCAAATTAATGGAGGAGAATATTCCACGAGCAGACCGTAACATCCTGGCGGATGGGACATTTTCTGTGATGCCTATTGGATGTTTTAACCAACTACTGGCTATATATGTTGAATACTTCAATAAGGTAACTTATCCAAACGAAAAAATCAACTCTATTATCGGCCGAGGGGGGTCACCCCGGCCACCGCGCCGAAGCGCGCGCCGACGCGGTTAGCATGCGGTTTAACATGCTAAACTATGATGACTGACTATGAGGTAGCGCTTCAGAGTGCCATAAAAGACAGTTTTAGCGTTGGTCAAATTTGGCATGCTTTTTGCGAAGATCTAAGCCGGGTTCTCAGGCTTATCATATATTGTTTTCTTTGCCCTTGATACCATCCACGCAGATAAGACCGACGTATGAAACTATTAAAGAAAGTGCGAATACTTTTGATGCTGAAGGATGCTTTTTGAACTTTGTTACCTACTTTGAAAATCAATGGACGCAAAAGGTAAATTTTGACCAATTGGTTTTTCCCTTTTCTTACCTACGTTTTCTGCAGGTCAAACCAGAAGGATTTTCCGTTTTCATGAGGCACACTCGGACAACGTCAGCCATAAAAGCCTATAATGGTGTTTTGGGCCGAATGATAAAAAAAAATGGGAATTGTTTCAAATTTGTAAAATCTTTACAAACAGAAGAATTTTCCAAAAGTAGGGATTTTGAACTCCTTACCTCTAGCGGTGGTTCTCATGGTTCTTCAAAACAAAGAAAGTTGCAGTATGTAGAAAGGGCGCAAAAAATTTAAGATGCCAGTAGGGAATTGCTCGCAGGAAAAATAACTGCAGTTATGTTTATCAACAGGATAGTGTTTCCTAAAAATGACATATGCACCGAAATGGAACCGGACGAGGATATTTTCGATGTTCACTTGGAAGATGGTGAAGAGCACAACAGTGATGAGGACGATAAGCCTAGCACTTCTAAATCTATACAAAAAGAAGATGATGAATACTTGTGCATCATCTGCTGCGTTACACGACCAAACACTCTTTTGTTGCCTTGTAAACATCTTAAAATCTGTACCGAATGCTTTCATTGTGAAAGAACTCCTAAATGTTAGGATTTATTTCATGTTTAGGTTAGAAGAAATTTCATCCGGGGTTAGGACTTATTTCATTTTAAAAATTAGGAATTATTGAGTGTATTGTTAGGATTTTTTGCATTAGGAACTATTTCATTAGGAGTTAATATGTTAGGAGGTATTGCATAGAGCCCACTCCGACTCCAGAGTTTACCTCGCGGGACTCGGTCATATGCTTTCTGCAAATCTAAGCATGCGTAAACAGGTGTATCATACTCCCAAGCCTTCTCATTTCTCAAGTACCATTCTGGGAGTGAATAACCGGTCGGTATTGCTTCTGCCAGGACGAAAACCGCGCTGCTCATCTCTAATGAATCTATTGAAAGTAATAATTAAAATATTTAGTTATACTGACATAGATATCAACATGACTTATCATGGAAAGAACAAAGTCCTTGCCAGTGTCTGAGTGTCCGTCGCAGATTTTAATTTTCTTTTTTCTTTAGCTAGGCAAGCCATAGAGCATAGCATATATATTCTTCGGTTTTCTTTATTTTATTAAGTGCATACACTAACTTTAGGAAACCATACCCAACACTCAACAGCCTAGTGGATGAGTTGTCTTTCGCGTTACGCGATCACCTTGGCATAGAATATAATAATGTTTCAGGCCTAATAGAGTTTTGATGTTAGGATCCTCCAATACCTTGTGCCCAAGACTGCATGCTGCAGAGGCTTTGATTTTGTCAAAATGGATGAAAACCTCTTGAGATGTTTTGAAAGAAAATTTCTTCCGGTGATGTTTGCTCCAGTTTGTATCGTTAAAGGTGAGCGTGGAGGAGGAGACTCAATTACGAATTTTATGCAGCAAAGTTGACATGGTCAGCAGATTTAAAAACAGCGATTGAGATTTCATACACGTGGAGCGTTGGGACATTTAGAATAAGACCCCACTTTAAGTGGCGCCGGACCTTAACCAAATTGGCGTGCATACCTCGAGGCAGCAAAATAGAGCGGTCCTTATATGACTGAAGAGGATTGTTTGTTGAGTCGTGGTTAATAAACATAAAGAAAGATTTAAATGACATATATGAGTGGACAGTTTTAAATGATGTGAGCGCAGTGGTTAGTGTGCTGAACTACTGTGCGAGGGGTCCCAGGTTCGATCCCCGGAAAAACACAAATTACATCTAGGTTTTTTCTACTGCGCCACCTCTCGTGAACGTCTGACAAACATCCGAGAGTATGACTGTCATGAAAAAGCTTCTCAATTCAGCCGTTCGGACTCGGCATAAAATTATAGGTCCCTTCCATTCGTCCCAAAAATAGAAACTTACACAAAACGAATGGTTGCGAGCTAGACCTAGGTTGTCTTCCACCTGTTGCGCCACCTATTTATTTATTTATTTATTTTTAGTTTTAAATGATTTAGTTTTGAATCCCTCTAAGTCGCAAAGTATCAAAGGGCACGGTAGTGCCTCAGCCAAGTTCTCTAGTAAAGGCACTTCCCCCTTTTACAGGAACAAACTCAGGCTGTTTCGATCCCCCTCTTATTCAGAACCGATTGAGCCAAAAACTTCAAACTTGAAACATTTATCAAAAAAGTCCACCTCACTAAATTTCATCTTTATAGCATCAGTGGTTCTCAAAATACAGGACTTCAAAAATCGCAAAAAACCCAAAAAACCGGAACTGACTCACTCACTCACTTATGATCATCAAAATTATGAAGCACTCCCGGCCATCGTAGAATCGTGAAATTTGGTAGAATGCTACATCCTGTGGTGCATACACTGAGAAAAGTCCAAAACTTGAGATTTTCCATTCAGGGGGCGTGGTATACGCCCACTTTTAAAAATTGGTTTGCACCACTTCTCATTGCCGTAGAATGATGAAATTTGGTACAGCGGTAGGACTTGTAGTGTACAGAAAGTAAAAAAATCAGGGCATTTATATGCTCACTTCAGGAGGCGTGGTATCCGCCCACTTTTGAAAATCGGTTATTATTTATTTGGGCCACTTCCAGCTGCCGTAGAATGTTGAAATTTGATAGAGCGGTAGGAATTGCAGTGTACTTACAGAAAGAAAAAAAATCGAAAATTTTATATTTCCCATCAGGAGGCGTGGTATCAGCCCACTTTTGAAAATCTATTATTATTTATTTGGACCACTTTCAGTTGCCGTAGAATGTTGAAATTCGGTACAGCTGTAAGACCTGCATTGTACGAAAGGAGAAATTTCAAAAATTAAAAATTTTCCATTTAAGGGGCGTGGAATCTGCCCATTTAAAATATGAATAGAAGTCAATCTACCTGCTGAATATAATTTTAATGAATAGTTTATAAGAAAGAAAGCCAAATCTAAATGTACGCCAAGTTCTTAGTTTAAGAAGGTTAAATGTTAAAAAAATTGGTAGGTTTACTTGGAAGTTGGAAGTCAAAATCCAATAAAAGAGAATATTCAGTGCAATTTCTTTTGTTTCCCTTAAATAAAGCATGTACCTACATAAATGATTTTGATGCTTTTTTCTAATAGAAATAAATTAAAATATGTACTTACCTATACCTACATTCTACATATAAATGGAAATTATTTTTTATTTCACATTTTTTGACTCTGGTGTTCAAAAATTAAAAAAAAAATGTTTGACACCTTTTTGAAGACTTGTCGCCCATAAAAAAAAACTCACACGATTTCCCCCTTTTGGTTTTTTTTAATCTGGTAACCCTAGAATGTTGAAATTTGGTAGAGCGGTAGGAATTGCAGTGTACTTACAGAAAGAAAAAAAATCGAAAATTTTATATTTCCCATCAGGAGGCGTGGTATCAGCCCACTTTTGAAAATCTATAATTATTTATTTGGGCCACTTTCAGTTGCCGTAGAATGTTGAAATTCGGTACAGCTGTAGGAACTGCATTGTACGAAAGGAGAAATTTCAAAAATTAAAAATTTTCCATTTAAGGGGCGTGGAATCTGCCCATTTAAAATATGAATAGAAGTCAATCTACCTGCTGAATATAATTTTAATGAATAGTTTATAAGAAAGAAAGCCAAATGTTCTATAGTAGGCGACTATAGAAAATTATTTGCTGGAGAAGGCGTCTCAGCATGAAGTGAAATTGATGATTCACCTTAAGACTAGGTAGAGAAAAAGACACAATACGATTTCGTTAAACGTTATAAAAATTCTTTATTCGGTGTTTGAGTTATAACTGCCAAATTCGAATTGAATTTGAACTGATCGTGCAACTCATTGGGAAGCCTCGGTGTCCTTATGTACACAATCAGCTGTGCTATTAAATGGTCATTGCCCTTGACCGTGAAATTATTCCATTTGTATTAGTTTACATTTTTACACATTACATTTAAACATTTACATTAACAATTATTTTCTAATACACCCTTAATTAGACCATTCACATCTCTACTCCTGTGCGCGAGTGAGATGGCGAGATAATTTGATGTGCTCTGCTTGCTGCTCCCACACTGCTAGAATATCGGTGCGACTGGTTCGGATGAACTTGCTTTCATTGACTTCGTCTGCTGAGAGAGGGGACCGACTATAGGCTCGTAGCTGTGTCGTCGATTATTTGACAGTTCGGCTTGGACATTTGGAATTGTGTTGCTTTCCTCGTTCGCGTCGGTCGGGTTTATTTGTTGGTTCGGGTTTGTGCGGTGTTTTTTGTGTAATTTAACCCTTAATCGTTGTTTAAATGCGCCTTCGTGTGTTCCGTGCATCTGTCCTAGTGATTGAGAATATTGTTGACTTTCAAGGAAGTCGATTGATCATATTCCAATCACTAGTCACATGCACGAACAACACCTCCAGCAGTCGTCTAGGATCGAGAGCTCCTGTTCTGTTTTTCCGCGGTTTGTTGGGAACCAACACCAAATCTAAATGTACGCCAAGTTCTTAGTTTAAGAAGGTTAAATGTTAAAAAAATTGGTAGGTTTACTTGGAAGTTGGAAGTCAAAATCCAATAAAAGAGAATATTCAGTGCAATTTCTTTTGTTTCCCTTAAATAAAGCATGTACCTACATAAATGATTTTGATGCTTTTTTCTAATAGAAATAAATTAAAATATGTACTTACCTATACCTACATTCTACATATAAATGGAAATTATTTTTTATTTCACATTTTTTGACTCTGGTGTTCAAAAATTAAAAAAAAAAATGTTTGACACCTTTTTGAAGACTTGTCGCCCATAAAAAAAAACTCACACGATTTCCCCCTTTTGGTTTTTTTTTAATCTGGTAACCCTAATTGAAGGTATCACTGATAACATAAAAACCTAAACCATATGCCTAAATTTTGTAAAGAGAAACGTACTTAGTACTTAGTTTAACGTATTCCTCGTCGATAAGATAAGATCCTCGTCTTATATAACCTACATACTACATACATAATATAGCCCAACGCGACAGACTCTGTTTCTCAAGGATTACTCTAAATTAAAAACATCACAATAGAAGTAGGTACAAGTTCCTAATGCAACATGAAAGACCAAGCTATAGAATCTGTCGCTCTCTGTATAAAAGAAACTAACCCAAAATGTCATGAGCTGAATATAAATGTAATAGAATAACTTTAATACAGAACCATCACCTTATTAAAAACGCATTTGACCGTTAAAAAAACCCAGAATGCCATCGTCTGGTCAGTGAAATAGTTGTCTCCTTCAAAAATGGCACCTTCTTTACTTTAATTTCTTTCTCAACCAGATACATACACACAAAACGACACTTCTTTCTTGTGCCTAGGTTGCAATCCTTACACGACTTTCAAAGCTCCCATCTGAGTAGTAAATCTTCTCCCATGTAAAAATTGTAAATCACCTCCTCCATGGAATTCTACTGAGAAACGAAATCTCTCCGCATGCAGAACATAATTCAAATACTATCTGTAACACACGTCCTAATTCAGTTATTATCGCCGACTTGCTTACGTTGCAAGACCATAAAATGGACTTGGAAATTTTACAAGAAAGCCCTAGAGAATTTATGGCCCCATGCAGATACCGAAAGGATGTGTTTGTTTTTTATTTTCTCCAAATTTTCCAACTTACCCAGCGACAGACACAAAAATGCATGAAAGTAGTAGGTATATCTGCCTTCAAGCATATCACCTACTTCACAACTTTAAGAAGATCCTTTTAAGTACATTATGTATCTGCACTGGACGATATTCTCTAGATGAACTACAATTAACTCAATTTATTGTCTCTGTTCATCGAAGTGCATGTCTGCGGCAGATTAAGTTCTTCATTCAGAATGTCTTACAGTTTACAAATTACAACCTCACATCATGATTTTTGCCGTGTATACACAAGTAGATGCATCTAATGCTCTACACAAAATCTAAAATTCTGGCATATAGATGTGATAATCCGACTCGCTGCCTGCACACTGCCCTAAGATTGCTGACGTAGGAGTGAGGATTTACTCGTTATCCTGCATGCCCCAAAGCAATGACAAACGTGAATTTATTAATGACATCCTGGCCACAACTGCGTCTGGTAAAATTTATGAGATCACATAAATCACACGTTTACAAGTTTTCTCCGGAAAATTGCAGAAGGTACATTGGCCGCATTCGCTACGCATTGCATGCAAAGTGTTGGGCGAAACCACAAAACAGCACATGACCACGAACTTCGAATTCTATAGAATTATAGATGTGGTGCGCCTCGACACAAAATGCGTTTCCAAAAGAAACTGGCTAGAGCTGTGGAAACCAAGGGCAGTATTCCAAATTCCAAGTAAATGCATTGCCCATTGTTTGATGGCCAGGAAGGAAGGTAATATTGCTCGGTTACATACTTGCATGGCAACGAGTGCGTATTACTGGAAAAGTGGGTCTCCAAAATAACCGGTCAATCATTCTGATGGTCCTTCCGAAATTCAACTGCACTTTCGCAAAGACGGTTGAAAATCTTTTGTTGTATTAAAATTGTTTCTTCAACTATGAAGTCGAAAAGGAATTGAACTAAACCAATAACAAGATCTATGGTAATTTAGTTCGCTATATTTACCCCAGATAAGAGGGAACTCTTTTAGATGACCGAATACAGACTTCCCAATTTGGGTGATTGCTTGTTTTTTTCTTTTTCAACAATTATGGCTCGACGACATTCAGGGGTCCGTCTGAGAACTAGGGCGAAGACTTCGAGTCCAACACGGCGAGCCTCCCGACCGATCTCTTTACCTTTATTGACCCATTAGGTAGCCTAACGTCAGTCATACGCACGACTCCATCTGCTCCTGGATATAACTTGATGATTCGTCCTAGATGCCACGCAGAACGAATTTCATTAGGTTCGATTGAAATAACGATGTCGTCTATTTCTACTTGCTTGGTGTTCTGAAACCACTTCGACCGCCTTGTTATAACGGGCAGATACTCTGTATACCAACGTCTTGTAAGCTCTGCTATCAAGTGTTGAGATCGACGACTATAAAGGCGTCACTTTCCGAAAATAAACCAGGAGCGGTAACGTCTCTTTCATCTTCACCGAAAAGCATGGAATTTGGCGTCAAAGGTTTTGGATCTTCAGAATCCACTTCAGAAACTTTCTCCCCTGCTCCTCGAATGCTAATTATCCAGGCACGTTCGCGATTGTCGGAAATGACAGTAGCAGTCCCGATATGAAAATTATTTTCGTGATGATGTTGGATGAGAAGATCGACTAACGGATGACTTTTAGGAAGAATCGCAGGATTACGAGCCGCATACGAAATATTCGCCTTTTGTGCTCTCGAACTCATACGAATCGTTCCATCTTCGTCTAGAAACGGTGACAAACTGAGAATTGAACTTGAAGAACTCACCTTTCCATGAGCTCTTAGAGAGATGACATCGTTTGGGAAGACGTCGCTTTGAATTTCCCGAAACAACCAATTTTCAGCCAAAATACAAGAACCGAATTATTTTGGGCTTCTTTCTGGCCAACGATATTGGGCTACATTTTTTTTAAGGTTTGGGCGCTTAAAGCAAACTAAATTCTGGCAACCCTGGTAACTGCTGCGTCAGTTTGCACCGGTATGGGTTTATTATAATATTCTTTACTGACTATGTATGTCTAGAGGAAGAGGGCTAAGCAGGGTTTTTAGAGCGGCAGTTGGCGCTGTACACAATGTATGCTTGTGATACAAGCCAAACGTGGAGTGTTCTTTAAAGTCTTTAAATTAGATAATTTGTCCATATCCGGCCATCCAAAAATTATGTCATAAAGAATGCCACTGGTGCAATGTACTGACCCCATTTGGAGCCGAAAGCCCTTTTACAAGGGTAAAGTCGCATTAGGGACTTTTTAGCACTTAACGATATCGATTGTATATGGTTACAGATTGTTTTGTACCGCTCGATAATGATCCAACCAGATTTCATCATTTATACGACAGGATACAGGACAGAACTGTATCCAGGTTCAAATATCCAAATCTCTGAAGTTATTAATATCGGCGACTTCATTCCCACGATATAAATTGCCTACAAACAATGGAATACAAGGAACTTCGCACAGTCGCAAAGTTACAGAGTTCAGGAAAAGATGAAAGATGAAGAAATCTTAGATTAGCTAGTTTCACCTAAACGTCTGTTGTAATGTAGTCGAGTAGGATAGGTATTGGGGATCTCTGCCTATCCGGTCCGTATAATTCTCCCCTACTCGTGGGAATCACATGTACAAAAACGAAACAAAACAAAAAACAACGTCTTCGGAAAACGAGGTGGAAGGTTTCGAAGGGGTCGAGAAGGCGATGGAAGGCGCTGGATTGAACCCGACGAAGCTCGAGGGGTCAATGGACTCTGATGGGAAACCAAAAGAGTTAGCTGGCCAATCGTCAGTGGAGGTGGACACCGCGGTGCAGAAATGCGCTGAGGGGTTAGCCGAAACTGCTGAAACCGAATTGGAAGAGGAAGGAAACCTCGACTCCGAGCGGAAGTTGCGAAAAAAACTGAGGCAAAGGATGAAGAGGGCAAGAAGGAGAAAAGAATTGGCCTTGGCCAAATCTATCTCGGCAGAAGGCATGAGAAAGTCAGTCGATGAGTTGGCTGACATGGTTGCCAATATGACGTCGACCGAAACCTCTCCAGAAGAGAGTGGATCTAGGAAACGGTTCAAATGTTCCGGGGCCAAGAATCCACCCGAAACTGAGAAGAAGGGGACGGAAGGCGGAAGGGAAGACGGACAGTCTGTTCAACACGAAGTCAGTCTACAGGTGCCACACTACAGTGGTTATGTGGATGGACAACATGGACAACGGATAATCTGTCAACCCGAAACGCAGAAATCGAGCAAGGCTGAGCAACCCGGACCAAGCAAAGTAAAGCGGAAGCTGAACCAAGCTATGGGAAGGAGGGCGAAGCAAGCAGATGATGCAAAACCTTACGCAAGGAGTGAGAGAGCCAAAGGTGACAAGGGCGTAAAAACCTTTGCTCAAGCCGCGGCGAACGATCTCCACATGGGTGTTGCCGACATGGGTCAAGAGGGGGGGATAGATGCTTCGCGGTTGAGCATCTTTAAAAATGCTCTGCTGGGGGCGCTAGACCTACTTCCGAAAAATGCAGGTGATATCGGCGTTAGGGAGATAACCTTGGAGGAAGGGATTATCGCAATAAAATGCGGTAACCAAGAAACCAAGTGTTGGCTATGTGAGACTGTGGGGAAGATGACCAACCTATGGGAGGGAATCAACCTTAAGATAGACAGGCTTCACATACTCAAAGATGTGGAAAGGTTGATAATCTTCGTTCCCGGTCAATCCGAGAGCAAAGATGTCATCCTTGCCAGAATAGGTCGTCAGAATTCCTGTGTGAAGGACACTTCTAAATGGAGGGTTACTCATGTGGGAAGGTATGAGGACAGCAAAATTGGTGGAACCAAGCTGACGATCTGGTGTCCGAGGGAGGAAGCGAAGCTGGTTAGACAAGCAGGAGAGAGACTCTTTTGCGGGTTGGACGTAGCATTCGTGAAGTTCCAAGGATCATCGGAAAAGACTCAACAGGGAAAGCCACCCGGTAGGGCGACGAAGTGATAGTGACCATGGATATGGGATCAACACAAGTCGGGCGGGAGGTGGGCCCGTACCGGGAAAAGCTCAGGGTGATTCAATTGAACCTTCATCACAGCAAAGCAGCGTCAGCGATGATGACTAAATGTTTTGACGAGGATTCGTTTGACATAGCCCTGATACAGGAGCCTTGGATTTTTAGAGGAAAGATTAGAGGACTCCCACATAGCATAGCTGAATTGCACTATGAGCAAACCAGCGATAGAATTAGGTCCTGTATCCTGGTAAGGCACGGAGTTCAGGCATATAAATTGCCGGATCTGTGTGCCCCAGACCTAGCAGCAGTACGAGTAGGATCAGGTGCGGGAAGTTTTGTCATCGCATCTGCATACCTGCCGTACGATTCGCCGGAACCTCCTCCGACAAGAGAGTTAGAGTCTTTGGTGAATGCATGCAGGAACAGGAACGAGGATCTAATAATTGGTTGTGATGCCAATGCACATAATACAGTGTGGGGCAGCACCAACGATAATTACAGAGGAGAAGCGCTATTCGAATTTGTAACAAGCAAGGATCTAGCTATCTTAAACAGGGGAACAGAGCCAACCTTCGTGGATGTGAGGCGAAAGGAAGTGATTGATGTGACCCTGTGCAGTAGCAAGATAATTGAACGGGTATCAAATTGGAGGGTAAAGGATCAGGCTACACTGTCGGATCACAGAGCCATCTCGTTTGATGTTCGTTATGGATCTAAAAGAAAGAGAGATCGGAAATACATCAGAATTCCGAAGAACACGGATAGGACAAGGTACCATGAAGTGTTGGAGGAAAAACTGAATGTAATGGTATTAGGAATACCGAAAAATACTTGGCATGTAGAATCACAGCTAAAGCATTTGCAATCAGCTGTTGAAGAGGCGTACCGAGTGGCTTGCACACCTACTCTAGTGGAAAAACAGGATCCTACGCCTTGGTGGTGTCGGGAGCTTGAGAAGCTAAAGAAGGCTGTGAGGAAGGCCTTCAATCATGCCATGAGAAGGGGAGAACCCGAAGCATGGGATGAATACAAGGCGAAAAAGAAAGAGCTGAATGTTACTCTACGACGACGTAAAAGGGAGTCATGGAGGGACTTTTGCTCGACTATGAGGAGCACATCTGAAGTCAGTAGACTACAAAAGATTGTCTCCAGAGACCCAGTTTCCAAGATCGGACTCATTCGTAATAGAGCGGGAGAGATAGTGGAAAATCTGGATCAAACAAACGAGGTCCTGATGGAAGTACACTTTCCAGGAAGCTACAAGTCAGATCGGCCCTGGGCTCTAAGGAAACAAGGAGCGAACAGGATGGATAGGACGGAAGCAGAACGGATCGTGACACCAGAGGCGGTTAAGGGGGCGATAGCAACTTTTTCACCCTTCAAAACCGCGGGACCAGATGGTATATTTCCAGGTCTAATGCAATGGGGAGTAGACGTAATTGCACCAAGGCTCAGGAATATATACGTTGCATGCCTAGCAATAGGCTACATCCCGATTACATGGAGGGAGGCAAAGGTGGTCTTCCTTCCAAAACCGGGAAAAAAGGATTACACCGAGGCAAAGTCCTTCAGACCAGTCAGCCTAACATCTTTTCTGTTGAAAACAATGGAAAGGGTGGTGGTGGACTATATGGAGAGTACGGCGCTTAAGATGTATCCTCTGAATAGTAGACAACATGCCTATAGGGCAGGTATGTCTACAGAAACAGCGCTACATCAAGTAGTACGCGCTGCGGAGGAAGAGCTAAATACCGGGGGTATTGCGATGACCACTGTAATGGACATTGAAGGTGCCTTCGATAAGATATGCTTTGAAAGTCTGAAACAAGCCTTGGAAAAACGTAGAGTTAACCCACTAGTAGTAAGATGGGTGGACAATATGTTGAATACAAGAGCGATAAATATCCAGACGGGAACCTCAAAACTCCGAGGAAGAGTCAGCAGAGGTTGCCCACAGGGAGGTGTTCTTTCACCTACACTATGGAATATCACTGTGGACTCTCTTCTCGATAGACTTGAGGCAACTGGCATTCACACAGTGGGATATGCCGACGACATAGCAATAATGGCAAGAGGCAAATTCATAGACGTCACAGCGGATATCATGAGGAATGCACTCAAAGTGGTTGAGCGGTGGTGTCTGGAACAAGGACTCTCTATTAATGCGGAGAAAACAGATTTAATAATCTTCACTAGGAAGAGGAAAAATCTGGAATTTCAGCCCTTAACACTTTTCGGATCTGAACTAACAACGACCAAGAAGGTTAAGTATCTGGGAGTATACCTAGATACTGGACTTACTTGGAATCACCATGTTGAGGAGAAGGTACGGAAGGCAAAAAGGGTGCTACATCAGTGCAAACGTGTGTGTGGACAGAGGTGGGGACTCTCTCCTAGGTCAGCATACTGGATGTATACGATGATTACTAGACCCATTATCACATACGCTTCGGTTGTATGGTGGGCAAAAGCCTCCCAGAAGACTGCTAAGAAGCACCTGGATAGGGTCCAGCGTTTAGCATGTATAGGAATTACAGGTGCAATACGCACAACACCAACATGCGCATTGGAAGTGATCTTAGGGATTTTACCGCTAGACTTATTTATTAAGAAAACAGCGGCCCTAACAGCACTTCGTCTGCATCGAGATGGGAAATGGCACAATAGTGGTACCATCTATGGACATAGGAAGATCCTGGAGCTTGTCAAAAATGAGATTAGGGAACTGAACATGCCTATGGATGGTATAACAAAGGTGCGTATTATGGAAAGGAATCACAAAACTCGCATTGAGAATGGATTACTTCCAGAAAAGAGGAATGGTGAAATCGTGATTTTCACAGATGGATCCATGATGGATGGCGGAGCGGGGGCCGGAATCTTTTCAGAAGATCTGGAACTAGCCCGTCACATTAGCCTCGGGAAACACACTTCAGTATACCAGGCTGAGATGATTGCTTTGCTGCATGCGTTGGATTACTTGCTTGAGAGTCAGGTGGAAGGAAGAAATATCCTAATAGCACTGGACAACCAGGCGGTGATTAGATGCATGGGACAGACAACCATCACAACATCACTGGCACTGGAATGTGTACTCAAGCTCAACAAGTGTTCGTCTAAAAACCAGGTAACACTGACTTGGGTACGAGGACACATAGGGATCGACGGCAACGAAAAGGCGGACTCCCTTGCAAAACAGGGGTCAACTGAAAAGTTGCTGGGACCAGAACCATTCTCTTCAATTGGTAGAGGAATGGTAGAACAGCTGATCAACAAATGGATCACGGCAGAACACTTGAGTAGGTGGTCAACCGTGGAACAATGTAGACAAGCTAAAATGGCGATACAATGGCCGACCTGCTCCACTCAGAGAAAGGTTCTAAGCATGAGTCGAGGAACATTGAAATGGGTGGTGGCGTTAACTACAGGTCATGGTAATTTCGGGTATCATTTAAGGAAGATGGGCCTTAGAGAGGATGATACTTGTAAGCTATGCCTGGAGGAATCTGAGACAGCGGCACATATATTGTGTCAATGTCCAGCTTTGGCTGGCAGAAGAATGAGGATCTTGGGACAACATTGGGTCGAGGCCCATTGGATGAAACAGATCTCACATAAACAGATGCTAGCGTTAACACTAGGAATCGAACTCAGGGAAGAACTCTGGAGAAATCCAGAAAGTCTCTCTGGGTAAGGTATATTAGTGGTAGGGAGACGAAAAGAGACCCGACAATGGTGGTCTGGTTCGAATATCTCTCGAAAATTTATATATATATATATATTCACCTAAACGTGCTCCGTGGAGAGGTACATATAAATACTAGTGGCGTGGCGTCCATATAACCCGATTCCTACCGGGTTACCTTTTAAAAGTTTCAGTTCAGCTACACAACAATGTTTACTTAAAAACTAGCAACATAAAACCCACGGGATAAATTTAATAATATGTATCTATTCATCTGCGCAAGCTACATACCCCGACCCCACCAACTTAATTGAGCATTATACACACGGACACGGAAACACACACCCTTCGCCATCATTATCATTAGTATTAGAGAACTGCCCACACTCTCTGAGCATAGCCCAAAGCTAAAATAACCCGAAATATGTCGGGTACGGGTTATAAAATCTCTCAGTGGATAGAACAAATTTGTCTCCTTTCTCTTTTGTACACTTGCGATTATCTGAGTTTGATCCTCTCTGTTCAACGCCCGCTTTATGCAAAAAAATAACCCGATGAAAAGCGGGTTATTTGGTGGGTTTTGTGTGTATCTTTTACCGCTGCGCTGTGGTGTAATTGAGTATATCTGGAAAATAACACGCTTACCGCCGACATATTTGGTGAATTTGAATTGTGTGTATCTCCTATCGCTGCGCTGTCGCTGTGATGTAGTCATAGTCAGTTCCTTTTTTACCTAACGATTTTCTGAGGGGAGTATCCTCTGTTCAAAGGCCGCTTTCTTAAGCAATAAAATAACACGCTTTTCTCCGAGTTATTTGGTGAATTTTGTAAGTATCTTTTAAAAAATAAACAAACTGATGTGTTTATAAAGTTTATAAACAAGTCGCTAAGTGAGAATTCAAGTGTTTTGAGTCTTGGCTGGCTATGATCTTCGTAGGTACCTAAATACGTTTGAAGAAATGTTTCAAAGATTAAGTAGATGATTTTGCTGGACCTCCACAAAACTCCACAAAAATTATTTTTTGGATTTATTGAACAAATCGAAATATGAAAGTTGTGCACTATTGAATCAAGATGAAAAAATACCTTCATTAATTTAGTTTCTTCCTGGAGTATTCGATTTTATGGCTTTGAACAATTAACTAAGGTTTTGTAGGTTTTGTATGCCTACCACATCTTCCCTTTGACATTTTGATATTTTTCGACTTCGACTTACCATTTAAAATTATTCACGCCACGCCACTGATAAATACAAATATTTCATCAGCAATATCTATCTGTCCGACTGAACGCATACCTTCAGGTTGAGCAATTTAACTACATCCAGAAGACTTTCTTTCTTCTTTCTTTTTAGCGGAAGACCGAGCGCATTCAAACTATCATCAACAAAGTAACGAAATGCTTGTCGGAAAACTATCGTCCAATATTTTTACTTTCTTCGTTATGCAAGGTACAGGATAAGGCAATAAATGTCTAAATAATTAAATATATCTATGATGACACTAACCAGCGATGCCAAACGTAGCCCAATTTTGAAATTCTAGCACTGTTTCATTCGATCTAGCACTGTAAATTTCCCTTTTAGCACTGTGTTTAATTCATATTTTCAAGCAATACCTACGCATTTAAATATTGCTATAAAACTGTTTTTCTGTGAAAATTTAGTTAATTATTATTTAAAACTAAAATGTTGTTTCAGTATTTTGTACGTCAAAAACGTCAAAACAGTGTAGATATATACTAAAGTCGTTTGGTCTGGCCCTAAACTAGCCATGAAATCACATTTCTGGCTCTAAATCACATTTTTGAGTTGGCATCGCTGACACTAACTCATCTCCAAGACTCGGTCAGAGGAAAGTATACCTGATGAATTGAACCTCAGCATCGATTGCCCGATCCACAAGAAAGGAGAACCTCTAAAATGCGCCAAATATAGAGGCATCAGTCTCCTAAACATTGCCTATGAGATCATTATGAGCTGATTGAACCCTATCAGTGCGGTTTTAGGCCCGTTAAATCCACAACCGACCAAATATTGACACTACGGCAGATCCGGTTGAAAACTCAAGAACTCCAAATCGATACCCACCACCTATTTATCGACTTGACGCTTGACCGCATATGACAGCAAGATACGACCTATACAGAGTCATGTCTAGTTTCAGCATCTCTGCCATTTTTGTCAGATTGTGCAGAATGACGATGGAGAACTCTCGCTGCTCCAAAAGGTCGGAAACAATCTCACCGCGATCTTTGATGTAAAAAAAAGAATTTAGAAAGCTGATGCGCTGTCATGTGACATTTTCAACATCATACTTGAGAAAATTGTGCGAAACTCGCAAGCCAACACCAGGGACACAATTTTCCAAAAGTATGTTGCATATAATATACGCGTCGACGACATTGACATAATTGGCAGAACGCAGCGAGCTGTCACTGGTGTGTTTGCGAGTAGCATAGAAGCGGGCAAAAATTGGTTTAGTGGTGAATGAGGGCTAAACAAAATACATGCTGTCAACAAGAAGGGACACACAACGTCGACGAATCGGATAGAACGTAACGAAAGACAGTTACAACTGTGAGGTAGTTCGGGACTTTGTCTACCTAGGCTCCGCTATTAACTCTGAAAATGACATCACATCAGAAATCAATTTTTAAATGTTCAGAAATGTATTTTTCTTGTTTTACTGAGTCGTCAACAGCGAATCGTTTCTTATCAGTTCATGCAATAAAGATGAAAGTCCTTCAAAGATTTTCTTCTATACCATGAACATTGAACACGTCTGTATGATACAGCTTCAGCCTTGTTTTACACGGCAAGACTGTCGTTCCCGGGAGTGGGCCTAAAACATGTTATGGTGCACTGGCTATATAAGTGGTGGTCAGACCCTTACTCACATATGGCGCACTAGTATGGTGGAAGCTGGAAGGCGACAAAGAAGAAAACAATGGTCGGCAAACTAGCGTCGGTGCAGAGAGCGTCCAACGTAGCAATAACGGGTGCACTTCGCAGTACCCCTACGGCAGCGCTGGACACCTTTCTACACCTTACGCCACTTGACTTGCACATAAAGCAACTTGCGGGAAGTAGTGCGCTACGGCTCACAACCTTGGGCTACTTTAGAGAGGGCAGTTTTGGTCACTGTACAATACTACCGTAGCTACTCCCTGGCGTACAGGTGTAAACTGATGAAATTCACCCTCTGGTCGACTTCGACACTCCATACGAGGTATCATACCCGGAAAGATACGAATGGCAATGGGATAAAGTAATTAAATATTGCGAAATAGCAGTCTACACAGACGGCTCAAAAACAGCGGAAGGTACGGGTGCTGGAATCTACTCCGTAGATCCAGATCTAAAAGTGTCTATATGACTACCGGATACAAGTGGAAGAGGAAGAAGTTCTGGCTGTTCTGAAAGCGGCAGAGCTAATGCGGATGAGATCTATATCTGGAAAGGATATAGCCATCTACATCGATAGCCAGGCCGCACTCAAGGCACTGGAATCTACGAACATCAATTCTGAATTAGTCAGGACCTGTCGCACAATGCTTAAGGCATTATGCAGTCAGAACCGAGTGACGCTGATGAGCTTGCGAGGAGAGGCGGGGAATTGTTAGATGGAGATGTGGATATTAAACCACCTCCTTGCATTATAAAAAGCGATATTAGGAATAAAATAAATATGGAAGCTGACCGGAGGTGGCCGGGCCTCACCGGTCACGCAGTATCTAAGGCACTTGGCTGCGATACGACCGTAAAAGATCTAGGGAAATTCTCAAACTAGGCAGGGAACAGCTCAGGACACTGATCGGCATATTATCAGGGCACTGTCTTTTTAGAAAACATGTCAAAAGGCTCGGACACTTGCATATTCTCCAATGATCTGCAAGCCGAAGAGGACATAACACATATACTGTGCGAATGTGAGGCAATATGTCACAGTAGAAGGAAATTTCTGGGCAAGTACTTCTTCCAACATTTAGATGAGATAGACAATACCAACTATGAGGGACTACTTGGTTTTTGCAGGGGAATTGGGGCTTTCTCAAGGGCAAGTGTTTAGGTGTTTTTCCATTGCAGGTCACTGCAATTGGTTCCCCCTGGGGATCGCGATGGACCCTTATGGAGCCTAGTGCCGTATGAGACATCTCTCTCATACCCCCTTTTAACCTAACCTAACCTTGTTTCTTATTTCGGTTCTTTCAATTGGGCACATATTTTTCTACCTGGTTCCATGTTTTTTATCACAGTGCTGATAATAATTAAAATCCACCATATTTGTTATGTACCTACCAGGTTCTCTGTTCTCTTAAGTCAGTTCAACACTTTAGCATCATCTAAAAAAAATCCTTCGACTTGTAAGTGACATATTTTTCGGTAACACTGTTTGACATCAAACCAATCTTAATGATTTCCAAGAATTTACTCTATTCCAAGTGGACCTGCCTTTGGTGATTCCAAATACGAAATTCTCAAAACGAAACTGACACCATATTCAAAATGGGCGAATCGTTACCCACATCTGTGCTGTGGTAAATTGAAAAGAGGACGCCTCCACCTTCATCCTCATCATACCCATAACGGCTCACGCTTTTCTGTAAGGATTCTGAATACCAAAATGGAGATGTCCACATGCAGAAGATTAACTGTGAATATTAATATGCCTCCTGCCCAACGTCAAAGCCTTCTATGTATTTTATGCATGTGCAAGCGATCGGAAGGCATTCTGCTTAAAACCATGAGCCTTCATATCGACATACATTGTATAAATATGTATAGGTACATAGCGGTCAGTAAAAATATATGTACAAACCGCCTCACTATGCCTGTTCAAATTCCTTTCTACGTAAATTGTGGGCTTGGAATTAATTCTCACCCAGGAACGTATCTATCGATAATAATTGTTGGTATTACACTGCAGTAGGTTAGGTAGACATACGTGCAGTTAGAGGATGTAGAGAATGTCATCTCTTGCTGTCGCATTTAATGAACACAACGTATGGACACGAAGGATGGAACGCGCAGTGACAATGACGTTGATGATGATGATGAGGGCTGTGCGGACTTCCAAGTTATGCTGTGCTTAATTATTCATACGAAGCGGATGTGATGTGTTATTTTAATCAGAGCACAACGTGATGATTGTTGTAATAATAATTCATTGCAATTGTTGCGGATGTGATTTAGAAGCCCCAGTGACAATGAGAGTGTGTGCTTGTGACAATAAGGAATCGCAGTATACGATGTGGAAACTTTTATAGTTTGTGGTATTTAGTAGGTTTAGAGTATCCACTTCTAGATACTTTTGTAATTGATTATTTAAAGTTTCTGATTCGACTTCTTAGATCTTATTATAGTATAACAAATTTTAAGGCAGTAGGTATCTCATAATGTTGCGTATAGAACTGAGTTCGAAATGGATATAAGAACACTGCTATGCAAAACTCCAACTCTACATCAGAACGAAAAATCGGTAGAGAACCACCTTACCTACGGTAGCGTGCTTATAGTTGGATGCCGGCATGATGCGCACAACTGTAAGCTATCCATTTATTAGTCAATGGATAGTCTCTATGCTCAGGACAAGAACTACTCAGGCAACACTAGGCAGCAGCCACATAACCAAATTCGCCCATAGAGGAACGCCGCAGGGAGGCGTCATCTCGCCCCTACTATGGCTAATGGTTATAAATAAAATTCTGGTGAAGCTAGACAGGGAACGGGTCAAAGTTGTCGCGTACGCGGACGACGTGGTGATACTAGTGTCAGGGAAGTTTCCCACCGTGATTAGTTAAATTATGGGGTCTACCCCGATATCTCGAAAAAAAAATCTCGAAAGCAAAAATCTCGAATGTAAAAATCTCGAATTTAAAAAATCTCGAAAATAAAAATCTAGAAAGCATAATCTCGAATGACAAAAATCTCGAAAACAAAAATCTCGATGCGTATGGGGGGCATGCTGCCCCCCGCAACCCCCCTTGGGTTTACTGTCTGGCTATGGGATGGGTGCAAAGAAAAAATCTCGAATTTACTTTTTGTTTTCGAGATTTTTTTCGAGATAGAGTCTTTCGAGATTTTTGTACTTTCTAGATTTTGACCCATTCGAGATTTTTGCATTCGAGATTTTTATCAAATTCATTTTCGAGATTTTGACCATTCTAGATTTGAGTCGTTCTAGTGAAAATGTGAGCTCAATCGGTTTACACTATCGAGATACACGAGATACACGATTTTGAATGTTTTTTTTGTATGGCCGGTCCACGCCCCTTTGACCAATTTTGACAAATATTCACTGGAACACTCCTAGGCCAATAACTAAGATTGTCCGTAAATTTGAGCTCAATCGGTTCGGCGGTTTTTGAGATAATATAAGATTTTGAATTTGTTTGTATGGGCGGCGCCAGGCCCCTTTGTCAAATTTTGATCAGTCTTCACAGTTGCACTCCCGGGCCAATACTTGAGATTATCTTTGAATTCAATCGAATCGGTGGTTTTTAAGTTTTAAGTAGCCGAACACAAATCACGATCCATTTTTATATAGGTACTAGCTGTACCCGCCCGGCTTTGCCCGTGCACAGGAATTGTATTGCTTATAGGTCTTAGATAATAATGTTCTTTCGTAAAAATGCGAGAAATGAGAATAAATTGATTTGGTGGAATTTTCTTTCTGCCTGAAATACAGCAATACGAACAAAATATAAAGAGAAAGATGAAAATTGGCCCGGCGGTTATCGAGATATAACGTCATCGAATTTCACCCCATAGAAGATGTTTTTTCTTTAGGAGGTATAAGATTTTGAATGTTTTTTTGTATGGGAGGTGCCACGCCCCTTTGTCCAATTTTGACCAATCTTCACAGCATCACCCCAGGGCACCAATACCTAAGATTATCTGTAAGTTTGAGCTCAATCGATTTGGTGGTTTTTGAGATACATATTAGATTTTGAATGTTTTTTTGTATGGGCGGTGCCACGCCCCTTTGTCCGATTTTGACCAAACTTCACAGAATAGCCTTCGTACAGAAAACAACGATTTTCTTAAGATTTGAGCTCAATCGGTTTTGTTGTTTTCGAGATATACCACGATTTTTGTATGGGCGGTGCCACGCCCCTTTATCCAATTTTTTCACATACAAACCTGCTACAAAAGAATACCTTTCCAGAAAAAAAGAATCATCAAATTCGGTGTAGCCAAACTCGAGTTATAAACGGACAAACATATTTTCAACTTTCTTTTAAATGTATAGCTATAGATGTACAAAGATTTACGATTACTATAATTTTATTTATTTATTTTTTTTTTTGTTTTTTCATTTATTTTTCAAAAATCAAGTTACAGATCATTTCAAAAAGCATGAAATTTGTTCGCGTCCTGAAATGTCAACCCCTCGAAAATGTGAACTGCCCATGTTTTAACTATAGTTCACAGGTTCACACTATCGAGTTAGTTACTGGATTTTCAAATCGGTTGAATAGCTGCTTATCTTATCACAAAGCGCTCTTTGGTTCCCAATATTTTTCTCTACAGAAGCGATGCGATTGAATTCTTATCGTGGTTCCGTGTGCCACGTCCTTTGAAGAAATGTTACTAATAGCAACAAAATTAAAATACCTTCCCTTAGAAAACGTATAACGAAACGACTGATTCACAGATAATCTCTTCAATTACCGCAGAGATACATTATAGTATTACTTAAACTTTGCCTATTCAACTTTTGCTAAATTGTGCATCAGACAGAATTTGTAAATTTATTCCATCATCTCCCACCTTGTGGCAGCAAGTCAAAATTTCATTGCACAAGTCGAATACACATTCCCAGCGACACTGAACAAATTGTGTACATTATTTACAATTACCATTGTTATGTTAAAAAGCCAATTATACTTCTGTCATCTCCATGAGGAGGAACTATAACAAAGCACCAAGACTACCGCCTCCGGCGCACTACATCGAAAAACACCAAGACGATGACTACACCGAACAATGCATCCGGTAATCTTGTTAAAAAATGAAAATTGCAACATGCAACAACATCCATTGTCCTGAATTATTCATCTCTAGCAATTGAGGAACCCCGAGCGCACTCTGAGTGAATGCATATCGTTTAAGGCATTCCGTTTCTCATTCCATATAAAGTTTCAGCCTTTAGCAACTTGGAAAATAAGGAGAACAAACTTTAGCTCCCTTCCGCCACCCGAAAAGGAAACAAAAAATCGATGTGCACATTATAAACCCGCATAAGCTTGTCGTAGATTCGTTGTCGACGTCTCAAGACCCTATGTCAGAGCCTCGACCCCCCCTAAGCTACTCGCAAGGGACAAATTAAAATATTTTGAAAACATCTTTTGAAGTCCGCCTCCTTGCAACATAGACATACATGCTTATAGCAGAAGTTGCAAGTTTGGTGCAAAGTTCGCTTCCGCTATCCTGCGCTACTGTTACAATACTCCTGCGACTGTTGGCATCTATATTCGCGCTTTTCTTTGTGCGGATGATAGAGATGTGGCGCTGCCGAACTTGTTAACCGGGGTCGGAGTTAGGGTGAGTTTCTTTTTAAAAAAAAAGTTTCCTTTCCCAGTGCAAATGCTTTGGTGCCCATTAAAAAATTAAATCATAAACGAAAAAGATATGGGAAAACTCAGAGATAGCGAGGACGAGGGCGAGATGAGCAGAGAAAAGTTTTTCATTGGCTTACAATCACAGAGTCCCTTTCGGTACCTACTGTAATTCAGCGGTAGCATAGCACGGAGAGTGCATATACCAGCAGCAGCGGAAGGATGAGTTTACTTTCGAGTTAGCATTTCACTTAAAGTGATGTTCAGAGTGAATAACGAAGATGATAAATTTAATGTAACAGTTTGGAGGAAGTTTTTCTATCTGGCGTTTCGGTGGGTAGCATGACTTCGTCGTCGTCGTCGTAGTCGTATTCTCCCTTAATTTGTTTCAATTTTTGTGAAACTCTACAAGTGGCGCGGATTAAGATCGAGATAAAGTTAAGTTTACTTTTCAGTAATTGATTTTCATACTTTTTATCTTATTTGTGTAGGTGGAAGTATTGAACAATGAACATCTTCATCTTGGACTGTAGGGGTGTACCTGTACCAGACACGAAGCGTCCATATATTGAAGGGAAACAGTGCTTCCGCAAGAATTTCAAAAAAAAAACATTCATAACAAAGAATTTCTTTATTCGAAATTACAAGAAACAAATCGTTTTAATAAATCATGTATATGAAACACTTTTCTCCCCTTAACATAGCCTTATAGCCCCATTTAGACGATCATTTCAATTTCAGTTCCAGTTGAGTTATCAGTTAAGCTTTCAGTTAAACTGATGTCTAAATGCAAACACTGAAGCGTCTAACTGAAACTGAATCTGTTTCATAAGTTTTCAGTTCAGTTGTCAGTTTTAGTAGACATATCTTCGAACCTCACGAGTAAATTGAAAGCTCAACTGAATACCGGACGAGGACGTCTAAATGCACTGCCATTTTTAACTGAACTGTCAACTGATCTAATAACTGATCGTCTAAATGGGACTTAGTCGAAAGCGTTATTAAAAATAAAGAAGTTTGGGACACTGAAGCTATTGTTTTGTCGAAAGGTCGGATAAGAAATTTATTGTTCTTCTCTTATTTTTCAATGTTTTTTCCACATTTTATTTAAAATTCTTTAATCAAAATCTAGCGATGTTCAATATTGTCTAAATCAAGTTAATAAATTCAAAAACAGTATTTATAATCTATACTTGAATAAACAAATTTCGATAATTTTTGGACAAAATTTAATGAAAACGAGAATTTGGTCAATTTCAATAACCATAGGCGTTCAAGTTTCAACAAGTTTCAACAAAGGAACAATTTAATGATCTTGTTCAACAATTGTCGACCAAGTCATCAATGAAATCGATATTCGGTTTAGTTCCCTGTCATGTTTTTAATTTTAGAAATTTTCGGACACAGCATTGAACACAGTATGAACATTTTAAAACCAATTTTCCTGTTAACTTGCTCAATAATTTATAGAGCTCATACCCGGGATATTTTGACATTCCAGTGTTGAAAACAGAACTAAAGTTGATGATTTTGAATTAATTTTATCAATGAAAGGATTATATGGATTCCAACGATGGGTATAGCGAAAGATGAACCAAGCTAAGGAAAATGAAAAGCAATCGACGAATATTCCTGATTGGCTTTGCGAACAGCGATTTATTTTGTTGCTTACACGTTGACGTCCAAATCCAAAAGAAGGAAAAATGAACGGGTTACAACATTTGAGAGTCTTAAAATTTGATTTACATACAATCGGTAATTAGTAAATAGTTGTGCCCGTTAAGAGAGCAATACAAAAGATAACAATAGAAAACAAATAACAATAAGAAACGCTAATAGGGTAAATAGTGCAATGTTTAGTTACGAAAATGTTTAAAGTTATGAAAGCATATTTGAACAAAAGTAAGTATGATATTAATCGTAAACATCCCGGCGCCCCTGAAGGAGTTTCAGGATAATGGTAGCAGGGCTAATTTAGATATTGGTCTGACAAAGGTGCCTGCACTCGTCTTAACAGTGGCCACGCGAACAAGTTGGTCTGCTCCTGGTTTAACGGCTTCGATTCTACCTAAGATCCACTTGGTAGGAGGCAGATTAGGTTCCTTCATAACGACGACATCTCCAGGTTTGAGGTTGGGTTTTGGTTGTTGCCATTTGGGTCGCTCTTGAAGGGTCGTTATATACTCCGTACTCCATCTCTTCCAAAACCCTTGAGTCATATTTTGAAGATGATTCCAGTAAGAAAGTCGATTTAATGGCGTGTCCGTGTGGTTCGGTTCGGGAATCGCTGTTAAGGGTTGACCTATTAAAAAGTGAGAAGGAGTTAGAGGGTTTAAATCACTGTCTGATATACAACATAAAGGTCGGGAATTAAGAATAGCTTCAATTTGACTAGTTACTGTGGTTAGTTCCTCAAAGGTTAAAGTTGATGACCCAATAACGCGGCGAAGGTGAAGCTTAACCGACTTGACACCAGCCTCCCACAATCCGCCAAAGTGGGGAGCCGATGGCGGAATAAAATGCCACGCGATTCCATCCTTTGCGAGAGATGATGTGACGATGTCGTTATGCGATTGAGTCATTACGAGCTGGTGCATTTCAGTGAGGCAACGGCGTGCACCGTGGAAGTTGGTGCCGTTGTCACTAAAGATGTTCTTACATATTCCTCGACGAGACACGAATCGGCGTAGAGCAGCTAGAAAGGCATCTGTCGTAAGGTCACTCACCACCTCAATATGTATAGCTTTGGTGCACATGCAGACGAACAATGCTATATACGCCTTGGAGTATTTGGGGTTGCGACCACGAGACAGTTTTATAGTCAGGGGACCAGCATAATCACATCCTGTGTTGAAAAACGGTGGACTAGGCTGTATGCGTTGCTCTGGCAGATCCCCCATCAGCTGGCTACTAGTTAACCTTCTCTGCATGAAGCAAGGCTTACAGATATGAATGATCCTTCGAATCAAGTTGCGGCTACCCAAAATCCAGAACTGCTGGCGAACAATTGCAAAGGTTTCCGAAACGCCTGTGTGCATATATCTTTCATGAATGTCTTTAACTATAAGAAATGAGATATTATTGTTTTTTGGGAGTAGAATAGGATGTTTGATATTATATGAGACACTTGCGTGTCTTATACGCCCTCCAACACGAAGAATTCCATCGGTGTCCAGAAACGGAGAGTATTTCGATAGCGTTGATTTAGGAGAAAGACATCGTTTAGTTTGAAGGTCATTAATATCCATGGAAAATGATTTGCTTTGCACGACCTTGTAAATAAATAACTTTGCAGCATGAAACTCCTTGAATCGCAAACCATGGTTAATACGAAGGGTCGACCGTATTCGACAATTTGAAATAAAACGAAAACAGAGTGCAACTACTCTCACCAGACGATACCACGACGACATTTTATCGATTAGCGATTGGATTATATTAGTATCGGCCGATGTAACAAGGACATGTTTCGGAAGGGGTCGAGTTTCAGATTTAACAAGATCACTGTCAGCTACTTGGGGAGGAATACACCATGAGGAGTTAGGCCACTGTTCTTCGGGTTCCGATAACCAAGGCGGACCCGTCCACCAAAGATGATGGTTTACTAGGTTCATAGGCGACACACCACGTGACGCACAGTCGGCTGGATTGAGTTCGGACGCGACATAGTTCCATGAATGTCTAGGGATTATTTCCAGAATTGTTGCTGTTCGATTGGCAACAAATGTTGTCCAACGTCGAGGAGGTGACGAAAACCAGTGTAATACTATTTCCGAATCGCAGAATGCTGTTACCTTTATCGAAATTGAATTCAGTGAAGATTTGATAAGTTTTATAAGTCTCGCGAGGAGTAAAGCGCCACAAAGTTCCAAAAGCGGAATAGAAAGAGGTTTTAAAGGAGCCACTTTCGTTTTCGCTGCAACAATGATAACCTTGAACTCACCCGTTGTTGTTTTCGAACGAGCATAAACTACGGCTGAATATGCTAATGACGAGGCATCCGAAAAGCCATACAATTCGAGGACCTCGGACGATAAAAAGGCATTTCGTGGAACACGGATTTGTTGAAGACACGGCAGACTATTTCGATAGCTCATCCAACGATCAGCTATTTCGGATGGAAGAGGGTCATCCCAACCAAGTGCTAACTGAGATGACCAGAGCTCCTGAAACATCATCTTGAAGAGGACAACTGAAGGCGCTAAGAATCCTAACGGATCGAATACCCGAGCTATTTCCGAGAGCAAGATTCTCCTACTGACTTCAGACGTCGGTTTTGGTTGGGTTAAGCGAAACGAAAATGTATCAGAGCACGGGTTCCAGTACATTCCGAGAACCTTTATTGTGGATTCGGAATGTTCTGTATCAAATACCGAATACTCGCGATCCTCAGGTTTTACTTTAGCCAGTAGGCTCCAGCAATTAGAGCTCCATTTCCGAAGATTTATGTTTGCTAACGATAGAAGATTTATGAGCTCAGATTGTAAGTCAAAGAGATGGTCGATTGAGTTCGTCCCTGTCATGATATCATCGACGTATACATCATTTAGCAGGATTCGAGCAGCGTTTGGGTGGCTCTCCTTATAGTCGTCTGCGAGTTGTTGTAAAACACGAACTGCGAGAAAGGGGGCGGATGCTGTTCCGTATGTTACGGTTTTCAGACGGTAGTGTTTTAAATCCTCTTCAGGAGATTGACGCCAGACAATACGTTGAAAGTCAGTTTCTTGGTTACGAATCAGTATTTGGCGAAACATTTTCACAATATCAGCTGTGAAAACATATTGATGTTGTCGGAAACGTAAACAAACACCGATTAGGTCACGCTGAATAGGTGGGCCAACGAGAAGCTGACTGTTTAGCGATTTCCCATGCGAATCGGCTACTGACCCGTCAAACACAACACGGAGTTTGGTGGAAGAGCTGTCGAGCTTAAAAACCGCATGATGTGGCAAGTAAAATTGTTTTCCGCTGCCAGTTTCGATATCCTTGGAAGGTATGAGTTCCATATGACCGAGGTCAAGATACTCTTGCATGAAATTTGAATATTGTTTGTGTAATTCAGAGTTATCACGAAATCTTCTTTCCATTGCACGCATTCGAGAAATGGCAGCAGAAAGAGAGTTTCCAAATGTTGGACAGGGAGTTTGAAACAGAAGAGGGACAATATATCTTCCATCGTGCGAACGAGAGACGTTCTCTCGAAATTGAACTTCAGCAGGATCGTCAGAAATCTTTGCCGCGTGTGACTGAACTTCATCTAATTCCCAGAAGCGCTGTAATAATGCATCGGTATCGATGGTAGAATGTAAAATAGATAAAGCAGAGCTGGAATTATTGATAAGCTCCCCAGTTATGACCCAACCGAAAGAAGTGTTTTGTGCCAATGGTTTACCCTGGGGTCCGTGAATTTGTCCTGCCTTAACGATTGACCAAACCTTATCGGCACCAAGTAGAACATCGACAGGTTTACGAATGTTGAAGTGGGGATCTGCGAGATCCACACCTTGAAGGTGCTTCCATGTGGATGCATCAAACGATTGACTGGGTAGATCTGATGTTATTTTTCCAAGAATGAGCGCGTCAAGACATAATAGAGAAGAGTTGAATCGCGAAACCAGATTTATTGAAATACGTCCCTTTGTGTGACCTGCGACTGTTGACGATAGACCTAGGAGCGGAATTCGAGAATGTTGGCGAGGATGTCCTAGACGCTGAGCTAATGATTCCGTTATAAACGAAGACTGTGATCCCGTATCAAGCAAAACTCGACAATCAATAAGTTTACCCTGGTTGTCCTGAACCTTCGCAAGAACGGTTGGAAGGATAGTTTGCTGGTGAAGGTTAAGCGAATGATTTGTAACTAAAGGGGTAACTGAACTGCAATGGGGTTGGGGTATATCACTTGTACATTGTGGCGACGATGATGATTCAACGGACGAGGATTCACCGAGAGAATTATTTGGATGCGTAGTGGAATCGTTGTTCGAATCTTGTGGATGAACCAATGAGTGATGTCGCGATTTACATACGCGGCAGCGGAACGTAGACCTACATCTATTGGCGGAGTGTCCAATGCGAAGACAATTGAAACACAGCGAATTTTCCTTCACGAATGTCCGACGCAATGAAATGTTCAGCCCAATAAACGCAGTGCATTGTGATAAAATATGATCCCCTTTGCATTTGGGACAACGCGAACTGTTTACCCGAGTTTCGGCAACGTGAGCACGTATCGATGGTGATTGTTTCGCGCGCGATGGATTTGATCGATGAACTGGCCTACATATTCGTAAGCATCACATCGTAGCTCAAGAAATGATAACAACTCATCGATTGTGCAGTCATCACGCGACCCTACCTCTTTCGCCCATTCACGTTTGGTATCCTCATCAAGTTTATTCAACAGAATGTAAATTATCCAGGGATCTCGATCTTCTTTTTCTGCTGCATGAAGTCCCCGAAGAACTTCATCAGCACCGTCAGTAATTTTGCGTAGGATTTGAGCATTTGGAGTGGTTAAAGTAGGTAACGACATATACGAATGTATTAACGATTGGACAAGGAGGTTTACACGATTGTACCGCCTTTCGAGCCTTTCCCAGGCTTCAATATAGTTCGACTCGGAAATTGGAATATGTTTAATTAGATCAGCCGCTTCATCTTTCAAAAAGGATTTGAGGTAATAGAATTTCTGAGTCGCAGTTAGATTTGGCTTATTGTCAACCGAACCGGTAAATGTATCGCGAAATGATGGCCAATCTTTGTAGTTTCCCGAAAAGGGAGTCACAGTTATATTTGGGAGTGTAACATTTGAGCATGTTGTGTTAGATGGCGAATTCAACTGCTTGAGAAATTTGGTCTGCTGATTTGCAAGCTCCTCAAATAAATGGAGCTGCTTCCTTTCAGATTGCCTTTCCCGAATAGCTTTGGTAAGCAACGCATTAGTTGCAAAATACGTGGTTTCATATTTCCCGAACTCTTCTTCTAATGTTTGAAGTGCCGCGATATTTGTTTCGTCTGTTTCTTTTAAACATTCTTTATGAAAAACCTCAAAATCGACCCAAGCTTTCTCTAATTTGTCTAGCCGAGCTTCCAGCAATTCGGAAGTAACATCACTATTTATAGCTGTCGCAAATTCGGATGCACGAGTTAAACGAGACTTTGCGTTCCCTATCAATTGTTTAGAGGACATTTTAAGTTCGGCTATACGTTTGGGAAAGAGAACTGAGTGAAGGTTATTTCAATAAACAGCGAAATATAGGTAACCTTGATTAATTATAACGAGGGAATATTATGATTATAAGGGAATTGTCACGACACGTGATATATAACTAATAGTGTTCTTAGTATTCAAGCATACACTGGTCGGCATAAGTATTTTGACAAAACTAAAGTTAATTTTGCTCATAATTTGAAACTTACTTCATGTAAATTTTGGCACCAATGGAAAGGTCATTTAAATTCCGTTTGAATGATACACAACTTTCCTTAACCCATTAAGTACCCATTGAAAATTTTGAACCCTTGTAAAAGCCTACTTTTTTGACTTTTTTCCTCGGTCCCAAAAAAAAAAATGTTTTGATGCAAAAAGTTTCTTCAAACAATTCTAATAGTGACTGCAAAAAAAAATTTTCAAAAATCTCTTCGCTAATATTTTTTATGATTTTTTGAAAATTGCTAAAAATGACTATTTTAGCAACTTTTTCCTCCTTTTCATACAAAATTTTTCTGAGATCATCCCATTCAAAAAATCATAAAAAATGTTACCGAAGAGATTTTTGAAAAATTTTTTTTGCAGTCACTATTAGAATTGTTTGAAGAAACTTTTTGCATCAAAACATTTTTTTTTTTGGGACCAAGGAAAAAAGTCAAAAAAGTAGGCTTTTACAAGGGTTCAACATTTTCAATGGGTACTTAATGGGTTAAGGAAAGTTGTGTATCATTCAAACGGAATTTAAATGACCTTTCCATTGATGCCAAAATTTACATGAAGTAAGTTCAAATTATGAGTATAATTAACTTTAGTTTTGTCAAAATACTTATGCCGACCAGTGTATATTAAAACACACGCGGTTGATTAATCGAAAGTCTTTCAATGATTCAATGTTCAATTAAATAAATTAAATTCGGCTGCGAAGGACCATGATTTTGAATTAATTTTATCAATGAAAGGATTATATGGATTCCAACGATGGGTATAGCGAAAGATGAACCAAGCTAAGGAAAATGAAAAGCAATCGACGAATATTCCTGATTGGCTTTGCGAACAGCGATTTATTTTGTTGCTTACACGTTGACGTCCAAATCCAAAAGAAGGAAAAATGAACGGGTTACAACATTTGAGAGTCTTAAAATTTGATTTACATACAATCGGTAATTAGTAAATAGTTGTGCCCGTTAAGAGAGCAATACAAAAGATAACAATAGAAAACAAATAACAATAAGAAACGCTAATAGGGTAAATAGTGAAATGTTTAGTTACGAAAATGTTTAAAGTTATGAAAGCATATTTGAACAAAAGTAAGTATGATATTAATCGTAAACAGTTGATTTTCGATGACGAGAATTTTACGTCAAAAACTGATCATAAAGAAATATAAGATTTTTAATCAGTACTGATTTGGATAAAAGTTTTACTGAATAGTTAAGCTTTGTAATTATTGTTGACTCTCCCCGTGACAAAAGCATTTGTAGAGAGATAATTTTCGTGTCTTAAAAGAATAAAAAAATACTTACGAAATAAATGTGGACAAGAAAGTTTGTCAAATTTAGCCCTTATTTCGATTGAAAAAGCATTGTTAAAAGAAATCCAAACCAAAGGGAAATTTTATGACCAAATAATAGATAATTTTGCTTCAAAAGAAAGAAAAATTAATTTATATTATTATTTATTTAAATTAATTCTATATCTACATACAATGTGCAATTAATACGAAACGATCTCGAGACAAAGGATTATTATGACTAGATCATAGATAATTTTGCTTAAAAGAAAATTTGTATTTAATGTACAAGACTTAATATATTACATATACATATATTGTTTTTTTTTTTATTATTTTGTTTTTAATGAATTTTAAAAGTATTTTTGTATATACCATTTTGGGCTTAAATAATTTTAATAAAGCGATATTTTCTTGAATAAAGGACTCTTAAGTTTAAAGTTGAGTGCCTTGTCTTGTATAATAACAACTAGACCCTTGTCTTGTATAATAACAACTCACATGGTTAACATTTTGTTCGCTCCGTTTAGGAGGGAGGGGTAAAAAAAAACTTATTTTTACTTTTTATACCCGGTACCACACTGTGGTGAGGGTATATTCACTTTGTCATTCCATTTGTAACGCACATAAGGAGGCGTTGTAGGTATGACAAACTATATATATTATTGATCAGCATCACTTTCTTAGTCGATCTAGCGATGTCCGTCTGTCTGTCTGTCTGTCTGTGCGGCCGTAATTTAAGAGCTATCGACTTGGATGAAAACTACTACTACCTCCCATACAAAAATATCGGATTTATATAGCTTTTTTATGTTAAAAATTAAATTGAAATAGCTACTGTAAAGATAGCAAGTTTAAACTTTGCACATATTGTTTTAATAATATTTAAAACATTTTGACAAAAAATGAGGCTGGTCGAATAAAAAGTACCCATACCTCCCATACAAATATATACTTTTTTAATACTAAAATATTTTTTTTTATTTTACAATAATATAGTACCGGGTATTTGAGCTTCGGCATAGTCGAAGATAATTGTCTTACTGGTTTTCCTTAAATTTCAAGTTTGAAAGCATTTTTTTCAAAAACTATTAATAAAAATAACTTGATTTAAAAAAAATATGAAAGAACAGACTCCTCACTTTCAAAAATCTTAAAGTTATTTACTGTAGCTGTTTAATATTTTATTTTCATTTTATGTTTAATTTTTTTTAAATAACCCCTCCCGCCTAAACGAAGCCAGATAGACCCCCCCTCCCATAGTAAAAAAACGCTTATATTTAACTCATCTACAAAAAACCGTTATCAATTTTTGGCGCCTAAGTTATCGTACTCGTGCCCCCATTTTTGTCTCGGCAATACACTTTTTGAATTAGAATGTCGGAACGCTTGAGTCTTGAATATACAAAATCATACTGCTATTAATTGCGCTGAAAATCGTTTGTTCGGTTATATAACTTTCAATAGATTATAATTTCTTTCGAGGATGCATGAGGATCTTCCCGTGTTGACGCAATGGTCCATAAAACGAGTACCTATAATAAGTATTATGTCAAAAGTCCTAATGATTCCTCAACGGATTCCTTCCAAACACCATACATTTTCTTGGGCTTGTATCATATCGAAGATTTCGTTAACCTTGGTCGCATAGAGTCTTTGACTCTTACCCGAAATGAATTACACATGTATAACTATAACTACATAAGTAACTTACTCCTAAGGCACTTGCGCACATGCAGAAAAGGACATCAACCACTTGGATCTATCCGAAGACAGTTGGCTAATAATGGAGCTTGTTTGTTAGAGGTATAGCTAACTTTCCAGTAACACACTTTGTTAAAAGTTGAGAGAAATATACAGATTTGAAATGGTGTGGAAAAGGAAAAAACATTTTCGTGCAAGTACTTTACTTTGGCTACATGAAATTTGGCCCCAATGAAATATGGCCCCAAACTGAATATGAAAAATCACCCCAAAAATTTACATGAAAGGCAACAACAACAGAAAATTGCGTAAAATTCTGCGAAATGGGGTGACAATTCATATTTTGGGGCCTTTTTTCATTTTTCAGTTTGGGGTAAAATTTCATTATAAAATAAGACTCCAAAAGAAGAAATGAAATAAGGTCCCAAACGAAAACGTATGCCCTGCAACCCCCCCCTGCTTGGGTTTACTGTCAGATTTGGGGCCTTATTTCATCGCAGTGGGGCCTTATTTCATATTTGAAATTGGGGTATTATTTCATTATGAAAAATAGCCCCAATTTTGAGGTGATTTTTCATTTTCAGTTCGGGGCCATTTTTCATTGGGGCCAAATTTCATGTAGCCCTTTACTTTGTGTCGAATGTAGTTTAGCCTTAATCTCGAATTTACCTGGAGTGGGATTCTGTAAGATGAAAACTTTCAATCGTTTTCGTTTGCACGAACGGTTTGCTTTATGTATCTACAAAAGGCGTTGTTCTGAACAGAGCTCGAGCATTATGAGCGCGCTCTGAACCGGGCGTGCTCAGAGCGTGCTCGGAGTGTTCTGATTTCTTTGTGAAACACACTTGAGCACATAGCTGTCATATGGTTGTTTATTAATTCTTATTTATTACATTTGGTTTACCTTCTGTGCCAGAACAACAACTCTCGTCCACCACTTCAACTATTTAGCTTATCCTGTTTTTTTTTCTGTCAAATGTGACTGTAAAGTGCGTAATCACCTTTTTACTCAGTGTGCTCAATTTATTCTGAGCTCGTAGAGCGCGCTCTGAACGTGCTCTGAACATTCTCTGAGCGAAAAAAGAAACACAAAATCTGAGCTCTGATGCCTCTGAGCTAAAAAAGAAACACGAATTTTTTTTTTGACAGTTCACGCTCGCTCTGAACTAAAAAAGAAAAAACGCCTAAAAAGGAAAGAATTTTCGTTTGCGCGAAACAAAAAAACGAAACCCATTTTTACGTTTTCGTTTATTTTGCTTCATGTAACTCTAAAAACGAATGACATTTTCGTTCCGTGCGAAAGGAAAACAACGACAGCTTGTTCATTGACGTTTTCCATTTTCTTTGATTATTTTAACAGTTTAATCCCATTTGCGGCTATTTCTAACAATTAAGGTGTCAACAAACATTTCTGGAGCACTAATGGGTTGCTTGCACTGCATAAAAGCTGTGTGTCTTCAATATAGTGATGCGGCTCATGACTACTTTGTGTGGAAAGACTGCACAATTAAATCAAAACAATCCTAATTGTGAATGTTGAGAGAAAAACAATAACAACAACTCATAGAAACAGCCACTTTTGGAAGTGATAACACCAATCAGACTCCTTTTGAGTGAGTTGAATACATAATTTAAATTCTGATATAGTCAATTCTCCGTATATAATCCACTTGGGAAGACATTTCTGCTTTTACCTGCCGGGAAATGAACCTTTCATTTGGATTATGTCAATGCACCAAGTGACTACTGCTTGCGGCAACTGAGCGATATGTCCTCCAACTGGTGATTAGGACAGATGAGAAGACCAACCTCAGTGCATTTTGGTTGCTACGACCTACGAGGTGTTTTTATTTATTGCCGTTCTCTCAGACTTCTTCGCCTTCTTCTTAATTCTAGCCAACGAAATGCAAGGAATCTATTTTAAATATTAAATGATATATCATAGAATCAGAAAAGTAAAGGGCGCAAAAACATACATTTAGGTGCTGCTGTTAAAAGCAAAAGTTTCTCCAACTGTCAAATTGATCCTAAAAGTTTGCGAAGAGAAAGAAAACAAAAAACGAAAGGAGTTACATGAAGCAAACTTTCGCTTTCGCGTGATTTCCTTCCATTTTTTAAAAGCGATAGCGTTTTTCGTTTCGATTTTTACAGAATCCCACCCCTGTTTTTCGCACGGTCAGCTGTACGTTGCCTGTTCTCGGAAAACAAATCGAAAAACATTGTTCGCTGACTACTGATTTCGATTCCATTCAAATAAATCACATTGATTAGGGCTTAGCTTCTAATTATAAATGCCAATAATAATAATATAAAAATTTAATATAAATTTAATTTAATAATATTAATATATATATAATTTAATTTAATATAAAATTTCATAACAACAAGATGTCACCGTTGATGGCATACTGACAGCCAAGAAAATAATTAAACATTTAAATTATTATAGAAGTGTTTTATGGAAATTTATATATAAAATGTTATCAACACCATAACTGCCGTTATTTCAAAACAAAGCTTTATACGCTAATCTACACTCATTGTGCAGAAAATTCATCAGTTCTACCACTAATTGCAAATTTGCATAAATCGTCTCTCTGCTTTTTCGAAATTTATTTACAATCAATTTACACTCAGCAGGCGAAGACTGAGGAAGCTTACAAAAACGGTTGGTGGCGGCCTTAACAATCCCCAGGTACTTTACCATCCGAACAACTCCGCAGGACGTTTGCGAAATGAATATTTATAATTTTAATTGAAAAAGTTTTCCCCCTCCCATGTGCAACGCGTTGCCGGTGTGTTTTCATTACGCTATAGTTACTCAATGCTCTATTGTAGCTCTGTACATAGCCTAGGCCCTAGGTAATACCGCCACCAACACCATCGGCTGGCCACCAACCAAAGGCGCTAATACACTACATTATACAAGTGGTATTTGCGGTCAGGATGACGCAGGTGGGAAAAACACTCTGAACGATGTTAAATTTCCAAGGAAAAGTTTTTTTTTATACATTATGCGATTGAGATCTCTCTTTTCCTTTACCATATTAGGCTCAAACCAACAAAAAAAACGGTCTCTCTCAATAATAGGTTCAATGGCATGAAGTAATCCTTTTTTTGCAGGTGCACTTCTCAGCTGTGCAGTGCTGTGGAAGTGAATGGGCAGTGGCATCAATCGAAGTGGTTGAAGGATTACTGAGTGGAGTGCTATGCTATGATGAATCCTAGCGAAAGGAGTGTTTTTGCGCGAGGTTATTCGCCACCATCCACTGACGGACATTCTCGAATGGAATTTCCTAATTGAATTCAAGCGAAAAATATTTGAATAAAAGCTTTTACCAAACACTGATGAATGCGGGTAATTCAAAGGAAACTAGTGAATTAAAAAAAAACAAAACTGCGGCTGCCAGGACTCGGCTTCAGTTTCTGTTAGTCAACAAAGGCATTGAAATATTGCAGCCGGATCGATATAGCATCGATTGCTAATTGAAACACATGCTGAATTAATACCTATACCCAACCAAATATTATGCAACTTATTGTTCGGCGTCTATTGAACAGGGACGGTTAGAAGTGCTCTTGGGGCCCCACATAACGATGGGGATCAAAATATGTGCCGACCTTCGATGAGTCATTCCAATAAAAATAACTAACAGGTCCTACCAGCGACTCAGAAATATAACACGTAATTAAAGCACTAAAGAAAAAAATTATCAGCCAAGAAAGATAAAACTAATACTAGTGTAACTTCACAAAGTTTGATAAACAGTAAAAATTAGGATTGTCACCCTAGGTTGGTGCCTCACCAGTCTTCAACCTGTCGCTTTTTCGTTTCATCATAGTTCGGAATTATACTGAATTATGGGCCATAAGAAATTTCACTATAACTTCATCGGATTTCGGAATTGATAGATAGATAGATAGATAGATAGATAACTTTATTTAGCGTCGAAAGCTATTATTTACATACATACATTTTTACATTGATCTGATTCTAGATATTAGATTTTACAAATTCAATAACACATTTTTTAAAAGATTTTAAATTATTTACTTCCTTAATATTTGCAGGTACATAATTCATTATCTATATAATTTGAAGCCTTTATAAATGAGTGAGTTTTGAGCTCTTGCTTTTACGTAATTTCGTAACGTTAGGTCATTCATGTTTCTTAAAATGTAAGGTTGGACCTCTCTAATATAACGGACATATTTAGTTAAATATCTTGGCATTGTATTATTTTTTATCTTGAAAACAAAAATTAACAAATTCATTACAACTCTTTGTTTAACAGATAACCATCGCAACATACTTAACATATAAACAATGGACGTATACCTACTACACTTTATTATATTTCTCATTGCTTTATTTTGTAAAATTTGTAATCTGCCCAACTGACTTTCATTACACAAAAACAGAACAGTTGAACAATACTCAAAATGAGGTTTCACAATAACATTATAAATTTTAATTGCAGTTGGGGTCGTCACTTGCTTCCTTATTCTTTGCATAAATCCAATTTTTTTTTGCAATTTTTTTACACATATACCAACATGGTTTTAAAAGTCTAACTTACAATCAATTATTATTCCAAGATACTTAATCACTTGAACTTTTTCAATAACTTGGTTTTCTATTTTAAGATTCACATTAAAATTAGATCTGTCATTCAATATCATACATTTAGTTTTACTGGCATTTATTTTTAATCATTTTTGGCAAAGCCACTCGTAGATTCTATTTAAGTCCTCTTGAATTTTATTATGGCTGTCTTCAATATCTTCCCCATCGATGAAAAGTAAGGCATCATCAGCGAATAGAGCGAGTTGACAATATTTCAGCACACGTTCCATATCATTGATGTAGATAAGGAATAAAAGTATCCCCAGAACTGATCCTTGCGGTACCCCAAGCATAACTTCTTTCGGATTTGATAGAATGTCATTAACTTTAACTTTTTGAGTGCGTTTACACAGATAAGATTCAAACCATCTTATTTATTTTCCCACAACACCGTATTTTTTTAACTTTTAAATAAGAATATTCCTGTCTATCGTTTCAAAAGCTCTCTTTAGATCTAAGAAGGCACTGTATACACTTTTCTTTTTTGATATAGACTCTTTCCAGTTTGTCAGTACGAAATTTAGTGCACTTTCGCATGAATGTTCCTTTCTAAAACCAGATTGGGTTTCTTTTATGAAATTATGCCTTTCGAAGTAGTTCTCTAATTGATTAAACACAATTTTCTCAACGATTTTTTCATATAGTGGTAGGGAGTTGATAGGTCGAAACTCGTTACATTTTTTTGTATTTGCCACTTTAGCGATAGGAGTTACAATAGACTCCTTCGTCAGGAAAACTACCTTCCTCAAAGGTTTTGTTTATGATTCTTATTAACACTGGGTTTAGTATTTCAGAGTTGTCTAAATATATTTTAGAGCACAGCATAGTAGAGTCTCTTTTGTTTTTCATTTTTGTTAGTATTGACCGTATATCTTGTGTAGTAATATCACTGAAGGTAAATTTAGAGTTTGTTTCATTTATTGAATTCACGAACGTTTTTACAGGGGTGGATTCATTTATCTCCATTATACAAAAAATCATTGAATTTGTCCACAATCAGCTTGTTATTATCTATAACTTTATTGTTAAATTCGACACACGTTATCGCACTTGTTATTTGTAACGATTTGTTATTTGTAATAACATAGTCCAATAAACTTCTAGTGTTCTGAGTTATTCTAGTTGGTTCACTTACAATTTGGAAGCATGCGTTATCTTTTATAATTCGTCTTATTTCTATACTATATGTTTTTGATTTACATAGCCAATAAATGTTGATGTCACCAACAACTATTATATCACCTTTTTTGTCACTTATCTCATCCATCAAAAGCACAAAATCGTTACAAAAAATTCTTTTGGATCCACTAGGTGATCTGTACACACCGACAATAACACATTCATAGTTACAGAAACGCACATGCACTTTTAAAATTGGTACATAATGAGCAATAAAAAGTTTCGGAATTCGGAGTTATACTGCCCGGATAGCAGTAAGAGGTTTCACTTCCACCTGTCGCTTCCTCGTTTCATCCTAGTTGGGAATTACTGCCCAATGAGCCGAAAGAAGTTTGACTTTAACCTGTCACCAGAGCTCGGAATTACTGCCCAAATAGCCATAAGAAGTATCATTCGGAATCACTCCCCAACGAATTGTAAGACGTTCAACTTCCACCTGTAGCTTTTTCGTTTCATCGCAGTTCCAAATTACTGCCCCACGCGCTATTAGAAGTTTCACTTCGGAATCACATGCGGTCGAACCTAATCTGACAGTCGACTTCGCTATAGGTTGACCTGTCAAACACTTACATTGTCTAACTAAACCATGTTCGCCCCGAATTCAATTTAACCTCAAACGCCACTGTCTATATACACTGAGTTCAACAAGACAAAGCAAATACATATACAAAAAATAAAAATTGCAATTTCATTTGGTTCACCCGCGCTCTTTACAGATACACTCGGCCAATATGGTCGTAATAATACGTATATCCTTTGGCCAACATGATTTACTTATGCCATGTTTACTCCTGATGCCGGGAATTTTAGTCTCATTTGTAACAGGATGTTTTGGTTAGGGTTAGGGTAGCAGTCAAGGGTTGTATTAAAAAAAAGTTTGTAAATTCTCCTACGTTATCCCTATTTCAATGTTTTCGGCTGCTGTAATGTCCTTGTGCCAGGATTAATCAGTAGCTTCAAATTTATTGGCCAGCCAGGGAATATTAATTACATTCGCGAGCAAGTCGCGACAATGTTTGGGTTCGCAAATACGTTGAGCAAGGGATAATGGTATGCATGTACACAAAATGAAGTTCCGAAGAGGATTAATGGAAGCAGCTGGGACTATTTGGTGAAATATATATATGCTAGTGTGATTTACAAGGGAAAAGTGCTGCAGTAGTTATATTAGGAAGACAAAATACTTTATGGGTTATTAAGGAAGGGTTCTGTTAATTTTAAATTAAATATAGACCCCTTGGCTTAGCTTTCAAGACATCATGTCAAATACTTTGAATTCCTAAATAGATGAAGGGGTTAATTCCAATATTACACCAGGTTTTTTTTTATTACTATGTAGCTGTACCCGCTACTCCATTACTCCTGCCAGAATTTTTGGCGATAGACCCTCACTTTCTTGACGGATATTCACTTTTGAGGGGTTTAAGAATCTGAGTCTTGTTGATATAGACTTGTGACTTCAAAAGAAGTCTGGAACGGTTAAATCAGGCGATATTGCCGGTCAGTGCAAATCGACAAAACGAGAGATTAGGCGACCCGGTTATGCAGCCTTCAGATTTCGGTTGTGGCTCCTTACTCTATCCTGTTGGAAACACATGTTCTTCAGTCCCAATTCATCCAATTGAGGAAAGACATAGATGCCCAATTCCGTGGCACGCCCGCCGTCTAGTCTTTACTTCGTCTGGTCGATACTCCGGGTCCAGGCTCTAGGCCGGCGAGACCTGGTAGCATCTCGTATAGTCTCATACTCCTATACGCCACCGGGCTATACAGAAACCAGCAGCTTTCGGAAAATATTAAATTTATCTAATACTACTTACTTATCGGGCTCCCGACCCGTAAAGAGTCTCTGCCTGAGACACTGCAACCTTTCATCCTCTACGATCCCGGGCACGCTGCTTCCAGTTGTCCAGACCAAGCGCTCTGGCATACGCGATGGCTTGGTCTTTGAAACGGAGGTTCGGTCTTCCTTGTCTTCTCGAACCTGGGGGCAGGGATTCGAAGATCCTCTTAGCTGGAGCAGTATTGTCCATTCGTTCGATGTGGCCGAGCTAATGTAGTCGACGTGTTTTGGCTTTTTGGACTACATCCACATCTTGGTACAGCTCATAGAGTTCGCGGTTGTATCTCGCACACAGGACCAAAAATCCGCCTAAGTATTTTTCTTTTGAAGGCGCCCAGTATCAGCTCACCCTTCTTGCATATCGTCCAGTACTCGGCGCCATAAAGCAGAACTGCCTGGATAAGGGTTTTGTAGGACACACATTTCGTCCTTCGAGTTAGGAGTTTTGAACCCAATTGTTTTGCCAAACCGAACCGCCTGTTCTTCAATCGCCATGAACGCTTCTATACGCTGGGAGCGACCGATTATGTCAATAGCCCAGCAGCTGGACGGACATGTTGAAGATAGCGCCTTCGGTGTTGACACCTGCCCTGCACACTATCTGCTCCAGTACGAGATTGAAGAAGTCGCATGATAGCGCGTCTCCTTGCCGAAGTCCGGTACATGTTTGAAGTAGTTCGGAGGAACAACTTCCAAACTGCACATTGCAGCGCGTGTTTTCCAGCGTCACGCTACGCAGCTTAATCAGTTTTGCCGGGATTCCGAATTCGGCCATCGCAATAAGAGCTCCTGACGATCTATGCTATTATACGCGGCTTTGAAGTCGATAAATAGGTGGTGAGTTTCTACTTGAAATTCGTTAGTGTGTTGCAGAACGGTTTTAGACGTTCACACAGTACGTTGGATAGGATCTTGTATGCGACATTAAGCAGGAATATGCCTCGATAATTCTTACAAAATATAGGATCGCCTTTTTTTTAGATGCGGCACATGGAGCTGATAGTCCAGTAATCGGGCATGTCTTTTCCACCCATACTTGGTTGCTGATTCGGTGCCTGCTCCCTACCAAAACATCAGCACCGTATTTAAAGAGCTCCGCTGGTCCGCTCAGTGCCTGCGGCATTGTTGTTCTTAAGCTTTCTTATAGCTAGGCCAACTTCTTCTATACTAGATGGTGGAACTAGTTCTTCATTGACTGAACGTGGGTTCTCTTCTTGCCCTATCACAATCTCTACATGGTGTCCATTAAGCAGCTGCTGGTAATGCTGCTTAAACACATCTAAAATTTATCTAATACCGAAGTAAAACAAATAAGAAATGTAGTAACTAACGGGAAGAGGATTCTTTTAATGCTCAGTCGCGCTTTGAAATGTAAATGTAAAAAGTTTTAAAACTTAGCCGAATAGTGGCGCAATAAAATAAGTCGGTTTCAATTTTCTAAATGTTTATACATACCTACCTCTCAAAAACACGGTTTTCGTATGTCTACTTATCCCACGTTAGAGTGTCGCCTAAGGGGGTCCTCCACCCACTCTTTTTTTCTTCCGACCGCCTGTCGGTATTAAACAGTGTCGGTGGGACTTTCAGGCTCACCACCCGACTGTACATCGATGTTTATCGACGGTTACGAGTCTACCTTCCGTCCAAAGGTCTACGTAACCGGATATACTGCCACTCAGACCGTCCGCCGTCTGGTGGCTTGTGACCAACTTGTCACATCGAAGACCTGTTGAGGCTCCAAGGAGGTGGTCTGGAGGCTGAGCCTCGAATGCCCGTCCACTTCCCAGAACCTTGGATGCTCAACCCAAGTAAAAGATGGACTATGGACCTTGTTGCGGACTAAATTTTAACGCAACAAAATGTCAGTTTACTCTCATTAGAAAAATATTGAAAACATTCTGCTTGTCATATACCAAAAATCCTAACTTACCTATATGATACGAAATATGTACTACATCCTACCTAAACTCCGAAATTTACATGACAAGAATTTCCCTCAACGCATGCGTTACAAACTTACTCCGAAAATCAGACATACACTCTCAAAAAATCATTTTCGAAAATCTCAAAATAGAAAAAATTCACCTGAAAAACGTTCCTCTTTGAACCTGCTCAGTCTGCCGTTAGTTCTCTTACCGAACGTACCAAAAGCTTCCATGTTCCGCAGTAGGAAGTGTGCAACGCATTAAGTGGCATTTTAAAAATAGAAAAAAATTCCTAACGCGGTGATCTCGAAAGTGTTTTTTTCGAACAAGAAAAACGTTCCGCAACGCATTGTTCCTTTAAAAAATAAAAATAATAAACGCAAAACTATTTCTATAAGTTGTTAGTGTTTTACATAAGAGTTCTCAAAATTGCATATTAATAAATACAACTATACAACCGTTCCGAAAGAATATTCCTGAATGGAAGTGAATTCTTATTTTTTGAAACAGAAAAAAAAATTGTTTTAAAAATATCTCACAATAGAGTGCCAGTGATTCGAAAGTGTCTAGTGAATTGTATAGCCCCTGCACACAAGCGGGTATCGGTTTGTGTTTTCAGTTCTCTTCTCAGTTCGAATGCGGCCAATTTTTGAATAGTTTTCTCAAACATTTGTCTTATATGTATATGTATCTTGGATATGTTAATTAAGTGGAGCAAGCGCAAAATGTTGTTGTTTGTGACAGATCTTGCTGTTTCTCTTTTCATCGTGTGGTTTTCGAAATGCGTTTCGATATGTCAAAAACGAATTTAAAAGTCGGCAGCTCGATCTCTTGTTGTGCCAGAGTTGAAAGTTATTTTTTTAAAAACGTTAGTGCAAATAAAAGAACACAAATACAAATCTACTAAGTGCACAGATATTTTTAAAATCTGTACTAAAATTGACAATCGCGTCATATTAAAAATACTTGGCTGACAGCAACATGACTGTAAACACCCTGTTTTTAATTGTTTTTAAGATCTTATATACGTACGCCGAATGTTAAAGTTGCATTTATACATGTGGCCAATTAACCTTAATTCTAAAGGTTTAAGCCATTCGCTTAAAGTATAGGCATAGGTTAAAAGCGGGATGTGTTTGATAGAAACGAATTTATGCCTACCGGTATTAATATTGCTGGTTCAATAGCACTTGGAAGTAATTTTTGTATTGCAAGTCTAATTGCATTATAATTTTACTCACTTAAATTGGTTTCCCTTGTCGGTTCTAGGGCTGCTAGCTAAGCTCTCCCCTCTTGCCCATAGTTGTCGTGAATCTTCCTCAACCTGTCCTGTGCCTTGTATTTCTCGGTCGAACCGCTCTTTTTCCACCTTGGGTGATCCGGTTGCATTGCTTTGTATGTTTAGATATGAAACTGTCGCCTTTTGGAAATGTCTGCCCGATCCAATGCCACTTTCATCGATGTTGGTCGATCTGTTACAATTGTTTGTTTTGGCAGTGCTGATCCTCAGCGTAACGACAGTTTTGCCTCTCTCTCCACATCTGCTGTCATTTGGTAGAAATTTATACCATAAGGCCCGAAACACACATGCGATTTCAATAGCGGCATTCACATTGAAATGTGTGTGTTTCAATTTTTGCGACTAAGCAGTCGCGCGATTGCAATCGCATGTGTGTTTCGGGCCTAATTCTGTGGTAAAGTAAGGCCTACGTCCACTACGGTCGGCGTAATTTGCAAACTGCTGCAAATGACGACAAGAGCAATTTGCATCTAAGCATTGTCCACGAAAAGTCATACAACCTAAAATAGAGGTCGCCTTTCATTTCATTACATTCTGCTGCTACATGAAGGCTGCATCGGTATGCTCTCGATAAGGGGATAATTTTTAGGGAGCTTGATTATAATTAGGGAGCTTGACTATAATTTCCTTCTTCAACTCATCAGGAAAATAGGCTATGTTTCATGTTCGCTTTACAAGTGAGTGAAAAAGCTCTCCCGGAATACAATTAAGTCCTATACCGCCTTGTCATTCATAAGAGCCTTGGTTGTATCGGAGTCATGTGTACTAGGAGTTCCGGCAAGTTCTACTGTCTTATGTTATTCTGCTAACCACTTCTGTGAGTTTTAATAGCCCTGCCTGGTGCCTGAATATTTATCTCCCTTGTGTTCTATATATTCATCCATACATCTTACAACCAGTGGGTTAACCCTGCGCACTCAGTTCGTACGTCTATATTCATACGTTTACGTACGATGCAAATTCGTATCCAATGTGCGGCTAGCCTAAGATTTAATTTGTGCTTTTGCGTCGATCGAACCGTAGACCTCTCGCTCAGTAGCTCAGCACAATAACCACTGAGTTGAATAACACCGAGTTTTTCCCGGTACGGGCACACCGCGCACCTCTCGACCAACATTCATGGCGTCATCCTACCGGGTGGTTTTCCAGGTTAGTTTCCAATGATCCTTGGAATTTCACGAATGCTACGGTCAGCTAATGTATACAGGACGTTGATTCCCGAAGCGGTTTGTGGCAAATGCGTCATGACTGGGGTAAAAAGAGGCTGCCCTCAAGATGGTGTTTTGTCTCCCCTTTTATGGTGTAGGGTAGTAGACTCTCTGCTAACGGTTCTCAATCTTCCTGGAATCTACACACGCCTACGCGGGCGATGTCGCCGTTCTATCTGTCGAGAAGGAGGAAGGTCACGAACAGGCTTTCGCGGAAACGTATTACTGCCTCTTTTGCCAAACTTCAATGAATGGTTTGTCTTGGCTGTACAAGGGCCTTTCCTAGCACTCCGGGCTCTGCTCTAGATGCTATAATGAACCTCCCCCCTCTTAATATTTTTATCACGGGGTGTAACCATGCGTCCGTCTTCCAAGCGGAGATTTTCACTATCCTTATGGCTATGCGGTATAGTACTCGAGGTTTCTCTGATATCAGAGGGAAATGAGATCGCTGATGAGCTTGTCCCTATTGTGAGTGTCGATAGATGATCATTGATCGACAACTGTCGATCGATAGACAATTGTGATTGTCGATTGCGGTTGATATTTGTCGATTTAACAGTTGCTTGTAGTCGATTACAAATGTCTGGCCGATGCTTTCTCTTGAAAGTGAAACAATTTTAAGCGTACGAATAGCTAAAATCAATCGACGCAATCGACAATTGTCGTGACGATAGCTGATCGACAATCACAATAAGGGCCTGGGTCTCTCGTCGGTGGAGTGACTGTGCTGGGTGTAGACAGACCAACAACTGCGTCCGGTCATCTGCAAAAGGTCCGCGTCTTTCCTTCTGTCTCTCAGGAGAATCGACTGCAGACTGCTTTTGGGCGTCTGACACCACCATCTGTCCTGCTTGTGGAGAGGACGACGCGACGATACAGCGGAACATTTTCTCTGTACAGTTATCCTGCCTTTGCTCGCATCAGGTGGCAGATCTTTGTGGCTGACGTGCTAAGCTCTTCATCACTGAAGCTCCTTCTCATCTTTCTTCAAAAGACGGAAAAACTAAGTACAGTAAAGTAAGGTGTATGTTTGACAGTACAATGGACCAGTAGTTGTGGCTGAGTGCTCAATAGGATAGTAGCAACCTCCGACAAAAGAAAGAAGACGTTCAGCCCGCATTTGAGACTGTCTCTCTTTCTCTCTCGAACACCAGATCGTCAGTTTGGGTCCGTTCAGTTTGCCGTCTTTAAAGCTTTTCATGTGGTTGGGTCTCCATTTAGAAGTGTCCTTCACACGGAAATATTCTTCCTAGGTAATGCTGGATAAAGGCTATGGAAATACCACTTACTCGGTAATGCATTACTTGTAAGTCATTAGTGAGTCCTCCAGGCATTTTTTGGATATACTCAACAGCGAAGCATCTATCCAGGACCTTATCACAGCTCCCTCGGCATGGCAGACATATCATCTTGGAGTTAAGGATTGCATCTCAGTTTTCAAGTCACATTCCTACTGCAAATTTTTAACTACTTCACTGGCTAAGCCTCCTCCCTTAAGATTAAGATGCTCCACCACAACAAGGTGCTCAGCAGTCTGTTGTCCATCAACAAGTCGATCAAGTCAAAACTTCTAGATCTTAAAAACACACAAATATACAGTTTTTTGTTAAACCTAAACACAAACTAGAAACCAAATTCAAACGGTATAAAAACTCGACATATGCTATGTTTTGGCAATTTTCCAAAAAAACACACACATCTTGAAAACGCATTTTCAAGTGTCAAACACATTCCCATTAAAATCGAGAACACTCGCCGCGCCACTGAAACAATACACAACAAATCATAACCTCATTTTTCAATTTAGATGTTCTGCTGTCTCTGGGTAGACAAAAACGGGAGAGCGAAACAGATATTTTATTAGAAATTCGGTATTCGAAAATCATTCGAAAACATTGCAACCGCACCATCTGCCAAAAACAACAACCGAAAGAAAAATTTCTCAAAAAATAAAACATTACTCGTTGGTTAACGAAAATAAATGCAAAAAAAAACAACACTCTTATTAATTCCGGAGTCATTGTGCGCGGTCTGCAATTAAACGTAACGCCCTTAGCTTTTATATCTCAGTATTATACGAGTACGTGACAACATCAATCCTCAGCTGGTGGTGCAGAATCCTCTGATAGATGGATAAATAATTGTTCCAATAAAATTGTTTTATTTCATTTATTAATTTTTTTTTCTTCGTATTTTTAGTCTATAAATAAACCGCTCTTAATTATAGCAGCATAAAGCCGGATACACATTGTGCTCCGGTGGCGCAAAATGGTGAACAGTATCGCTCGTGGTATTCAGATGATGTATCTCGAATGCAAATCTTTTGTTTTATTCGCGCTAGAGGCGGGAAAGTGCGAGAGATGATGCATGCACAACAATTCAACTCAAGGAAAATTTCATGTTTGTTTTAGTATCGTGCTTAATTTATGGCAAAACTGTTCGAAGAGAAACATCCCAGAAATACTACCAGCACACCCAGAGGTATAAAGTATAAACTATATAAACAAAGCGTGCGCGAGAGTGTGCTCTGTGACTCATGAGCTCTAAGTATTTATTTGCTACGTCTAGACAGTGCTATGAATATCTCGCGAATGAGTGAAATTACAAATTAGTGATAAATATAATTAATTAACTTGCGAAAAAAAAAAAATTACTTCTGTTCGACCGTGACAGGACTCGAACCTGCAATCTTCGGATCCGAAGTCCGACGCCTTATCCATTAGGCCACACGGTCACATGTGAATCTGGTGCAAAATGTCGGTGTTAAAGAAGCCACGGGGGAGTATTCATAAAATTCGTGAATTCGAATTAGAAAAGGTTTGTATTTGTATACACTGAGTGACTTTTAATTTAATTCGATAAGCATTGGGATTTGATTATCATGTATGTAGTTTTATTTATTCTGTGTTGGGGGGCAATGTGATGCGCTATTTAAACAAGAATCATTTATTATTTTCCATGACAGTGTCGGTTATTTAAGTACACTTGGTTTTCAATTAATTAGCCGTACTGACTTTAAATACACAAATTATTTTAATTTAGCCACTTCATGTCATTGGACTTTTAGGCAATACATTATCGACCTGTTAATGTTAGACAGTTTCTTATTTCATGTATTTTTATGGACTACTACATTTTTCGCAATGATTACGAATAATAATTAAAAATGCACTTGACAATTGTTTATATTCATGTTGGGTGTCTGCATGTCTGCAGAGATTATTCGTCAACTATGTGCCTGTTGGGGCGTATGTATAGCCGTCACAATATGAAACAATTTTACTTCACTTCAGTATATTTAGTAGATGGGTAGGTACCTACCATATGGTGGATTTTAAGAGTGATATTGATATTATAAATCTGTTTTGAACTAGTCACAAATGTTAAAGATAACCTATGACGCATTGGAGTTTCAGGGTATACTACTCGTATATTGGAAGACATAATTCTTAAGAATTGTTGGGCTAACTTGAAGCAGTGACTGACTACCCACATATTTTTTTAATATTGACGGTTTGTAGCAGTCCATAATTTTAACGTAAATACACTGCTGGTCAAAAAAATAGGTGTGAGGAGCTTTGTTGCTAGTTGATTTATTCTTGCTGCTAAATAACAGTTGTTTTGCCAACCAGACTTGCAACAAAATACATGTTTATTATGAAATGCATAGTTCCGTTAGTATGACGTCAAATTTATTGCATATACTAAGTGTACTTTTAAGTATTTTATTAATTTTCGTTGCAATACCATTTTGTACGTTTTAAGAGTTGGACATAAAAGTAGGTGTGCTTCTTTAAATTGTTTACATTTTGCGATTTTTTTTCAAAAGTGTTATTAAAAAGTGATTAAAAGTGAGTTTGTTTTTTAATCACTTTATCACAATTCTTGCTTAAGTTTTCTGTTAAATCATATTTTAAGATGGGTCGAAAAGTCCACTCCTCTGCGGAAGAAAGGCAACTAGTTCAGCGGTTAAGGGGTGAGGGTAAAACTTATAAATTCATAGTAGATGCCCTAGGAAGGTCACAGAACTTCGTAACCAATGCTCTTAAGCCACCATTAGATATAGAAAATAGAGGAAGACCGAAAAAAAACACTGCTACTACTGACCGCCGCATTTTACTTTTAGCGAAGTCAAATCCGTTTGTTTCGTCACGGACTATAGGCGCACAAATTGAGGATGGAATCAGTCACAATCCGCAGGAGACTACAGAACTTCAATCTCCCAGGAAGAGTCGCCAGAAAAGTTCCACTCCTAAGAGCTAGGAACGTAAGGTCCCGAAAAGAATTTGCCTTAAGACATACAAGTTGGAACGGACCTGAAGGATTGAAAAAATGGCGGAATATTTTGTGGAGTGACGAAACGAAAATAAATTTGTTCTCCTCGGATTGTGGGCGTAAGGTAAGCGACCAAAAGGAAAAGAATACCATCCTCGCTATATACTGAAGACCGTGTACAAATTGAAAAAATATGAACATATTGAGTTTTATAAAAAAATTTGTTCTCACACCTATTTCTTTGACCAGCAGTGTAGATTTTTGAATTTTTTTCAGCCGTATCCAACGTTTATTCGCCACATATTCAACAAATCATTATAGAAGTGCGCGCACGTATGTTTCAACTTTTGAATCGAAGAAAAGGAATAAAATGTTTTTTTTTGTAGGCAAAGCTACAAATTTGATATATACTATTTTTCGATGAAAGTAACTGTTAACGAGATATTAGCGAAAAGCTGTTTATCGTGACCTTTGACGCCGCGTCATATTTTTAGCGGCACGTGTATCGCTGGTGACTTTTGGTGCATGCAAAAATCCAGCTTTCCCCTAATTTTTCTCAAGTCATTTTTTTGTCTTTATTCCCTGAACTATAACGGACAATTATATGAATTATTTCAAAGTTACCACAGAAATAACTGTAAATGTTACTATATGTGGCAGTGAATGCGTAACCAAATTCACCCTCATTTAATTTAACATGGCACACATACATAACCGCGCAGTAAGTTTTCAAAACTGACCCTATGGAAGTATCTTTTTAGCCCGAAGCTAGCAGTCTTCTGTGCACGAGCTCCCGTTAGCACATACATACATACACCATACTGTATAGAGCAGCCGACGTAAAAGAATATAATTTAGTAGCAGCTGATATCACTTATCTCTTTTTATCGGCTTTTTATTAGCTATGGGTCATACTCAACCATCCCATCTCAATTTCGTCAAAAAGGTGGGTTTTCCTTCCAATTTTTTCCAAAAAGGAGGTTTTTTTTTCTCCAAGAGGTGGGTGAAAGAAGGATCAATATATTTAATGATGAGGAACATTTTTAAATTAAATTGCAATAGAAAAAAAAATTAATACGAAATATATTGTCTGCATCTTATTCTGAGTCCACTTCCTCAAATTCATCTTCGTCAAAAGTTTGTTTGTCACTAGCCACATTATATTTTGTTCTCAATGACATTTGGCGAAGCGTATCTGGCTGCGACTTGATAAACGAATATAATTCCAGGCGCGACATATTCATATTTCATTTTAAGCCCGTATGTAAATTGCGCTTAAACAATTATCCTCAGATAATTTTCGGACACTATTGTGGTGCAGAATGACTTTTCAGCTGTCAAAAAAGTATCCTGCTCCGGGAGCAAAGTAATAAAATTAGGCTTATAATATTAGGCTAATTAGTTGGCCTTTTTTTTTACTTGAATCTAATATCTAATAGAGAATATCAATCAATTCTAAATTTCTATTTTAAGATTGGAGTTTCGTAAACTTCTATTTTGAACACTTTCATAAGTTCAAAATTTGAATTGATTTTTCGTTGAAAAAAATCATATTAAAATTTCGATAGGAAAGGAGGATGATTGAAGGGTAAACGGAGGATTTAGGGCTAGAAAGGAGTTTTGGAGGTTTTGAAATTTTTTGTTTGAAAAAGGAGGACCATCCTCCTAAAAGGAGGATAGATGGGATGGTTAACTCATACTCATACACAACACATACTCTCCATAGTTCTGCACTTAAATTGCTGCAAATTGTAGTCTTCAGGAAGCGAGTTCCAGAGTTTGTGTACAGTATGGTCATATGAGCATTAGCTGCCTGTTTTGTGGGGCGCCAAAAAAAAAATTAAAAATGTGTTGTTTTTGTTGTTGTAAATCAAGGTCTGGCAGGGCTTTAACAACGTCAAAGCCGTCTGGCAATAATAGACTAACATGTCAAATATTGAGTATAAGCAAATGGCATACAAATCAATCATGTTATTACCACGTAATTTTACGGTTTTTTTACATAAACATACGTATTAACTACAACACTTTATTACTTACTTTCAATTTTCACCCCGAACTGACATTTCCTTCAAGGCAAGTAGGCGATGAATTTCGAATTAAATTGCCACTGAAGTTTTGCGCTTTGCAAAAATATACCGGTTGTCATCGGGATTTTGGTAGTAATTTTTGAGATATACTCATAAAACGGCTATATTCGAGTTTTCTGAGAAAAACTACGTGATCATGTGCTTATGTTGGATTAAATATGTATTTTGATCAAAATCAGTAGAGCGGTTTTTTATAAAATGATCATGACAAATGTTACAGCTTTGGATTCAAGAAGCACTATTACTAAAGTGATTATCTAAAAACCAAGTTCGACGTATTCTTCAGGATATAAACTGCTAGGTAACAGTTACATTTTCATCCAAATCGAAAATGGTGTATTCGAGATATGAGTAGTTTTTTAAAGTACTAATTTTAGGAATTTGGGTGGATATCAAAGGAAGCATTCTTTTTAGAGAAAAACTGAGTTTGCTATCAAGTTAAGAATGACAATAGTACCTTAAAAATAAGTTTTTATTTTTAAAACGTTTTTACTGTTTCCGATAAAAAGCCAATTTTCGAAACTGCCGTTGCTCGACTTTTTAGCGAAAAGCTGGGTATGCAGTCATGTTAAACATTACTTTAACTCAACTATCAATTTTGGTTCAAATCGTTAGAGCCGTTTTCGAAAAAATCTAAATTCTTTAATATTTCGTAAAATGTGTATATGGGAAGAACCTACCGTTAATATTAGGGCTAGCATAAAAACAAAACTATTCCTAGCGGGAAGCCCAGAAACTCTAAATACGAAGTTTGAAACACCCCCCAGGGGTGGGACAGACAGACATACGGACGGACAGAATTGCGAGACCCTCTTTTTTGAGTTCCCTTATCATTGTAATATCAGAATTGATCAAAATTTCGAGTTTTAAATTTTGTATGAAAACAATATCTTTCTCTTACTACGTATACCTATACCTACGAGAAAGTTAAAAATTCGCTGTCAGTACAGAGATCAACAGCGTGTTTTAAAATACTTGGGGTTGGATGAACATTCTCATTTTATCGAGTTTAGGCGTATTTTTTTGGGAATCTATATCTAGCTCACTTTTACTTTTGCATGCAAAACTGGTATACTCACTTTTGGTTTTGGTATACTCACTTTTGGTTTTACATGCAAAACTGTTATACTCACTTTATGTTTTCTTATACTCACTTCCCAAAAAAATACGCCTTTTGTTAAAGTTTCACTTCTAGATATCGCCTCACTTCCTAAGCTAACAATTTTTTCCCCATTGAGAGATATCATATAAAGGGTTTTCAATAGCGATTTCTGAACTTTGACCGGTGATTGCTGCCATATTGTTGAAGCTACATTTGTTTATCCAAATCAACATGGAGAGTTATAGCTAAATAATTAAAAACAATTTATGAAAGTTGGTCTTCTGTTCGATACGAGATTTACCAAATAGCAATACATCCATAGATAGTGACTGTTTAGTGTGGATTTTGGACTGGAGGCATGCGTCGGCTTACTAGCAAAACTGACCAACTGCAAAACGTATTTCGTGACTATCTGAAGTTGGTCAGTTCTTCCTGAATTTCTTGTGCATGAAAGCAAATAGTCAACCAACAATTTTAAATGCTTTGCATATTTATAGGAAAAATATCAGATAGGCAGTTTTGGCAGAATTTTATACTTGCTTTTCTATTTACTGCAAGTTTGGCTTTTGAAGTGATCGGTTGTGTTTTTTTATCTCCCTCAAGTAGTAATTCCAATTTTGGTGAAAAAGCGTTTATTTCTTTTTGAAAGTTTCAAACTAATTAATAGTGGATCAAAGACAGTGACTTTTAACCTTTTATTAGAATTGAAACGCATAAACCACTCGTAAAATCTGTTCAAAGTTTTTATTCTTTGCCCTTTTAATTTTATTAAAACAGCAATTTGCTTAACTGCATTTATTCCCTTCTCTTTTTGTCGTACACACATACATTCATATCTATCTATTATTTACAAATACAAGTAATACCTATGTTCAATATGGATCCATGCGCCGAATGTCTCTCTGACCTCCCCCCCGATGGAGACTTCGTGACATGCTTTAGATGTGAACGAAAAATGCATTATGGATGTACTACAATCTCCGAAAAATCATATCGGAAAATGACTACGGCTAGAAAGGAGGAATGGAGATGTTCAGCCTGTAGAAAGGAACTCACGGCACTTTCCACACTCAAATCGATGCCAGTTGAAGTTACTCCAGCACAGCCTTTGTCCAAAAGGATGAGAAGCGTGAGTTCTCCAGATGCTCTACAACAACTAGGAATAACACCTATAACAAACGCTGAAGCAACAACATCATCATCACTCGACAACCATAATCAGATCATTTTAAACGAAATGAGGAAAATGAGAAAAGAAATGTCTGAAATAAATAATAGTTGTGAGTTCGTAGCAAGCAAATATGAAGAAATAAAACAGCACATGACATCGAACAATGAAGCACTACAGAAATTGTCGAACGAAATAAAAGAACTCAAAGAAAGCAACACGAAAAAAGATCAACAAATATGCTTAATGGAAACAAAGATAAACACACTAGAACAACAATTATTAAAAAACAACATTGAAATCAAAAACATTCCACCGACACACAATGAAAATTTGATTGAAATCGTTCAAGCACTAGGTAAAACAATAGACTATGCAATAAACAACATCGATATCACTGACATCTACAGAACGAACAAAAAAAATCCGAACAAAACAACAATAATAGTTTCTTTTGCGAGCCACACTTGTAAAACGAATGTAATTAAAAAATCGAAAATCATTCGCAATATTCCTCTAAATAAAATTAGGGAAAATACTTGCAATGGTCAAGCTACAGTGACAGAAAATGATGCATTTGTTTTTGTCAACAATCAACTCACACCAACTAATAAACATCTTCTCTGGCTGGCAAAAAATAAAGCTAGAGAGTGTAACTGGAAATTTGTGTAGGAGACAACAGGTAAAATACTTGCAAAAAAAAATGAAAACGGCGAAACAATACAAATCGGTACTTGCAACGATGTAAACAAGATGACCAACTAATATTGATGCATATGATCGGATCGAAAAGAAGAACGAAGTAAAAAAAATAAAAATGGAAAACCTATATAGTGAAGCTGATGTCGATTTTAGGGTAATACATGGTGTTACCGGAATCGAAAAAGAATTTTTAGAAAAAATGAATTTTTGTTGTATAAGTTTTAATATAAGATCCATTACAAAAACATGGGATACTTTTATGGCGGAAATTGAAAATGTACTATGTTATGTAGATATATTAGTGCTGAATGAAATTAATATACCTGAAAAGAAAAATGATTTCTATAATATCAATGGATTTAAACCTGAATTTATAAATCGTAACGCAATGAAAGGTGGAGGGGTCGCAATTTATATTAAAAACAATATAACATATAAAATAATACCAACAAACCCAGTTTATTACGAAGGCATGCATCTAGAAATCACACATAAAGGTGAAGGAAAGCATATACATGCAATCTATAGGCCACCGAGTACTAGTGTCACAAGGTTCATTGACGAATTGAATGAAATCATTAAAGAAAATAAGGAAAACATATTGTTAGGTGATGTCAATATAAATACACTAGATGAAAATAACTCACTTGTCTTAAAATATATCGAGATGATGGCGTCGAAAGGACTGACAAATGTCATTAAACAACCCTCGCGTGTTGATATAGCAAATAACACTGCAACGCTTATAGACCATATCTATGTAAGCGTCACTAAGCTGGATATATTCTCAGCAGTAATTGAAACTGATCTTTCTGACCATTACGCCATTTTATATGCTACTAAATGCTTAAATAATACAGAATCATCTGATAAAGTTGAGGTTAAATGCATTAACCAACAAAAAGTTAATGAGCTAATAGAGCACACAAACTGGCAAAATATACTCAAAGAAAATGATGTTGAAAATCTTTATAATAATTTCGTACAAGAAATTAATAAAATTTATACTGAAGCAAGCAAAACCACAACAAACCGAAGATTACGGAAACATAAAGAATGGATTTCGTCTGAAATACTGCCAATGTGTAAAAAAAGAGATGAGCTTTATAGGAGATGGAAAAACAGCCCGAGGAGTAAAATGTATGAAAGCGAATATAAAAGTTATAGAAATATAGTTAATAAAAATATTCAAAATTTAAAGGCAAATTTCTATAAACAACAATTTGCAAACGCTAATAATGATCCAAGGAAAACATGGAGTATTGTTAATGAACTTCTTGGGAGAAAGAAACGTACAATAGACGAAACTATAAAAAACAATTTTTCAAATACAGACGACGGTTTAAATGAAATTGTGAATAAATTTGCGGAACAATTTTCGAACCAAGCTTCGAAGATTATACATATGTGCAATAAACGAACTTCAAACCATGAGAGCTGGCAACTTCAACAAAGCATTTATTTAGAGGAAGCAACGGAATCAGAAGTTTTCGCGATGTTGTGTCGATTGAACGACAAAAAAGGTCCTGGAGCGGACAATATTAGACCAGTTGATCTGAGAATAAATGCTATTTACCTCACTCCAGTAATCACAAAGATTATAAACCGTAGTATATGTCAGTCTTATGTTCCAAAGCTGATGAAAACGTCGATCATTCGCCCAATATATAAAGGAGGAATAAAAAATAACGTTGAAAACTATAGACCAATAGCGATTTTGTCAGCGGTTGAAAAATGTATGGTGGAAGTGATTGTTAGTCGACTAAATAGTTTTATGGCCAAACACAAAGTGATACACCCAAACCAGTACGCATTTCAAAAAAGTAAGAGTACCGGGTCGTTATTGGGTGAGTTTAACAATACGGTTAATGCTGGACTAAACAAAAGCCATCACGTACTTGTGCTATTCATCGATTTTAGCAAAGCATTCGATACTCTGACCCACGAAAAGCTACTGGAAAGTGTTAGTAGAAATGGCTTAAGAGGAGTACTAGCCAATTGGCTTAGAAGCTATCTGACTGATAGAACGATGAAAGTCAAAGTTTCGGATACAGTTAGCAGTGAAAAAGCAAGCGAGTATGGTTTCCCACAAGGTTCCAAATTAGGCCCTATACTGTTCATATTATTTACTAACGAACTTTTGAGAGTATTTAAAAAATGTACTGCGTATGCCTATGCCGATGACATTGCAATCGTGGTAAAACACAAGTATTTAAATTCTGCCGAGGAGATATTACAGAATGAATTCAACGCCGTCTCGAACTGGTGTCATGATAACGGGCTGGTTATAAATGCGTCCAAAACAAAGGTGATGCATATACGTGCTCCAACTAAGCGGGCGGAAACTGTCCAGATTTTTCATCGAAATGGCTGCTCTTCACCATCAGCGAACATCGAACCTATAGAGGTAGTAAGATGCATAAAATATCTCGGAGTAACCATCGACGAGCATTTCCTGTGGCGAGAGCATATTAATGTCCTGCGTCTTCAGCTAAAGAGCACTATTTTTGCAATGGTGTATCTTAAGCGATATTCAAATCTTGAAGTGCAAAAGCAGGTGTACTACTCGTTAGCTGAGTCGCGCATAAGATACGGGATCCTGGCCTGGGGAAACGCAGCGAAATCTCATTTAGACAAAATATCCAACCTACAACATCGTCTTTTTAAAACTATCAGAACTAGTAATTCTAATTTTAAAGTTTTAGATGTAAAAGCAATCTTCCAGATGACAGCATTGCTGTACTATATGAACGAACAGCGTTTTCTGCAACCTATTCGCCACACGATCAACACAAGAAGACGAGCCCAAGAGATGTTATACGTTCCTGAAACATACAACCTTTACGGAAATCGAGAGCTAAGATGTACAATACCCAAACTACTCAATGCACTTCCTAGATTTTTGAAAGTCATTCCAAATTTTAAAAAAAGAAAAAAAGAGATAAAGAAGTATTTACTTGAATTGCATTTTGTAAAGTAAAATTATAAAAACTTATTGAAATTATTTGAAACTAAAATTATTAATTAAATTGACTTGTGTAATGAAATAATTAAAATTTAAAAATCACTTCAAATCTAAATTTCTATACAACCACCTGCAGATAAGCACTTTGCTTTGCGGGTAAATTATATAATGTAAACTAAAAGTTAATAAAAATCTTTAAAATCAAAAATCATGCCATCGATAATACAAAATATAATTTTTGGCAGTTGGTCAGTTTTGCTTGTAAGCCGACGGCCCGTCCATAAGAACGACTTTGGGCAGGTCATCACCGTCAACGACGATGATAACCAATTTCTTGTGGCCCCAATTGGATAATATGCACCAATAACATTCGGTTACAACAAAACGGCACTACGTGCACAGCCCATGCCGCAATGGTCATTTTGCAGGAGCAACATATTTCCGAACATGGTTATCTCAAAATACAAAAGCATTCGTAAGAGGTTGCCACCCAGCGTTGGTGCACTGTCCATCATGGAGCTGTCAAGTAGCACACACAAATTCTATCGCTATTCTATCTTAATTTTGATCTCCTTTGAAATCGGTCATATTGATATAGTTTTATCGAGAACCAATGGTGGGCTGATGGATGCGCTCAAATTGTTTTATTTAGTAAGAGCTCTGCTCCTTTCTTGGCCAGTACCTCTCTATCACAGTGTCCAGTACTTATTGTACTGTAAATTAATACCCTCAGCCCCACCCCCACGCTGAACAAATTTTTGTTTTTATTTCTTTACGTTTGCTAACTTCCTGACATCTTTTTTGCAACATCAGTGGCATCACAGCCTATTTCACACATACCCACACATGCAGCTACACGGTTTGCAAAAATTGTGATTGCTTTCACACACACAACCGGTAGCATGTAATTTATTTATGCATACTAAGATTATTGACATTAGTTTAGACAAATTGGAAAACTCATTTTTGCGCGATTTTTAAGCTATCTATGTATAAATAAAAATTAAGCAATAATTGACATTTAGATTTTCTTTTTAAACCGCCTTTTTTAGAGCGTACCTACTACGATCATCATACATTGAAATTGAAATTGATCGAAAATCGTTAAATTTCCCAACTGTCGGCACGGCAACTTATCGTGAATGTTTGAAACCCCTCCGTTTCGAATATGAATCTTTCTAAAGTACAAGATTGTATTTTAGTAAGCTTGACCAATTAATTTGAATTAGAGCTAACTGTTACTATAATTCCATAAAATTCTTTAGAATCGAGAAATGCGAATTAATTAAATTTTAAACATTAATTCTTAACAAGTAGATACCAAATGCAAATAAATAACAAATTTTAACCCGCTGTCGCTACAGACCACAATCAGTTTTATTCGCTTTGCGAATCACAGCGTGTGTCTGTGTGGAAAATACATTTGAATTAACCCCTATGATGTTAAAAAATAAAAATGTTACTCATACGCCTCAGACAGATTACGAAGAAATCATAAAAATTCCTTTCGGCGAGCAGCGCATCTTCGGCTAACATGAATCCTATTTAACTTGTCAGCCCCAGAACCAAAAAAAAATTATTGTTTATGTTGCCAACTCAAAACACAGATATAATCGCCTCAGTCATAAATAAATAAAACATGAGTCTTGGAATAGGGACGATGGCAGTATGCCAGTATGGCGACAGGTAGCCGCTGTCATATGAGTGCGCCACTGACTAAAGGCGAGTCTTTCGCAAGGCGTAATCGAAGTGGGTGGACGTTCATCAAAGCTTTCGATTTTCATTTTTCACTCTCGAATAAAGTTCTCTAGGAAGATATTAACATAGTGGAAAGCAGCAGGCAACATGTCGCTATGACGTTTTTATGGCTCGCACTTGCTAGTTTCCCTTCAAATTCAGATCCATCACAGACAAAGCGAATAAAGCCAATTATCGAGAGATCCATTCGCAGCCATTTATAAATGAATTTCAGCAGCCCACGCGATTTTGTTTATACACTTATACATCTACATATATACGTACAAGTTTTAGTGTTTTACTTTCGATAATTGGCCATCGTCCAGTGAATTATCTAATTTTCCAGCATGTGGCCGAATATGAGAATACACATGCGGATGGGATTTTGTTTAATGATTTCGATTAGTAATTGGTCAAATAACGCGGAGGAGCACGCATGGATGAATTCGATTTAGGAGTTTTTTTTTTGTTTGCTCTATTTGTTGTTTTATGCTGAATTTGGATGAATAAATTTAAATTTTCGCCTAATAAGTAATTAATATTTAATAGTGCGTCGAGATGAGTTTTCCGGAATAACTAATTTTCCCCCGACTGGTCGCTTGACGTATTGAGTTGAGGTGATTACCCAGGCTAATTGAGTGTTTTTTGAAAATTTGATAGGTATGTTTAATTTTAAAGTGTTTATAGGGCATTTGATTGTATACAGTCATAAAACTATGGTTAATGTATTGGAATGACCAGAAATCGGATTATAAGGATAAAATTGAAAAGATCTTTATAACACGAAACCTACAACCTAGAAAGTCTCCGTAAATGAGTGAGAAAACTTTTCAATAAAGCCAAACGCAGTAAGTGGGACCAATACCGATCACTCCTTACCCAATATAACATAGAGTTGCGGAACTCTAAAAGGGTTGCAATTGGGACTATATACCACAAACCTGGAGGGAGGTAAACGTGGTATTTATCCCCAAACCAGACAAACCAATAGAACTACCTAAATCATGCTTAAATGAAAGCACACCTCTGCATCCCTGTCAATTCGCCTACCAGAAAGGCAAATCTACGGAAGAAGCTCTTCTAAGTTTAACAGCTCAAATAAAAAGTTGTACCATGCGCCTTCCTTGACAATGAGGGTGCTTTTGACAGCACTGGATATGACTCCATATCAAATGCTTTGACACGTCGTATAGACATAAATCATCCCACCATCAAATGGAAATAACTGCTTCATCAGCACTGACCTCAGTATCAATAACAGCCTTAAAAGGCTGCCCTCAGGGAGGAGTACTCTCACCCCTATAATTGGATACGCCGATGACCAAGTCATCATTATTAGGGGCAAAGAACCAAACGAGGTTACAACACGTATGCAAAACGCTCTTAAGATAGTCCTAGACTGATGTAGAAAAGAAAGTCGTTCTATAAACCCCAGCAAGGCTGTCATCGTCCCTTTTACGAAAAGACGAAATTGAAGTCATGCCCAGTTGCACAGTCAGAGTTTAAACTCTCGTTTTGGTTTAAACCTTCGTTCAACAAATTTTGGGTTTCACTATGTTCGTTTAAACCCAAAGTGGAGTTCGACTCTCGGTTTAAGTTAAACGCCTGCATTCTGCCGTTTAAACTTTCGTTTGACAGCTGCTATTTCCTACGGAGTGTTGAGAGAGAGAATAAAAGAGATAAATTGTCTGGGTGCTACACTTCTTGAATTTATATGAGTGAAAACTAGAGTTATGATTAGTTTCTGCGGTAAACCCATTGTTACAAAATGTCATCAGAAAATTTCAATAGATTTCCAACCAATATACTTTTCAAGGAAAAACCCTTTTTTTTAAGTGAACACCAGGGGCCTGTACCACAAAACTACAAGTATTGTACAACAGGCGACAAAACAGGTTTTCTGATACAAAAAGCATTGTTAATTGTTAAAATTCGCCTGTTGTACAATACTTGTAGTTTTGTGGTACAGGCCCCAGGTAGATTTTAGCCCAAACATAATGTAGGCAAGCGTAAATAAGTACCTATTGAGGTTTTTCAATACAAATTAATTATTTTAGTGTGTGGAAATGACGATTATTTTTTTGTAATGCTACTAGTGATTTCTTTAGATTCTTGGCGAACAAATTTGTATCTATACATACTCAAATCTTTCACATTTTGTTTTGGCTGAAACAAGGATACACTCATGCTTTGCTTTATACAATGCACATTTCTCGGAACAATGCCTGTGAATTTGAGCTTTTTCAGTTAAAAGGATTCTGAGTTCATACAATTTTTGTATACAGATCTAGATTACATAATATTATGTTTAAAAAAAGTATAACCGGAACAAGATAGCACAGATTTTTGAAGAAACACCAGCAAATAACTTTGCGCGTACCTATTTCCAGACTATGACCCTAATTAGAGGCTCATAAAATCCTTTCAATATTCATTACCATTACTGGCGACGTACCCGTCGGATGTGGTAAAAACTTAGCGAGTGACAAGAAGCAGTGCCTGTGATCGCATCCGTCCGAATTGCAATAATTAATTGGTACCAACTTCGTTAATACGAAAATACATAATGTAATAATATTGGACACATTCCCTTTTATTTACAAATGGTAAAATAGAAATGGTTTGAAAGCTACCTACAAGGAAGAAAGTTTAAGGTAAAAATCATAGACAATTATAGTGTAGAAGAAAAAATTGTTTATGGAGTTCCTCAAGGTTCCAAATTAGGCCCACTGCTTTTCATAACTTATATAAATGACTTACTCTCAGTTCTTAGACAAAGCACGGGATATGCATACGCTGATGACACAGCAATTGTAGTAAGTCATAGAAGCGTAGAGATAGCAGAGGCAATAATGCAAAAAGAATTTGATGCTGTTACAGCATGGTGCCATGACCACGGCCTTGTAATAAATGTCCAAAAAACTAAAGTCATGCATATTCGTCCTCCACACATTATGAAATACGAGATTAAGATAAAAGTGCACGAAATTCAATGTTTGCATAGGTCATAAGACCAACATCATCTACAAAGGGAGGACAACTGCTCAGCTACAATTGAAAACGTATCAACTTATAAATACCTCGGAGTTATACTTGATTACAATCTTAAATGGAGTTACCACATCAAGGCGCTGATCATGAAACTACGGCAGAGTGCGTACGCTCTTTTCCACCTTAGCTATCATTGCCCAGCAGAGGTTTTAAGGCAAAGCTACTTTGGACTGGTAGAGTCCCATCTAAGGTATGGCATACTTGCGTGGGGAAATGCACCGCAACTTACAGGACTTAAGAACATACACCTCAAATTACAAAAAATTATATATCGGGCTACATTAGGACAACATTACAACAGGCGGCAAATCGACAAGGACACACGACTACTCAACATACTGCAAATATACAACTTAGAAATTATATCAAACTTTCATGACGATCATACATACAAGATTCATACCCAACGTGTTGTAAATACGAGAAGAAGTCATCAACGGCAATATGAGATCGCAAGATACTGGAACGAATATGGGCGAAGGAGATACGACGTTGTAGTACCAACAGTATTCAATAATATTCCTACTGAATTTAGAGATTTTCCAAAAACAGTATTGCTTAAAAAGGTTAAACAATTTTATTTAAATGAAGATACATAAAAAAAAAAAAAAAATTTAAATTAAAAATTAAAAATCTATTAGGTAAATTACAAAAAAAATAGAACTCAAACATCAAAAACTATACACTTTTGTACATAGTCTTCTGCAGACAAGCCCATAAGGCTTTGCAGATATAAAAACCAAACATTGTAAACGTTTTTTGAGATGAATATCAATAAAAATACAAAATACAAAATACAATACAATAGATAAAGTAGAGAAAAGCAATAACCATTTATTTGATCAAAAGTGCGCAGATGGCGCTGGTAGAAAAATATCCCCAAGGTAAATTGATCTGCGCTTCCACAACTGCGTTTAGCTAACTGGCAGATTATTTTGAACTGTGAAACTGAACGAGTTAAACCAAAAGTTTAAACTCTCGGTTAGGTTTAGTTAAACTTCAGTTTAAACTCTGCACAGTCAGAGCATAAACCAAATTTCAACCAATGACACAGACATTGAGTATACTTCAACGAAGTAAGATATCTTGGAGTGATACTAAGCTGGAACTCCCACATAAACAGAAAAATTAAAAAAACAACCATGCAAAGCTGTCTGGGCCTGCCGCAGCATGTATGGTAGAACCTGGGGGATCTCTCCACAGATCACACACTGGATCTACACTACACGGTCATAGACAGGCCTATTTTAACATACGCTGCTGTAACAAAGCCACCCAAGAACCAGTAATAGCCGGTTTTACAGTGCAAGTTTAGACTCCGTTTAACTAGATTTTAAGTTTAAACCGACGTTTAACATGAAAAGGTGTATTACAATTTAAACTTAATCGAGAGTTTAAACCGAGTTTAACTTAACCGGACATGGATGGGGGTTTAAACTGAGTTTATTTTCCGGAATTTCATAGTACGATCTCCCTCCCGGTTTATATGACAAAGCAACATTGCATCATTGTTGTTTTTAAGCAACCAATTACTTCGCAAGTGCAAGCCCTTATGCTTGATTGTACTCCACTGTTTCTAGAAATGCTTGTATAACGTCTAATACAATAGAGCGGTGTAGCAAAACCGATTCCAGTCGGTACTCGTCAACTTTCAAGTGTAATCAAAAATTAACCGCTACACCTTGTCCCCCGACTTACCTGTTTTCTAATAATTGCTGCCAATCTAGGTTAGCGATCTGTAAACCCATTTTTCTCCGTATAATAATAGAAAACCTATTATGTACCACCAAAGCAATCCCTATGAAGGACAAAACGACTTTGAACAACTCGATACTGATGACAAGCAATCTGCAATCCCATACCACAAACTGCAGCTACCATACACTTATTAAATATGTTCAACTTAATGCACTCGCCCGCAGTGCGTATGTCAAATATAAGAAAATCCCATGCATTGCCGCATTCAATTTCAATTAAGTCCATATCTGCATTCATCTCTTGATTTAATGATTCGCAACCCCTTTTACCGTTCACAGATCCATTTAGTTGATGAGTTCGACATTCTGCAAATTGTCGGCGAGGGATGGTTCGGCAAGATTTTGTTGGTGGAGCATCGTGCCTCTCAAACCGAAATGGTCCTTAAAGCTGTGCCCAAGCCTTATGTATCACTGCGGGACTTTTATCGTGAATTCCACTATGGACTGCATTTGGGCATTCACAGGAACATCGTGACGACATACGATGTGGCATTCGAGACAGCCGGGTTCTATGTATTCACCCAGGAATACGCTCCGTTGGGTAAGTTGCAGGAAATTCATTTTGTATCCTTATGGTTGTTGTTATACTGTGATTTTTAGGAGACCTCACATCGAATGTGACAGACACTGGGATTGGCGAGCTCCATAGCAAGAGGGTGGCGAAGCAGATTGCTTGTGCCTTAGATTATATGCACTCAAAGTAAGTTTTATGTTTGATAAGCGAATATTGTCTTACAACCTCGTCCCTAGAGACATAGTCCACAGGGACGTTAAGCTGGACAACGTGTTGATCTATCGATCCGATTTCTCACGTGTGAAACTGTGCGATTTCGGAGAATCCTATCAGTCGGGCACCACAGTGGAGAGGCGGAACGAATGGCTGCCCTATAGTCCGCCTGAAGTATTACAAATTAAGCCAGAGGGTACTTACAAGTAAGTTTTGACTGTGCTCGCTATGAGTGGCCAAATAATTGAACGACTTCTCTATTTTTAGGGCAGATCCAAGCCACGATGTGTGGCAGTTTGGGATTGTAATTTTCGTTTGCCTAACAGGCTGCTTGCCATGGCAGAAGGCAGCCTCCGACGATCCACGTTATGTGAGATACCTCTCATGGCAGGGCACTATGATGCTTCCTATTCGGCGAACACCGAAGCTCTTCAAATTGCTGGCATCAAAGTCATCGCGAATGTTTCGACGATTCTTAGAGCCCAGAGCCGATCGACGGCCGAAGAGTCTCGCAGATTTGGCTAAGTTTATGGACGATCGATGGCTTGCCAAGACCGCTGAGAAAGAAATGGCCGAGTATGAAACTGATGAACTGTGCCCCTCCATGTACTCCTTCCACAGCAGCCCGGATGAGAAGCATCGATTGCTACACACTCTGGTCGCTTGTGGCATTGAGTCGAATGTAGATCGAGCAGCAAAAAAGAATCGCATCAAGGACTGGATTGAATCGTCTATTATCACTGAGGAAGATGAGGTAAGGAATGTGTTCTCGTTTTACCAAAGCGTTCTGTATGAATGTTTTCTTTATCACTAGAATGAAGAAGAAACCGAAAGTGCTTCTGCATCGCCATCGTCTTCGATATCACGAGAACCTGTGGCGGGACACATTTCATCCATTCGCACCAGTGAGCCAAGCAAAAAGGAGATCAAGACGACCCTTAAAGACGCTAACCAGAAACACTTTGATCCCCGTACCGGAGCTCTGCAGCAGGGTCCAAGTTCTATGGGAACAGTCCAGCCAAATGGAATGACGTCTGACAACATGTCGCTAAACACATCCACCAACAGCCTGAAGGGCAGCATTCTTACTCTGGGCAGCCGCAATGAGCTTCTATCCAGCACATTTCAACTCTATGGGTCGGAGCTGAATATGAACGCGCTAGGTGAGCAGCCTAAGCCGCATATGGTTAGTTCGCCGAATGGCATGAGTCATTCGCTTAGTATTAATCACCTAAACTCTGACGCTGTAACACGCATTAATAATAATTTCGCCAGCGGTGCATCGACCGTAGTGAAGAAGAATCTTCTCCAACGGACTCGATCCGATTCCGCTGGTCTGGCTATGGCCAATTCAAAGCTATACGCTTCTTCGTCAGCTATCGATACTAATCAATTTAATGGGCCACCCTATGGCGGCGGTCACCCTAATGCTAATGGTAATAATGTAAATTTTATGGGGCTTGCTAATGCTTTTCAATCGCTTGCCACAATGCCTATTGACCAGGCGTCGTCATTTGTTTCATTTCATTCGCGGCAATCTGAAGTCAAGGACAGCGGCTATGTGTCGAACACAACAACCAATGGCGATGGCCACAGTACTAAGTGGGTGACCAGTGAGGATGTCTCGACTAATGATAGAATGCGGGATGCTAGAACTCAGACGAACGGCAAATCGCTTCATCAGAATATTCACGTAACCGGTGGATTCAGTGGAGGAGCATCAATGAAAGACACACCCTATGACCGTTTCGCCGTTTCAAAGAAAAAGAAATGAAGACGCTTTCATTTGCTGGCGGTGATGAACGAATTTTTAAATTTTGAAAATAAAGAAGCAACAAAATACTTATGTTACTATTTAAAGGTTAATAATGAAATATTGGATACGTTTTGTACTATTAAGTTAAATAAAGTAGAAGAGAGTTTAGGTTTAAAAATATTTTTAAACAAACATTTATTGTGTGGTAGGGAGAGCGTGGCCAGAAAGTTTCAGTCCACATGACAGAGACTGGTGCTGAGTAGAAAAGCTTGATTGAAACACTCCGTCCTACTGCTTGGTACCGAAAAAGAGAGGCCGCGATTTGTCTTCGGTGAAAAGGCGAGGGGTGACCGAAACCGTCTAACTCTCCGGCTGTTGCCTCTGACGGGGTCCTCGAATTGTCGAGATGAGGTTGATTGATGTAGTCAGCTCCTCCAGATGGCGGCTAGTCTTCGAGGAGGGCAAAGGGGTGACCCAAGCAGTCTAGCCCCCTGCTGGTAGCTTCTGACAGTCCGTTGGTAAGAAGGGTAGTTGGTACAGATGAGATCAGAAGACTTCGACAGGAGAGAAAGACGAAGAGTGACCGAAAAAGTCGAACTCCCCGCCTATCCCTTCTGACAGAGTCTGAAAGTTCGACGTGTGAAGGTGAAATTGAATGACGTAGTCAGCTCTTCCCGTTTTCGGTTAGTCGTCGGAAACAGACAAAGGGTGACCGAAACGGTCTAACCCCACACCTGTAGCTTCTGACCGTTCCTTTTCAAGAAGTGTGGCTGTTACGGAACGGAGACGAATCTGCTCAACTGTTTGACGTCGGGTTACTGACTCCGAAAAATCCGGCCCCTTTTGTCCAAGAGGTTCAGCAAAGGACCCGGCCCACCAGGTTGGGGGTTGTGCGTCGGTAACTTCCCTACCACAGAAAAACCAAGCAGTTCAGAAGCAACTAGCCTCGGATATGGATGATCCAAATGATGACGACCCCAGAAAACGAAATAAGGACAACGAACTTCGGATTTGCACGTGGAATGTCCGGACATTAAACAGGCCGCGTGAAGCCGAACAATTAGTGGAGACCCTGGATAGGTACAAAGCGGACAAAAATCCAGGAAATGCGATGAGATGGAGAAGGCACAAGAAGGATGAACAACTGTGACATTTACTACGGCGAGTGCCACAGGGAGCAACGTCAGCGGTTGTTTGGATGCGGTTTTGTGATTAGAGGAAGACTTAGGTAAGAAGTCTTGGGCTTTCGCAACTTAAGCGAGCGCCTGGTCACAATCTGCATCAGGACCGAATTCAAAAACATAACCCTGATTTGTGCTCACGCCCCGCAGAGGAGAAAGATGACACAGCCAAGGAAGCATTCTACGATCTTCTTGAGAAGACGTATGATAAGTATCCTAAGTACGTCATCAAAATTAATCTTGGCTCTACAATCGGAAAGCAGAACCTGCACGACACCACTTCCGGAAACGGACTCAGGCTTACCGACTGTGCGGCGGGGGCCGGGGGGCGAAATGTCATCATTGCTAGTACTCGTTTCCCGCACCTCAACATACACAAGGGGACTTGGCGGTCTCCAGATCAACAAACCGTCAACCAAATTGATCACGTTGCGATCGACGCCAGACATGCATCCAGTATTTTGGATGTCCGCACGTTCCGAGCGGCTAACATAGACTCGCACCACTACTTGGTAATGGCCAAAGTGCGTGTGCGGATATCCACAACGCCCCAAAACCGAGCGGATACTGTGCGGAGATTTTATGTCGCAAAGCTTCTATCGCAAGAGACCGCCAAAAACTTTGCCGACAGCGTCTCCCTTAACCTCACAGCAAGCTCATCGTCAACCTCGGCAAAATCAAGTGTAGAGGACCAGTGGCATGGCAACGTTGTCAGCGTGCCATCATAGGTACTGCCATCGATGTACTGGGTTTCGCTAGAAGACCACAACGAAACCCCTGGTTCAACGAAGACAGGCACATGCAGCAAAGAACGAGGCCCACCAGGCGATGCTGCAGACGAGGACCAGAGCGGCGGAGAGAGCTGCTCGCGAGCACTGCGGGCAAAGAAGAAGGGAGGAACAGCGGCTTCTCAGAAAGAAAAAGAAAGAGCACGAGAAGCGGGAGGTCGATTCAATTGAGGGGTGCTACTGCAGGGAAAATATGTTCGAAAGTTCTAGGGTAAAACGATCCACCCAAGGATAGAGGGTCCGAAGAGAAGCCTGCAGAGATGAATCAAAGCCAAACTAAAGTCGAACAAAGCTGCGGGGGCGGATGGCCTACCGGGCGAGCTCTTCAAAGTAGCGGGAGATGAGTTTATAAGGAGCATGCACCAAACTCGAATGGAACCTTAGCATCGTGTGCCCCATCCACAAGAAAGTTGATGCTCTGAACTGCGCCAACTACAGAGGAATAAGTCTCCTGAATGTCGCATATATGATCTTGTCGGCTGTATTGTGTGAACGTCTAAAACTTTTCGCCAACAACCTGATCGGTCCATATCAGTGCGGTTTTAGGCCAGGAAAGTCTACCATCGAGCAAACTAAATTTCCACACTCCGACAGATCTTAGAAAAAACCCAGGAATTTCAAGTCAATACACACCACCGCAAAGAGTAGAATTTTTCCAGTGGCTATTGCGCAAACAGTCAGAAGACGGGCACTTCCTCAAGAACACTCTGTGGACTGACGAAGAGCTATTCACAAACAAAGTTACAAATCTCCAAAATTTGCACCATTGGTCAGACCCAAATCCCCATTTAATACGCACAACATCCTTTCAAAGGTAAGAATTTAATTATTGTGAACAACTTCTTCAAAATGTGTGCTTGCTTATTTCAAAGGAGGTTTAACGTAAATGTTTGAAAACACTTTAGTAGGCCCGCACGTTTTTCCACAAACAGTTAATTCCCATTATTATCTACCTGCAATTTCTTAAAGAACGAATGCCGGAGCTCCTTGAAGATGTTCTTCTTGTTCAGAGAAGAGCGATGTTCGTTCAACAAGATGGAGCACCTTGTCACAGTAGCAGCGGGGTAACTCCATTCCTCAACCACACTTTCAATGAACTGTGGACTGGTCGATATGGCCATAACCCTTGGCCACCCAGATCTCCTGACCTTACTTGCACCCATAGATTTTTTCTTCTGGGGTGATATGAAAGAAATATCGAGTCTTTTTTAACCATTTTTGTCTGGCAAAAAATGGTTTTTACTTCTGTCGATCTACGTTAAAACATAATTTTTAGGAAAATTCTCAAGGATAAAAATTTCATAAAAAAAATAAAAATTTATAAAGTCAAAATTTTGAGTTTAAGGAGCCATAACTTTTTTGTAGCTGCACGGATGTACCCGAAGTGCTTAGGACTTGTATGCGCTACTAAAACTAGGTTAAACTATTTTTATACCTATAATAGTTTAGAAGTTATAGCGAACACCTCCAAATTAGAGGTCACCTACTACTTTGAATGGCTATAACGGGAAATATGGTGAGTATAGACCCGCCCCTGTTATACGTTTTGTTTTTTTTTTTTTTTTTTTTATTATACCGCTTAACTGGGACCCCCTGTATAGAATAGCCAAAAAACACACCTATTATTTATTAACAGGTAATTAAAATTACATGGTAATATTGAAGTTACTGAGCCTAGCTGCAAAGACTATTGGCTCTATAGTTCGATCCCCGGAAAAAAAAAACAAATTACATCTTAAGGTTTTTTTTCTACTGCGCCACCTATCGCGAACGTCTGACAAATATCCGATGACTGTCCTGAAAAAAACTTCTCAATTCAGCCGTTAGGACTCCAACACAAAATTGTAGGGTCCCTTCCTCGGTCCCTTCGATTCGCTCAAAAATAGAAACTCACACAAACAAATGGTTGCGAGAAGTTAGACCTCTAGGGTGTCTACCCGCCTGTTGGGCCACCGATTTTTTTTTTAATACATATTTGCATAGTAGCTTTTATTACAAAATAACGCCCTAAAAAAAACTCGTACCTACAATTTGTTGTTGCAAAATTTTTCGTCATTTTGGGTGTTATTTCCTTTCTAGTGTTCGTTTTTTATTTGACAAGCAGTAAACCCCCCCCCCCCCTTTTTTTTGTGGTGTTAACACTTATACGATCGTTTCTTTGTTGCAGGTGGTTGTTTCCATAAGATACCCTATTTTTTTGGCGCAGGGACATAAGTCCCCGGGACATAATTAGTGGGACATAAGTCCCAATTTCGATTTGGGACTTATGTCCCACCCCATCGGGACACAAGTCCCATACATTTTGTTTGGGACTTATGTCCCACTCAACCTATTTCTTTAGATAAGCTTAGATAATTCGCAAAGAGCATCACGTAATAAATAAATATAACCAGTATAAGATAGGTGTTTGGCTCTATTGTCTTGGTATAGTTTTAAGCATCACTCTTATATTTACAACTAAAATACAGTTACCAGCAGTTTGCGAGTGACGCAAACCAATACCGCCACGAAGTCTTTTGGATATAAATGAATCATCTGCAAACGAAAATGTTTTGTTAAACTACGGCATGGATAAGCAAAAATCTTTTTACAAAAACACGATTTTAGAAGCCCAATTTGGATGGAACATATTCCGGGCATCTAAAATCGTTGAGTAAATTGAAACATTGTCTTAATCAGAACGAAATTTTTTAATTGATTTAATTCGCGTGAATTTTTAATTTTCACACCCCAAATCGATCATCCCTTGCTCAAAATTTTTTTCGGCTACGCATTTATGTTCATTGCAAATCGATCATCCCCTTCGCATCGTTTCTTGGCCACGCCTTTGGTTTATTTACATGCCCAACTTGATCGCTCCTATTGTGCACTGTGCCAGGACCTACCATTTGAAATAGTCTGCTTGCCTTGCAGATATTCAAAACTGGACAAGAAGTGCATTTAAAACATGAAAGGAAACCCACACCGAAGTGGGACTAAGCTAAGATGAGTTACGTGTAGTACATATCTGTTTTGCAAAGATAAACGAAGAAGCAATGGTAATTTTTCTAAATCTCTCCGAAAATTTGGGAGTTATGTCCCATTTTCGACAAAAAAATGTTGGGACTTATGTCCCGATGAGGTGGGACATAAGTCCCAAATCGAAATTGGGACTTATGCCCCACTTAGTTGGGACATAAGTCCCAAAAATAAAATTTGGGACTTATGTCCCGGGGACTTATGTCCCTGCGCCATTTTTTAACAAAGCTTCTTATCAAATATTTACTTCGAGCACTTTTATGAGACATTTCACGATTTGAAAAGCTCTCCGAGTGGTAAGATTTAAATTTTGCCTTTTCTCCAAATTCAACACATTTTTCTGCCAATTTTAATAAATTTAGTATAAAGTAATAGTTGTCTCACTTTCAAATTAACTTTTTACTGCTGTTTGTCCAAGCACTAGTTGCTAACTTACCAATGTAACCAGTGCGTACCTACCTACTTCCCCACGTATAAAAGCCATGCAGTCAATTGTCGTGAAGAACTAGGACGTTTGCAAGGAAGACCAATATTGTATCCATAAGTGGAACATACCTACGCTGGACAAATCTGAATACATGAAATCCAATAAAGGAGCCGCAAGGACCCACACATAGCCACAGCGGCCATTACAGCGCACTGTATGACCCACGAAACGGCTGGGCATATTGCACAATGACTACCTATTGCAGAAGCTGTAGAAACGCCGAGAATATAGAATCCGTTCGCCAACCGATGGTCTAAGTGAGAGAAACCTGTGGTGAATTAACGTCCGTTCATATAAAATAATTCTCTGAAAATTGATAGTGAGGAAAATAAACGAACGATTCCGAAAGTTACCAATAAACCGATACACATATAAGAGTTTTACCATCGCAGTGTAGATTTGATTTCATGCTAATCTCCATACATCAGAAATTCGAATGAAAGAGCACATCCTTTGTTCAGAAAAGCTACAAATTAAAATTATGAACTTCATTTGATTGACAGAGTACCCATGTTGATCAGCAAATTGATGGGCAAAATCAGCGCGCCCTCTCGCCAACGTAAACTCAACCTAGTCAGGGCATATTTTCCAAAGAGTGCAACTGACTGACTTATCTTCAGCATGTGAGAAAAAACTGCCAAAGCAGATGTGGAGCTTATAACTCAGGAAATAAGTCTCCAGCAAAAGCATACCTATTGGTTGCGTAGTTTCCACTCAAACCTAGTATGTACTAAGGCTGTTGCTATTCGCCCATCGTTCGGGACATTTCTACCCAACGAAATGTCAAAGGATAAATGCGTCAAGTTGGGGTATGTGGATCGCTTCGCTCAAGGGAAAGGCACACACCCTGTACGATTTGGGTTGAACTTAACAGAATATCATTAAAGTTACCAGACTGTGTCTCCAGCTCTCACACGTCAGTTCAGTACAAATGCAACTGGCGAATAGCCACTTCGATGTATGTACTTAATCCATTTCTACTTCACGCTTCCAAGTCTTCCTAGCTCAGAATTTTGCTTAGATTTCACAATTGCAATACTACAAGATGGTATAGAGAAAGAAAGCCTTGTCAGCAATATTTTTGATTTAGGTCGATTCTCCTTCGTTAACTTTGTATAAGTTCCCAATGTTCGCACACATCGCAACCACTGCATAATTTAAGTATACTAGCATCCGCAGAAGTAATCCAAAGTACATCTCGTTGAATCCCATTTCAATGGGTAATATCACTCGTTTGGTGTTGTCAATTAGAAATCTTACAATTGCAGAAACTTCGAAACTTTTTAAATGAATGCCCAAGAGTCAGCACGAAGTACCTTCAGCATTCAAGTTCTCGTACAATTCATTGAGGAAACAACAAATTTGTTGACACTTCTGCTAATAAAAGCACCATTCACAGCACCGAATACAGTGAACTCCAAACTAAAAACACTTTTTGGCTCACTTTTTTCTTTTTATAAAAAGTAATTTTATTAAACGAACTCCACCATTTGTTTACTTAAGTGGGATGAACCTAGAGCTGTGGGTGGCACCAATACCGGGCCTACCGTGCTTAACGGGTTTGTATGTGAATGAGAACTCTCCCAAGTAGTGTCCAATCATTTCTGGCTTGATTTCAACCTGCAATTGACACAAATACACCATTAGAAGAATATTCTTCCTGAATATTCACTGAATTATCAACCAACCTGACTGAAGTCTTTGCCGTTGTAGACTCCAATGATGGATCCAGTCATCTCGGGGACAATAATCATGTTTCTCAAGTGGGTCTTGACAATTTCTGGCTTCTCATTTGGAGGAGCTTCCTTCTTGGCCTTCCTCAATTTCTTGATGAGTGCCATTGGCTTGCGCTTCAGGCCACGGGAGAACCTCCTGCGAGCACGGCTGTGCATCAATTCGACAAGCTGGTTGCTATTGGTATAAGAATTTGAGGTTAGATTCCAATTGGAAAGAGCGGCGGACGTATTTGGCTACTTACTTGGGCATGTCCAGGAGTTGGTCCAAGTCCACACCTCGGAAGGTGAACTTTTTGAAGGTACGCTTCTTCTTGAGAGTTTCATCGACCTGGAATTAACGCAAACATTGGAGTTATCATTTTCATTGGAAATTTCACATATCGGCGGTAAATTTGTGTGCACTTTATTTAGCAAAACTATTTTCAACGTGATTGTGACAATATTAATCGAAAACACCAAAGGATTGCACATAAATTTTAAGATTTTTGAAGGAAAATTACCTCAGCCATCTTGACGTTTGTAAATTGCAGAACGGAAAGAAAAACAAATTGTTGCAGTGCTACCAAAATTGATGTATTTCGAATCGGTTTGTTTTTTCGCTTATGAATGTTGGCAGTTCTGATGAAGTACACTACGAAATGTTTCCGAGTACAGTAACAGCAAAAGTTGATATAACATTTTTTTTTTTAAATTGGAGAAAGGACAAGTAAAAATATATTTAACGGATAGTAGAGAATCTGAATGCTGCATTGTGGTACTTCCTATAGGAAATGCAGAAACGTAGCGAGTTTTAAATTATTTAATTCATACAAATTTGATTGTAGATATCTACTAGCAAAAATTAATAAATGATGTATGTAGCAAGTGCCATTATAATTGTGCATTTTTCTATAAATTAATGTTGAGTGCCACATTATACACTCCGTTTAAAATTTGGTATACGATCGTGGTTTAAATGTTTTTATGAATTTTTGTTTCCGTATTATTATAGTCCAGATTACATTATATTTTAAACTTCATGCTTTTTTGACAATCATTATTTGTTATATCGCTCAGATTCAGAACACTTTTGCGAATCTCGATTCCAGAGCGAGATTCACACATACTTTCACTAATACTAAATGAAGTGACATTTGTAAGCACTAACTGGAATTTAAAAATAACTGACTGTCAAATAGCACACCAACACAAATGCAAAAAAAAAGACCTTAGCTATTTTATGTTGCATTGGGCAGGAAAAATCTGAGATCTGAGAGAAAAACGGTAAAAGCCCAATGAAAATCGCCATTTTAGTAAATTTTTCGGTTAAGGGCAAAATTAAAAGTAGGAATTAAAGTTAGTTTCGAATTTCGAAATTAGTAAAACTCGAGTTTAGTGATTGTTGATTGGTAAGGCCGAATATGTTTTTAATATAAACTTGTGATTTTAATAATTTAAAGATTTTTCTATGCCAGTGACCGGGACGCTGTATTTGTGATAAATTAGATAAGTAGGTAGGTTAGGTATATCGTTTTTTTTGTTTGCCTACAAATTTCGAATTGGCTATGTATAACCATTGGTTGGGAAGGTAAATAATTAGGCCTATTCGGCAAAATCTTTTATTCTGTTATGAATTTTCTGTTATGAATCATAAAAGATCTCGACCATAAAAGATCTTTTATAAATCGTATTCAGGGTTTCGAAATTTTATGAAAATCTGTTATGGAAGTTCGAAACTTGAAAATCTGTTACGAAGCTGTCAAAACAAACCGCAGAGTTTTTTTTTTTACATAGACGGTAGGCACCTGATCAATTTTGTGCAAAAAACATATTAAAATGCAGTCTAAAAAAAAGTATGTTTTGAATTATTACAAACTAAATAATTGTGTAATAAATACTGGAACATCTTTTTAGGAAAAAGACAACAAAAAACCACGACGAGGCAAAGAAGCATATTATTGCTCTTACATGGAGCAAAATGCAATTAGAAAACTCTATTTCAAATCAGTAACCAACTGAATCGATCTCGTTCTTGATGTACTGGGCTGCGATAAACGAAAAATGTGTTCCTATTGATGCCTGATATGAACTGTATCCGTAAAAATGTAGTGTCGCGAGAAACTTGAAATAAATACCCAACTTTACATCGTCATTAGAAATACAATTTACCTGCATTTGAAATGAAATGGTTGTATTCGTGTTTTGTAAATTGTTCCAATTTGTTCTTTAGAATTCTAGCATACACCTATCCAAAGAGCTGAATAAAACTCACATTAGGAAGATCAAATGGATTACTATTTAATCTTAGTTCCAGCAAAAGTAATCGGGGTGGGTGTCTTCGTCTGAACCAAAAAAATGCATTCAATCATTTTCAATGGTCCGCTTATCCATTAAATGGGTTGTGGGTGTAGGTTGCTCAAGTGGACCCTCCATAGCTCTCGATTCTCCGTCATCGTCTCTAAATCATCAACGGCAATCCCCATACGACAAGAGGAGACATTATGAACTTGATATAACCATCTCATACTGGGTCTACATAGAGGACGGCTGCCTGATGATGGTACGGATTCCATAGGACGTCGTGGGATCCTGGTTGGGGACATGCGTTTAACATGACCAAACCACCTAAGCATGAGCCGCTCCGGAGAAGTAGCTACTCGACATTGAGTTCCTCGCGAATTAAAGCAAAAATATAAATTTCCAAATTATTTTCCATTACAAACCCACTAGTTTATGCACAATTATTACATTTGTCTTCTTTTGTAAACATTTCGTTGACCATAAATTATATGGATTATCCCTTTCAATCCAAAACTTTCTAATTAATAAAAATCTTTTATGATAAAAGTCACAAAATGCTGTCTTTTATTCTGTTATGATTTATAACAGATTTCATAAAAGATTTTTGCACGCAGAATACCAATTCTGGAGATCGTAAAAGATTTTTTGACAGTTCGAACTTTTGTATGGAAATTCATAACAGAATAACAGGAAAAATGGATAAAAGATTTTGCCGAATAGGCCTGAATGCTCCGGAGAAAAGCTTAACATCTAATTTTCTACCTTTTTTGAATAGCAGTGGAATTTATTCCTAGTCCTTATATTTTATTGTGCTTTACAAATTTTACCATGGTTTTTATTCTTACCACGGGCTGTGGTATTAAGTTTTTTGTTCCTTGTATTTTCCTTGTATGCATCAGTAGCATAATTTAAAAATTCGATGCTGCCAAGTCTACTTAATTTAATTCACTGCGTTGCTATGCAGTGGATTTAGAAATAGAGACATGTTGCAGTGCTGCGGTGGCTGCAGAATTTACATTTGTTTCACCACAAATAAGAACATGTGTATTCTAATCCTGCTGCGCAGTGAATTCTGCACGTGTGTTTTGGGCATAAGATTGTTGTTGATTCGCTAAAACCCACCCATTTCCGACGAGCTACATTCGCCCTTCACCAGCAAAGCACGTCAAGTACCTACCCTATTGTCCTTCATAAACTTTGTCCACTACAAATTTTTGAATACCTACCTAAAAGTATTTACCTACTTTTTTTAGTTTCAAAATTAAAATGTGTTTTCAGTTTAATTTTTAGATCGCGTATAGATACTAAACCCCCGGAAAACAAATGAGTCTCGATGAGATAGATGCGGTCATTTTCTCCCGAACAAATGCGAGCACACCTGGGTCCTGGCTGGCAAATTTAGATTTTCTTTTTTCAGGTCATGCACTGTAACGCCTCTAGACCATCGTACCAATTCAAATTGAAAAAGTTTTAGCGCACGTACGTGTGAAAGTTTCCGGTGATCAGGAATTAAATCACAACATTAATGGCCGTATTATTCACTCGGTTTAAAATGTGGTTTAGTTAAGACCGTGGTTTATATCTTTTTAAACCATACAAGTTTTGTAATTCCGTATTATTCACTCAAGTTAAACCTTTTAAACGTCATTTTTTTAAACATATTGGCAGATAAACCACCTCGATTTTAAAACGCACTCCGACGACCGGTTCAAGTAGAATTTCACAAGGTTTAAATCAGTTTCCATAACATTCACTCAATTTGCAAATATATTTTCGAATGCGGTAGAGCGATTTATTTCATTTAAGTTAGATATTTGGATGTATTTTCTGACAAGGTCCTTGAAATCCTTATAACGGTATATCTTTGTAAAATATCCTAAAAAAAATAGTTCCAGGAAGTTTTGCCCAGAAGTCCTGGAAAATTTCATTTCGACCAAAATGTCCTTGAAATCTCCAAAATATCTTTGGGAGCCACGGAAGATTTTTGTTTTCCAGGATATTTTATTAAGTATGCATAGGTGTGCGACGCGTTTTTACTCCATTTAAGCAACATTGTTCCAATGCCAGAAACAGTGCAAGACCGGTTAAACAAAGGGCGGCATCATCTACAATCTACAGCATTACATTTCTGATATTTTTTTTTATTTGTCCCCAAAATTTAAATATGTACCTACCTACCTACAATGACAAAATTAAAATTAAAAGGCTTCAGAACCTTTGACTGAATTGTCAAACGCGATATTTCGTAGGTTTAAAATAGGGTTTAGTACTTCAAATAAACCAAAATAAACCCAAAGCGTAAACCATGTAAAAAGAGTGAATATGACATAGGCAGGTTTAAATTTTTTGGGTTTAAAAACTAATAGTTAGGTTTATTTTCGTGGTTTAAAAGCGTTTTAAACTCGTATTTAAACCGAGTGAATAATACGGCCGTAAATTATATTTAATTTTCTGAGATAGAGCAAAAGTCCGAAATGGTGTGCCACAAAGTGCGAATAAAGCCGGATTCACACTCTTGTATGTCGTGGCGTGTCGTGGAGTGTCATGTCGCTATCATTGCGTTCAAAGCAGTCTTGGGGCTCTCGGATATCTTAGCATATTTGGAGTTGTTCCAAACTGCTTCATTGCCAACTGTAACTGAACAAATTCTAACCATATTTCGCCCAATGTAGCCATTGTAAAAACACAATGATTTTTTATATGAACTTAGAACCACACACATCCACAAAATCCTTTTTTGTTTTTGTTAGATAGGTACCTAATCGCAAATCAAAACCCACATCCAAAATATTTCTTAATTGAATCATATAATTGAAATAATTTGAATTTAATTTTTTTCATGGCATTCTTTGCACAAAAAGTAGGTACATTTTGACGTAAAATTCTACCTCATGCGAGAGGTGAATACAATTTTCGCAGAGGTGTATACGAGTTTCGTTATGCGGAATTTGTGAATTGGGGTCCTCAGGTGATAAAATTCAATTTTTCTAATAGGAATTATATCCACCTCAGATTTTTCTGAGAAGACGCCCGAGAGAAAAATCGCTGAATTTAAGTTGGGCAACCGTCGCTATCACCAATTGGGAGAATCCATTATGCACCTACATAATTAGCGCAAAGCAATTAGCTGAGGCAAAAACCGTTGCCGAAAACGCTATTTTTGGGAACACCGACACAAAGGCTAAACGGCGCAATCGTTAGCAAGCAACGTCTAGAGACCCTATAGGATGGGGCTCGATTGAATAGGGTTGACAATTTCCTAATTAAAGTGATTCGAAGGCACGTTGCAAGGGTGATGGCCAACGCTAATAATTTGATCTCGGGTGCTTATTACCCGAATTGAATTCACCACTAGAGTACGCTCCGGTCTGGCTTTGTCCCGCCTGGGTGCCCGAGGCATTTCTTCATGCAAAGGCATTTACTTCAAGTAAAGTAAAGATAAAAAGATAATTTTATAGAGGAAGTGAAACATCGAAAGGAGCAACCTGGATGCTGTGGCCATCATCAGTTGCGGATAATAAAGTTGGCGAGTCAAAGAATTCATTTACCTGCTCAAGGAAATACCTGTCGGATAGGTTACAGAAACTGGAAACGATATGGCAGGAATTTTCCGAAAACCACGAACGCCTCAAGGGCAATGTTAATCTCGATACTCCCTACATACAGGGAGATATGATTGGGAATACTAAAACCAAGTATGTATGTAGAATTAAAACCGCTTCTCCTATCATCGCCAGTGAGTGACGACGAGGAATCACCAGATCAGACATCTGGTACCACACGCCAAACAAGGCCTGAGCCTGACTCAGACAAGCCAGTGCTTGTCTCAGGGGATATGATTGGGAATACTAAAACCAAGTATGTATGTAGAATTAAAACCGCTTCTCCTATCATCGCCAGTGAGTGACGACGAGGAATCACCAGATCAGACATCTGGTACCACACGCCAAACAAGGCCTGAGCCTGACTCAGACAAGCCAGTGCGTAACAAGGGCTGGAATTCAAGAAATGGATATATTCAAAAATCTAGCCATTTTCAGTTGACTAGATTTTTATAAGATGCGATTAAAGTAGGTACATAATTGCCATTTTCCTGTCTGCTTCCTTGTTGATAAGGTACAAGATGCTGGCGTTTCATTCGCCGGGTACAGGTACTTTCAATTTTGTTTATTTTGGATGTTGATCTATAGCCCGATACACATTTTTTGTGTTTCGGAGATTTCTTTAAAAAAAAAATGTGTATCGGGCACGGGCTATGGTATGGATCATTTTTCGCTCTCTCTCAGTTCATTTCTCTTTTACGAAACGTAGGTATTGACTTTTAATTTTATTTCCAACAAAGACCCCGAATTTGTTTACCTACATAGTGTCGCATCAAAGGTTGTCCAACAAAAATAAACTGAAGAGTAAACGTTTCCTCTTGGTTTGAATTCATTATAATGTTCTATTTTATTTTAATAAATAGGTTATGTTAACATTAGTTTTTCTCAGGTATCTAAGATACACACACATTATTGTAAATTTTCGTTTCTTCGTAGAACAATACTTTGTTTTTTCTCAATTTCAACGCTAAAGTGCAATAAAAGTAAAAATCATGGTTGCTACAGTGCTAAATAAAATTGTCAGTCTCCAAAGTTTAAGTGATGCGGAAGATAACGAGTAAAGAAAAGTGAAAATAACGGATGAAAATCACATGGGCAGATAAGAAAGACAGCCAGCCAGCTATTTAAATAGACTCCTCATCTTTGACTGATTTCAGGTCACGACCTAATCCCTGTAGCTTTGCCTCCAGTCCACTGTACGGTAGCATCGTGTCTACTTTAACCTCATTCAGACAGTTTTCATCTTGCAGCTTAGCATCGATTTTTGCAAAATCAATGTCCGCAGCACTGCGCTTTTCACGAGAACCTTTCAATGTTGTGAGCAAGTCTAGTTGCTCCTTGTTCACTTCTAGAATATCTCTGCGAATAGCCTCAATGTTCTCTTTCTCCTTTTCTACTCCCACTGGAACCGGTGGCTTCGAATCGTTAGCTGGTACTACATGCGGTTCTGCTTCATCAAATGGTAGTTTACTTTTGAATGAATCGATTGGCTTGCTCGGTACAGCAGATTCAGATGGGATCTGTTCATCCGGAGACTTCTGAACCAATGGTTCTTCCTTCACAACTGAATTGGATACAATCTGACTTTGCGATGCATTAATCAACAATGGCAAGGGCAATGGAACTCGTGAATCCCGTTCATTTGCATTATCCTTAACAGCGTCATGTATATTTTGCACAATTTCTCCTGTTTTATACGAAAGGGGTTCATATACGGGTTTTTTCTCTTGTTCGTTGGCCGGATTGATGCTATGGTTCTCGGTTAGGATGCCAAGAATAGAAGCCTTTGGAATTTCTATTGGCTGAACTGGATTAGGCTTTGGCTGCTCATCTTTTAGGCTTTCTTTGTGCACCTCCCGTTCGATTTGCTCCACTTTTTCGACAACTTGTCCTAGTTTCTCAACGACCAACTCTTGAGTCTCCTTATTCTGCTTCGCCAGTTGATCTTTCAGTTCGTCTACTTTGCGTTCAAGCAACTCTTTTGTCTTCTTTAGCTCATTCTCAGCCTTTGCGAGTTGTTCCTGTTTTTCGGTGTCCTTTTGCTGCTCTTCGGCAGCGATTTCTTCATCTTTTTTAATGGCTTCCTTGGCGATTCCATTCGAATTCGAAATTACTGGTGCGTCACTTAGAAGTGGCACTATTTCGACAAGAGGAGTCACCTTCTCTGGTGGTTTATTTTGCTCTGCAACTTTAACGCCGACTTCCTGTTCCACTTCCTCAACTGGAAGGGGAGGGTTAACTTTAGCATATTCCTCAATTTTTTCCAAAAGCGCGGGAGGTTTCTCCTCGACAACAACCGGCTTTGGCTCATCTACAGAAGGCTTTTCCAGAAGGTGGGACATATTTTGTAATGGAATCTGCTTTACCACTGCTTTGGGAAGCTCAACGTTTTGCTCGAATTTTGGCAGTTGTGTGGCTTGCTCCGTAGCCTTTTCCAACATAAGCGCCGATTCAAAGCGCGTCTCATCAATGGCACTCAAGTTCGCATATGTGCCGAGTATCATCAAACAGAAACCTCCTATTATTATAGCCTGTGTTAAAGTCCTCTCAGTGGAGTCCTTTTTGGATATCTTTCGAAAACACGCCGCCGGAAAGATAATGCAAATGGCCACGCCTATTGTGGATCCTACGAGTCCTATCACCAGTTCTATTGATGGAATCAACAATGCAATACAAAGCGAGCCGGTCACTATGAACACTGTGATGGACTTAAAGCGTGCCTCCGGTATGTAGCCCGTAGCATCGGCATGACCCTGAAAGAATAGTTACATTAAAGAGTTGACAGATTTTACCAGTAGCGAAACTCACTCTTCTGTACAACAAGGAGTAGATGCTGGCTCTGCATGGAAATATCACTAGCGGGAAACTGAACGCGACGGAGAGGACAAATCCGATTTTGATCACATCACTGCCGAATGTAGGTGTAAAGTTGATAAGAATGTTACCTGGAAAATTAATTTGTAATAGGGATCATATTTTATGACCGATTTTGCGCATAGATATATATTTTCCCATCGTCGCACTTACCTGAAAAAGTGTGCGTGCAAAACGCGACATATCCAAAGAATCCAACGGCAATATACACCACAGTACACATCCATGTAGCATTCTTGATAATAGCGTTTAGTTTCTCCAGACTTTGGTTGTTAACACTCTCCAAGACCTCAAATAGTTGCCTGTAACAATGATAGTTCACAAATTGTTGCTAAGATATCACCAAACTCACATTTGGCACGACAGTGCCATGCTAAAGATAGGCAGACACTGCAGGACTCCCGACGGTTCCCAATAAACAATCTTTCCATGCCAATCATTGGCGAGAATGTGCGTTTGTGAATCAAGTATTATCTTCACCACCAAACAGAGATAGAATCCTATAGAGGCAGTACAAACCGCAGACAAACTGTCAATATTCTTCAGCATTCCTAGTGGCAGAATGCAAATAATGGTCACAACGACCATCACCCACGTGCGCAGTCCATCTACTCCATCCCAACCGAATATTTTTGCCACAATCTGAGGTCCGACATCTCCGACAACGACAAAATAGGTGATACATGATCCAATTAGGTAGCCAATGATGCCGAGTTCCACCAAAAGCTTCCCCGACGAGCCAAATGCATGGAAGCCTTAAAAATACTAGTTGCAATGGCTTCAGGTATTAATATATAAGCTGTGATCTTACCTAATAACTCAAAACTCTTCCGCCGAGTGAGGAGTGAAGATTTAATGAGATAATGACAGGAAACTCTGGTTATTAGGCTGTTTAGAATTAGCAACGCAATCGAGAGAACTATTCCACACTAAGGAGACATGATGTCTACAGTTACCTCTGGAAGAATGGACTGTTTTTCGAATGAACTCACCTTTTGAAAACAAAATGGCATTGCCAGTATTCCAACACCAATAATACTGTTTGCCAGTGTCATAACATGTCCGGTATTCGATATCATGACGACCTCACTCCAACTGATAGAAAACTCTTAAAAATGTTTCGTAAATCTTACCTCATGTAGAGAGAAGAAGAGTTGTGCAATTTGTACCTATATCCTAATTGATTGCAAATTATTTAAATCACCTTGAGGTTGAAAGGACAATAATAACAAAACACCTTGCTCAGCCGAACTCGGGTAGTATGAAATTGTTCATTGCATTGGGTCTGGAATTGTGTGTTAGCACTGATTGAAAACTAATTGCTGGTGCTACTTGTTGGTCGCAGATAAGAAAACATTTATCAACAAAAGTTTCACTAATTTATTAATACTTAAAACGTCAGCAAGACGAAAACAAAAACCACTTGATGGTAAATTATGGACGTATTTTGGTGACACATCTATTAAATTTTGACAGATATGACTTGTATAGTGGGAGTTGTCAACGAGTTGCAAAACGTAAACAAATATGGATGGTAAAATGTGGTAAGGCAAACAAAACCGGTTACCGGATACAACTTTTTTAACCGATTGGTTAGCTTCCGGTTAGCGACAGCACTGCCAGGCCAGGCTGGAGTAAGCACCTATTTACTTTTCAGTTTTAAGATTTAATTTAAAATTCAAATAAAAAATATAAATAGTATATGTTTTAATTTTTTGTTACTAATGGAACTGTGCTGTGCTGTTTAAATTCGTTCAATTTGAATTTCGTTAGATTTGATTTGTTATTAGCTCACTTTTACTTTTACATGCAAAACTGGTATACTCACTTTTTGTTTTGTTATACTCACTTTTGGTTTTGTTATACTCACTCCCCAAAAAAATACGCCTATTGTTTTGGAATGGAAAATAAATCATGAGGAGTCTATAGGTTCGTTGGGGTACTTTTTTGCAAATGTAAGATTATTAAAAATTTGCTAAGAATGCAAATGCGAATGCGACCACGTACTGAGTAAATTGAAAAAAAAGAGAGAAATCCATTTCCACTCTTTTCATTTTTTTGTAATTTTCTACTCCCCGAATTTCGACTTACTGAAAAATGAAAACTGACAACGAAGTGACAGCTCAAAAGTTAGACAAATAAAAATCTATTTCTTTTCGTCTTTAACCAAGGTCGTTAACGATGTCGGAAGAAGAAGTTGTAATTGAATGTTCTCCTAAATTCCTAGAACATATCAGCACATTCAAAATTGCAAGTTTAATAGGTTTTAGCTTATAAAAATTGCAATTCCAACTTATTTTGTAGATGCTGCCGTTAACAATTATTTTACGATAATGTCAAAATTACATTTCTTATGTCGTTTTCGATTGGTCGTCCAGAACCATCCAATGCAATGCAAATAGTAGTCACACGCGTTTCAAATCAAATTTCAAATCATCTGTCAATTTTCAGGCGACTGATGTCGTTTTACATTGGGCGAAGCATTTAGCTTCTCGATTTCAAGTCAGAATCCACTCAAGAAGCACTTACACGAGTGCAATTTATGTGTTTTATACAGGCCAACTGGGAGCAGCCATACAGTAATGGTTTCCCCGAGTGAAAACGACATGACAGTTGTTTCTTACCCAAAGAAATTTGTTGAGTAAAAACTAGTAAGATTCTCGATGGATGGGAAATATCCACTCTCTTTTACGAATTTTACAAGTTAAGGAACGACATTGAATAAAAATGGGTAAAAATGCGTAATAATTAGTAAAAATTCGTAAGATTTAAAAGTAAGGGAACAGACCTTTATGTCAAATTCGATACAAAAAATTTACATTCAACTATTTTGACGTTTATAGTGTATGAATGTATTAGTGTGCTTCTGGTTTCGATTCTGAATTAAAATCCACAAGCAAAATTCTGTTCTTTTCAGGAAAAAACTGTCGGTTGAGTGCCAATCGAACGCTTTCAAAAGCGATTGGTAGAAATCGAAAAATGATTCGTCGTCTGTTTCGTTTTTTTTTATCTCCTACCCTACTTCCTTTGACTTCAAAAAACCCCAAAGAAAATAGTTCAACGGCGTTAAATCGCAAGATCTGGATGGCCAATTCTGATCGCAAAAACGGCCGATAACATGATTAGGAAATGACTCATTCAATTGAATTGTTTCTCTGGCTGACGGCCATATTTTGTTCTGACTGCTGACAAACCTTTATTATTTTTAAAATATTTCTCAACAATGAAAATGCGTTGTTCATTCGTATAGCGCTCCAATTTTACTGACCTCGAACTGTCAGCTGTCACATTGTTATCTTTTTTTTTCGTTGTCATCACTGTCCAATTAAATGGCGCAAAATTCAAATTTTGCGTGAATTATAGGACACCCTTTATATGGAATGTGAGATGTGGAACCATCCTGCAATCTCTTGTAAACAAAATGGCTTTCAGACGCAATTGATCGTTGATCATAACTAGATTATCCCATATTTGATTTGGCCCATACGCTGCATTAACCAGTGCATTTTTCAGGATGCATCGGTATCTGATGGATTGGATAATATTCGCATTTCCACAAAGGCATTGACACTAAAGTGAGCCTCATCAGTCATCACTGAAAAATAATTGACGGTAAAAAAATAACAACCAGCTTGATGCTTACGATGTCTACGAGCTTACGATGCAAACGATGGTGATCTTAATCTGAAACAACCATACCGAAGAAAATATAATGGTGTCATCTGTCAGATTATTATACATTTTAAATTATAGACATTTATAGTGCCGATCATATTACTTTACTGCTACTTCCAATTTATTAAAAAAAATGCCTTTCTAGTAGCCCTATTTCTCCAACTTCATTCAAATTAAAAAAATATTTCAGTTCGCTAAATTGTTCGGCCTCTTTGGACAAAATGCAGCCATCAAAAGTACGTATGCATTTTACAAGCAACCATAATTTATATTGAAAATATTCCCCTTCTAGTTATTGAAAAATCAGCGCAATAAACCATATTACCGTTCACCTTTCAACACAGTAAGTTTTTCTACCTCCATTCAAACGAATTGCTAACCTGTGCAACGTTCTATTTACAGAGTTCATTTGTAATCACTAACCTTGAACTGTATCCCCAAAGGCGCCACACAGAATTCTATCACCGACCCGCAGTCCCTGAAGAGTTTCAGAGTCGATCATTTGAACATCCTCAAATTTTAGACTGCCCTGGTCCCATTTGGCTAGAAGAACAGCTCAAAGAAAGGATTATCCCGCCACAACACTCTGATATGCATGCCATTCGAGATAGTTACTTCTCGTAAAAGAGAAAACTTCCAAATGATACTTTGTTGAACATATTTTATTTTCTATTTTTTTGTTTTAAATTAAATAAGAGTATCAAAAAGAAAGAATAAAATTGCTTTCAATCAACACGGTTAACAACGCATTTAAGTATAAGAAGCAAAGGCTTGACATTACATAGAATAACTTTTCGACTAATATTTGTGTGGTTATCTTGATCGAAAGGATATTGTGCATCCTTGGATTGATTGAGATTGACAAACAGCTACTAACTAGAAGAATACTACTTATAACAAACAATTTGATAACAATTTCTTAAATCTAAAGTGATTTCTTCCAGCTACATTATCTATGAGGTGTCTTATTTGTAAAACGAAATGGAGTATTATTCGATTTTTAAGCCATGTCATGTCCCATGTGGCAGTTAGATGTATTCAAAACTAAAAATCTGATATTAGGATTTACGATTTACAATAAATCGCCTCCTATTAGATGAAGATCATGCAGGACCTGAAAAAAAAATTGATTAGACAAGATTTCTAACAAAATTTTCGTTTGGTACCTCTAAAATCGATCCAATACTCCACGCTTGCGTCCGGCATGAATCAGTACAGAAGCTTCCGTTAGCGTTGGTTAGTTCTGGTAATCCACGCCAGTGGGACGTTTTGATTTCATTTAAATGTGCTTGCAGGATTTGCCTTGAATAAGAAAAAAAAAAATTAATGTGTGATAGTTGTACTATTATTCCTGAATTAAAAAACAGTTTTAAACATTTCTTTCCAAAATAGAGTGGGAAGTTTTGTTTCATCTACGCATTCAAAAATTTTACTAAAATGTGGCATTAGGCAAATTCCATTCCCGTCTAGAAAATTTGGGCAGAAAGGAGCCGATGGAATTTGGATTGAAAATAATTTAAGGCTTAAATCATTGGATTCATGGAAAATACATTTTTGGAGTAAAAACAAAAACAGATGTCGTTTTTCTTCCGCTAGCGCTAGAGAGATAGTTCCTTTATCTGGGATATTATATGCTAGACATCTAGCGGTCAATGGAACGCGACCCACATCTGGGTAAAGGGAACAAAGAGACAAAGAACAGAAACTGAAAGCTGTTTCGTTCTGTAGTAAATTCTGGTTCTGTTTACGTTGCTCGCTCAGCTACACAAAACTGAAAGAGATCCAGAAAAACATGGCTGCCTTATATTCTGTCAAATGCTACCATGAAATTATGTCCACTAAAAACATATATTTCGTCTAGTAGTTGAATTTTCAACTCAAACTACCTACTGTTGCAAATGTATAGGATTCTGTTTGTTTTCCTGTTTCTGTTCTTTGTCACTTGGTGCCTTAAGACAGTGAAGGGTTTTGTAAGAAAATGGCCTCGTTCATTGCCGCTATAGACATCTAGCGCTAGCGGGAGAACGAATCAAATATAAATAAAAGGAAAAATTAAATAGTCCCATTCCAAGTCTTCGTTGTTAAACTAATTTAACAATTATATTTAGGATTTGACAAATAAATAATGCTAGGGAATTCTTTTACTTTTCATTTAACACCTACAACAATAGGTCTGTTTTTTTCCTCATTGATCTCAGTGAAGTAAAGTAAAGTAGGATTTTCAGCACGCAATTACAACAACTGCACCCAATTTGACACCACTGAGATTCACACAAGCTATTCATTTCCAGCAAGACCAACTTTGGAGCATTCTTCAATTCTGAACACCAGGGGAACACATTTGATGTTGCCATTTGGATGCGTTCACAGAGTGCCTCCATTTATGATACGTAATAGGGAGTCGGACAGAATCCCGAAAAATGTAATCCCGAAAGCCCAAAATCCCGAAAATTCAAAATCCCGAAAGCCCAAAATCCCGAAAATCCAAAATCCCGACAACCCTCAATCCCGAAAAACCAAAATCCCGAAAAGCCACAATCCCGAAAATCCACAATCCGGAAAATCCAAAATTCCGAAAGGCCAAAATCCCGAAAGTGATACTAAAAATTTGATTGTTGCAACAAAAATATAAGCCAAATTTATTTAACAAAATAACAAACTTCAAATAAATAAAACATAACAAAATCAGTTTAAGTCTTATTAACAAAAACATATAAAAAACGATCCATGACAAAACAATATCTAATACAAGTTCATATTGTACGCAATTCCTGTTAGAAAACTTATTTCAGAACGCTCGTTACGTTCCGCGTAAAATTTTGTAATTTTTTTTCCTTCATCACGTAACGTTTTCTTAGTTGTTGCATCTCACCGGCAATTTTGCTCTTCACATAAAATAGCAATCAGTGAATATAGGTACACCAATGTGTGAATGCCCTGCGAGAACTTTCAGCCGGCGGCGCGGCGGAGCCACGCCTCTACGTTGTTCTGTGTCCGCGGCAGATTTTGTTTCAAAAGGTTACAAACCGACCAAAAATTAGGAGTATGCAGGACTACCTGCAAGTCCGTAACGTTTTCTTTTTCTACTCACTTTGTATTACGATGTTGTTCACTCGCTAAAATCTAGTCGGTCAGCTATCACACTATATGAGATCAGCACAACTGAATGCACATTGCGAATTGCAGCGCAACATTACAAAACATTATTACGGTAAATGGAATGGACAAACACTTAATGCCCAAAACACACGTGCAGAATTCACTGCGCAGCAGGATTAGAATACACATGTTCTTATGTGGTGAAACAAATGTAAATTCTGCATCCACCGCAGCACTGCAACATGTCTCTATTTCTAAATCCACTGCATAGCAACGCAGTGAATTAAATTAAGTAGACTTGGCAGCATCGAATTTTTAAATTCAGCTACTGATGCATACGAGCAAAAGAGAGACGGGAATTATTTGTCGTCTTTGTTTCACTCACATATTTTTCCCCTCATTGACAGCAACCGCTGCAAATTGAATTCTGCACATGTGTTTCATCTGCAGTACTGCATGCAGTGAAGCATTCAGAATTTCTGGACATGTGTTTTGGGCAAAACTATTTTACATTCAAAACAAAATAAAGAATCTCGAAAACGAGATCCCGAAAAATTATATAATATGAAAAATTTGCGCAAATTTTTCATTTTATATAATTTTTCGGGATCTCGTTTTCGGGATTCTTTTTTCAGGATTTTGGCTTTTCGGGATTGTGGGTTTTCGGGATTTTTGTTTTTCGGGATTTTGGGTTTTCGGGATTTTGGATTTTCGGGATTTTGCATTTTCGGGATTTTGGATTTGCGGGATTTTGGATTTTCGGGATTTTGGTTTTCGGGATCGTGTCCCCAATCCTACGTAATATGTGTCGGCTGTGGTGGGTGTAAAATGCATAAAGTGCATATTTTTTAAACTAATTTCAAAATAGCAACTGAATATTACGGAAAGTAATAAAATACTAAATATTTTCTGTTTTTATAACTTATAATAATTGAAAATAAGTATGTTATCTTTGATGTTATGTCATTATGGGATACATTTTTTGTAATAGTACATCCTCCCATTTTGTATTCCCTTTTGATTTTTTAACTGAAGTAGATATGTAATGAAGGCATTATTTACATACTCTTTTTTTTTAAATGAAAATCATTCGATTTCAGCCAACTGACATTCCAACTTTTGATTTCGATGGAGATTCGATTTATTTGTTAATTCCTCCGCACATTCTCATATGTTTTTTCGACTGAAAATTTGTGGTTTAAATTTTTATTTAAAAAATGCTTACAGTCAAATTTACATAAAAAATATAAAATTGGAAGCAACATTTGTTCGTCTTATGGTAAAAAATTTGAAATGTAAATAATCGCATGTCGCAATCAAAATGAACAAACCAAGGACAATTTAAAATGTTAAATTATAATTTATTTAATTATTATTGCGTTTTTCTGTTTAATTTGATTGTTTCTTTCTCGAAGAATATATATAAATAAGGCCATCTTTTCTCAAAATTAAAGTCAAAACCAATGGGCAATCTGACAGTTAAAATATTACAGCTGATTTCGAAATAAAATCATACAATGAAATCATTTTTGGTAATGAACTTCTTTCCCCTAAAATTTAGATTGTGAGAACTTCTTTAGAGTGAAAGTTTTAAATTCGAAGGATACTCGATTCAATCGAATCTCAGAATTTGCGTGAATACTCTTTTGGACTCACCTAACAAACACACCCGCGTGTGTTTTTGCTTTTTTTTTCTTTGGCAATAATTCGCGATTTTATTTTGACCATACAAGAGAAAAAAAATAAGCAGAAAAAGTAAATATTCTTTAGAAATTTATAATCATTATTTTTTTTGCGCTAAAAGGTTAATTATTCAGTTTTCTAGAAGGAATTTGATTTTGAAATTGAATTTTTCATTGATGGCCATTTTGACAGCAACGCCAGCTGTTTACTTTTCAGGGGTAAAACCGACTGTTCAGAAAAGTGGTTGGGGACCAGTTGGGGACTGTTTTTTTGCACATTTTCTTACTTTACTTTACTTCACTGAGATAGGTGAGGAAAAAAACAGACCTAATATCTACTGCCCTATTAACGGCTATTTACTACAGTGCAACAACATAGAAAAAACTTGTATCGGGAACTTGGAACATAGTCCAGACAAATCTAGTTGACGTAGGTACTACATACATCAATTAAGTATCGGAACATCCCCATGTTTTATAGTCCGAGAAGTTTTTCACTTTAAGCATAACACCGCTCTCCACGAGCAATATTTCATAGCTTACCATCTGTCATTTCTTATAGAAAGAAATAATGATAGTATGCAATAAAATGTAGGGTGGGCATTTCATAGCTTACTATTTCCATAGTCATCACACCACAAACCACATACTGGTTTGTGCATCACACGAAAACACATGTGTCAGACAAAGAAAGCACACCCCATAGAATACTATCGATAGCAAGCTATGAGCTGAGCAATAGATGGAATACCATTTTTCATAGAATACTATTTGTGGTCTCCACGAGCAATTCTCATAGCATGATATATGGCATTCTATGAAATATTGCTCGTGGAGACGCGGTGTAAAGGACTCGGCTAAAACGCTTTGACTTGTTTTACTTCTGGCGTATTCTATGCAGCACATACTGTAGTGCAGTACTACTTGTAGTTATCAAAGTAAGTCACTCCATTACATCGAGCATTGGAAAGGTTTAATTTTGTGTATCTGAAGCGTTTACTGGGGCGTATGTGGAACATATTTTTTGCACATGGCAGGGAAATTCTGGAAAAAGAATTCCAATACTGATATTCGAACGAAATCAGAAATATTACTGAATAGCTCCGTGCACACAACCGGAGGCATAAAAAACTATTTCCGTCTTTTACAAATGGAGAATGAGGGACCGTAATTGACCTAGCTTAAACTTACCATGTATCGGCAATTGTCTCAGGTAGGTATCCACATTTCTTGGCGAAAATCAATCTTGCTCTCAAATAGTAACCAATTGGCCACACCCACTCGGGTCCTTGATGATAGTTTGCGCCCTGCGCAACAGTAGCATCTGTTGAGTCATTTCGGTTGTCATAATTGCCGCGATAATTCCAATCGTCTGGATCGAGAGTCTTCATTCCGAGTGGTCCAAGCAGATATTTGCGCGCCATTTCAAGTGCTTGCCATGCGTTGAATGGGTTGAATAGCTCGGGAGCAACCACCATGGCAATTGGGAAATTACATCTCAGCTGGAAGTCTGTCCATTTCTGGGTTGCTCCAAAGGAATCCTTGTAGATCAATTTCTTGTTGGCCAATGGACCTTTCTCTTCCTTGGTAACGAAGAAGTATTTCTCGAAATTCGCCTGAATACGATCAGCCCATTCGCCATAAGTCCAGGTTGTCTTTTGACCTAGGAATTGAAATCACAATATGAGTATATTTAAGGTACTGTTTTAAGCCAACTCACCATTCTTTCCGTGTCTCTCCACCGATCGGTAAGGTATTAGAGCGTCTTTGCTCAACTGCTCCATGAACCTTAACACCACCATTTGAAGGCCGACTAATTCCACGGCAGAACCATCACGTGGTGTGATGGGTCTACCTCTGTTGTTGGCCTTCTCCGATGATCCCATCTTGTCCATCCATGTGCCGCAGTTGGCTCCGTTTCCTCCGAAAACAAAACCGGTTTCAGGGTGTATTCCAATTTGGTTATTGAATCCTCTATCTTTCATGTGAGCATCGATTTCGTAGCCTGCATTGCGTTCGCGGTATTCCAGGCCCTGGAAGTGTACATTCAACGCTTCCTGCATTGTGTCGTATAGAAATTGATCGTGTTCGCCGGCTGACATGTGTCGTGTATCATCTGTGGGGAAGAGCCTGGATACCATTTCGCGCAGGATTTCCTTGCCTTTGGGAGCTTCTTCGATGTATTGCTTGATGCTGTGCATCCACCACCAGACTGCATCGCGGCAATTGAATCGTGGATTGGCTCCTCCATCGAGCAGGTTTGGAATCAAGCCGTGACGCAGGCATTGTCCGAATCCGATAATTATGTAGCGAGCTTCGTTGAAACGACCGGTGAGGAACAAATTGCCACGCATACCGATGAAGGTGTCGCGGCCCCAACAACGCATGTAGCCAGTTGAGAAGTGAGGCAGACCTGCTGAGAAAGTAACACACTGTTCCGGTGGTGGTGGGGGAGCAAGGTTTGGACTGAACTTTGGTAGATTCGCTGACTTAACAATGGTTAGGAATTGAAGAGTCGCCAAGCCCAGCGCTTGCGAAAAGTTGCTTCCTTTACCAATAAATCTGTGAAAAAATTAATGATTATCAGATTTTGTCCATATTTTGGATGTGCTTACTCGGGCATGAGGGTGAAGGCATGTTCGACCAGTACATTATATACTCCAGTCACAATGGCGTCGAAGTAGGATGGGATCAAATATCTCGGGATAGTTTTTAGCGGCTCGAAGGCCAGCCTGAACCACTTAGCGAGTTTCTTTGTATCTTGGAAGTTCCTTAACCGATGCGATATGTAATCTGAAAGAAATTTGAGGTTATTATTAAAATAAAACCTAATTTATAGCCTACCAACCCATCATCCAATCGCCAGCTCTCAGATTATTGCACAACGGATGGCCAAGATCATTCTTCGGAGCGATGTCGCTTAAAATCGACACAAAGCCCTGTAGGCCACAGTAAACGACCGGTCCATAGCCGGGAATATCGTACGCTGCACTGCCATTACCCAAGTCTCGTTCCTCTGCATCGCATGTGAACAAGGCACGGTTTAGGTCCACCAAGTTCAGCTTTTCAACAATAGTCGCAAGTTCCGCATGAATGGGACCGAATTCCTTATGCAGGGCATGGGCAATACCTTGCAACTTATCGAAGCTTGGACGAGTGGCTGGATTCAAAGAAACCCTTATAGCAACAATGGATCCTGGTCGAAGATTTTCAAAATATAACTGTGTTGCATTGCCATCTTCAACAGCTTCGTGTTTGAAGATCTTAGACTGGGTAAGGGGTATGTGTTCACGGATCTGCAGCTGGAACTGAGTGTACCCATTGATGTAAGTCTCGTCCTTCTTGAACGTCACTGGACGGTCGAATGGCTTTGGACCAATATTCTGTACCTCAGCCTCTAGGACAATCTCATCTAGACAGCCCTCAAAGCGCAGAGGACGCACTGCTGCTCCACCAGCACATGGATCGGGATAATTGAAAGCCGTGTGTGCAACAAGAATAATACTTTCATGACTACTAGGCGAGTGGCGAGTCACAGCAACGATATTTGGATCCATTTGGTCGACATAGACCTGAGAGAAACCTTCCTCTGCCATCTGGCCGTGAAGAAGATTCAGAGCACGTTTCGCGGCGATGATGCCGCTGCTGGCGCTTACTGCCTTTCCCCATTCTTGGTATTCACGCCTCTCATCTACAACATGGATCTGAAAGAGAAAAAGTGGAAAGACTGCCAAAAATGCTATAAGATGTTTAGCTTACATGGTGGGGTACTAGCTCATCGTAACCACGATTGCTTCCAGTTGCGCAACAAGCCATCGAAACCAAGGCAGCCGATGGCAACAAGTCGTACACCGAACGCTTTTCTACGGGCGATGGGTTGTCATGTGTCAGGTCCAGGAATAGGGCATGCGCGATGTTTGGTGCCAAATGACGTTTCGGGGAAACATGGAAAGCTCCAACTGGTTCGCCGCCATACCTGTACACTAGTCTACCCTCCTCGTGGGAGTCCCACGCCGACTGTGCCTCTCTGATAAGAGATGTAATACCCAATCGATTGACGAATACATTATCCGTAGCGTCGGAGTTTGTAAACAGCTCAGCTACAACATACAGTTCGGGGTTGACCTTCCTAGCAGCATCCAGCAAGTACTCAGCCACATGCAGAGGAGTCGAATGGCAATTGTCTAGACGTACACCGTCGAATATCTTTGCGGTAATCTCAACATACTTCTTCATGTGTTCCCACAGATAAGGGCTATCTTCCGGCTTATCGCCATAGCGCAGCTTAACACTGTCCCCCCATGAGATGAGTTCTCTCTTCAGGTACACATTTGCCCGGCCAGGTTGTTTCACAGCAAAATCTTTCAGCGGATCACTAGATCCCATCACCCAGCCGTTGTGGGCCATCATGAACTTACCATCATTGCCGTACATCGCCTGTTCAACTTCTGCTAGAGTTCTGCCCTCCACCACGAGATGAGTAAAGTATTGCATGAACACTGGGTATTTCTCCGAAATCACCCTTACTCTCGGCCCATTACCCTGAACTCGTTCATACCGAATAGCTGCCAAACAGTTCTCCACTGCGTAGTCCAAATACTCCCAGATCTCTCGCAGAATCGCCTCATTTGTGGAACTCAAATGCTGTCTCAACGCATCAGCGCATTTTTTCACGCGTGCCTCCTCATCAAAGCAATCAGCGTGGAAAGTGTTGAATATCTCCTGTGCTAATTGCATATCGATGGTGGAGGCTAGACGACGATACTCAGGATCTTGCTTCAATACAACCTCATGGGTGCGGTCTCCGGTGGGGAATTTCTTTGGTGGCGGTGGACGCTTGCGCACCTCTTCAGTGAAATCATTCACAATCTTCAACACATCGCATTGGTAGAGCTCGTGAAGGTTCAATTTCGCAAGATAGTTACTCTTAAGCTGATGACGCAACGCCTCCAAATGACACTCCATATCGATTACCTTTGGAACTCCATCCATCTCGAGACGACCTTCTTCGATATCGTTTCCGACTTTCAACAGAACGGCGTCGAGTAGAAACGCTGGCCTCAAGTAGGGACAAGTGCCGCAGGAGTAAGTCGCGTCGGGATGCTCTGCAAGCCAGTTCGATTCGTTGGCGGTGTGATTGAGAACGATATCGCAGATTGAAGCGATCTGTAAGCAGGACATTATATTAGAATGTCATACAATTCAGTATTTCTTAACTTACGCCCCACTCCTGACGACATTTTTTAATGACTTTTTCGACATCTTCGAAGGTGACGAGGCTCTTTGGTGGCCCGAAGTGGGAATTGACACGAAGTTGGTCGCGCAACGAGTAAGCTGAATGAGATCCACCCAACTCTTGAATTGGGGTGAAGTGAATAACATTGTAACCGGATTCCTTGGCAACCCTTAACTTAGCTTCCCAAGTATTAAGTTGTCCCAACAACTTAGCCAGAACAGTCTGGCAGCGAACTGAATCCAATGGGATAACCTTTTGAGCTCCTGGTGGCCCAACGTGAAGGGTGGGCTCAACTTGAACGTAGAGGGAGCCTAAGGGTTCGTTGCTATCGCTGGAATTATTCAAAAGATTAGTTGGGTCTTCAGAATATTTTGGTAGCTTGAATTAGTTCACATCATGAACTGAATATTATTTTAAACTTACCTATCCTTTTCTTGGAAATAAAAGTAAAACGTTCCCGACGTGTTCATCTTCACCTCAGCGTATGCATCAATATCGACGACATGCACATATTGATTCTTCGCCGAAGTAATTTTCTTTCCATATTTGGAATACCAATCAAGGACCCGATGATTAGTTCGAATGAACTCCTTTTTACCTAGAAAATGACAGGGGCTTAGGATTGTGACTTTTGAAATAAAATATTTTTTGATGCCTACCATCTCCAGGATAATTAGTGTAGAGAATTACTTCCTTCCCCAAAAGAGCGGTATCAGGATTTAGTCTCAACAAGGTACCACGTTTGAGCCGAAAGAGACTATTTTCCATGTTGCCCTTTTGCAGGGCTATCGTTACCGTTTCAAACTCCTTGGCCATTTCTTTCGAGTTCTAGATGAAAAAATATTGAATAAGAATAAAAATTGTAAAAAAAATTCTAAAATTCGTATAATTTTTTATAAGAGTGGGTTAAAGGGACAGGTTTCAAAGACTTGCTTTTTGTACAACACCATTGAGACTTTGATTAATAAACGTATAGGAATCAGGTAGAGGTTGGACATAGCAAAGCTAAAGTCTCAAAATTAAAGCAAAATTTGTGCCTTAAGTCTCAAGATAGGAGCTTGATGAGCTCCTATGAGAATTTTTAAGGCGCACATACCTAAACTAAATGTTAGAAACAGAAAACTAACCGGAGATAAGTATTTAATTGACACACGACGACCTCATTGTCATAATCACCCTTATTCTACGTGTCGTTTATATTAAACGACAGCTGGCGTTTTTTGAGTCGAGTCGCTTTAGTGTCGTTTTAGTATCGGTATTCTATTCCTTGAACGCGTTCTCTCTCATTTACTTTACATTCCACATGAGTTCCACACTAACCGCTGAGTGATAATTGACGGATAGGTAGCAAGAATGGGTAGGTAGGTATTTATGTTTTGTGTTTTAAATTTCAAATGGACATACAAAAACCAAAAGTATTTCGAATTGTGGTAATATTATATACTAAAAAAATATGAATAGCATTGCAATGTTCATACCTTTTGAAAGCGAAAGCGTCGAAGAAGATGAGTCTGCAAAAAGAGAGCTGAGACATATAAGAAGAAAAATCAGGTCAAAATCCGATCCTTTGGATTTACCAGATTCAAAGTAAGTAAATAGATACACTTAACTACAAAATAGTTTGAGGTAGAAAATAATGCCAATAATATTTCCAGATTCAAAATATACTTTAGACTTCGCTTTTGTCTATTTGTTAAATGAAGTGAAGGATAAACGTTCTTTCTCTGTGCCAGTCATTTTAAAACTGGCTTCGACATTGCGTTTTCTTGGAGAAGGTGGCTACTAAAAGGATGTAGGGAATGATTTCCTTAGTAAAATCCTAACAGAAATGCTTACCGTTATCGAAGAAAATAATTACGCGCACGATGGATAAACATACATTACCTACACGGAAGAAGAAGGGAATTGTGCAAAAATTATGTTTTACCAAAAACCTGGAATTTCATTTGATCGGGGTTGTTATTTTCACCCTTAATCATAAGAGAATTATGAAATCACTGCCTAAATATAAACAATTACCAAAACTCACATGAAAAACATGTTTTTCTTAAATTTGCGTCCTAGTCGTTTAAGAATTTGTAATCGACAATAATCGGCGTTTTAGTAGTCGTTTTGTGCAACTAAAACGACAGTCAGAATGCGAAAAACTGTGTTGACGTTTGTAGAACTTGTGTTCCACACTACTTAAACGCCATATGTCGTTAAACGACATAAAACGCCTAGAAAAACGCCACATGTAATACCGATTTCAAAAAACGCCATTTGTCGCTTGTGTTCCACACTACTTAAACGCCATATGTCGTTAAACAACATAAAACGCCTAGAAAAACGCCACATGTAATACCGATTTCAAAAAACGCCATTTGCCATAAACGACACGTAGAATAAGGGTGAATATCTAATTTTACACATTTTTAGCAGTCATAAACAAATCAGTCCGTGCGTTTTCAACAGCTTTAACTTGCTAACTAATAAAATTGAATAAGAATTTTATAGTTTCGCCGAACAAACGCATTCCTATTATGTAATAACAGCGGCTGTTCTAGAGCTTTGCACTTTTTTGAAAGCAAATATTTGAATAAAGAATACGAGTACTTGCATCACTTGAATGCACAATTAGATACAAATTAAAAATAAAACGTGTGGTTTGAAGTTTAATTTCCGTCTCGTGACATTCTCAATATTGAACATCGAAATGAGGAAGATCTTTACGATTAATAAAAGATCGACGTCATTTAACCTCTCATGAGGTAAACACACTCATAATAATTCATTTCGTAAGATGCTGCTAAATTTAGAATTGCGTTGATCGATATAAATAAAAACAAGCATACCAATTTTAGACTAAAGTCTTATTGTCTTCCCCCTCAATGGCGAACAGGAGATAAGAGCAAGGCGATTACGCTGTAAACAAAATATCATGTATTCCATAAGTGAACAGTTGTTGTTTAGCTTCAAATATAGGTATAGGTCAAGTGATCACCTTAAATAGTGTATACTATACACTTATCATTACAACAACCAATTAGGCAATCAAGTGGGTTTCAGATTTCAGATGTAAAATGATTGAGATTTTGCACACAAGGTTAGAAATGGTAGTAGGAACGCGTAAAATACTTAACTGGGTCAAACTATAGACAAGTCAAAAATTAATGTTCATTATGGACATCATGCATTTCGGTATGCTGACGGACAGGGCCGCCCTTAACGATCTAGGCAAGAGCGAGTCATGTTGGCGCCCTTTTATATTTCATCAAAATTTATCCAACACTGACACTGACACTTAAGTTTTACCTTCTCGTGCCTCTGACAGGTGGCAAGATACTTTTTGTGGAAATTAAAATATATCTATTTTGTGTTTGTTGATTTAATTCTAAAAATATATGAAAACAATTTGTAAAAATGGATTAAGATTATGATTTCGATTTTGGAAGTGTCTGTGAATATAATAACGAATTGTTTAGTGGTATAGTTTTACGTAGTTTTCACTAAAGTTAGGCGTTCTTTGGCGATCGCAATCCATATTTAAATTCAAATATATTATCGAACTATGTTGTAGAAGAAATTTTTTGCAGCTGACAAATTTGGTGTACCCTTTGAGGTGAGTATTTTGAAATGACTGTGAAACACAAATATACATGAGTGACACTTATCTGGTTTTCTCCACTCAAACTTTAACTATGTATATGTACTTCAGTGCAGACTGTAAAACTGGGCATCAAAGTCTAGGTTTTCTGCAATTTGATTTTCAACGGCCACTAGTATTGTTAACAGAATACGGAGCGATATCCAGGTGTTGGGATACAACTCTTGAAGATTGTGCTTTTTGATAAAATTTAATCGCCTTCAAACATTTTTTTTTGGATCAGTTATTGCCTCCTCACCCGGTCTACGTTTAAGTTTAAGGCGTCTTAACCCTAGATTCATAAGTCTCTACGAAATAAGGCCCCAATGAAATAAGGCCCCAAAAAAAAATATGAAATAAGGGCACAAAAAATTTCTTTCATTTTTGTTTGGGGCCTTATTTCATCTCAGTGGGGCCTTATTTCATATTTGAAATTGGGGTATTATTTCATTATGAAATAACACCCCAAATTTGGGGCCTTTTCGCTTTTGGGGCCTTTTCCTGCAGCCGATTCATAAACATGGGTCTCACAGACCCTCTCAGTTGATTAATCAGTCATAGCATGTGGTGTGAAAGCGATACAAACACGTACCTTTCAGTACCTTCCTAATAAGAAAGCTTATATCCTATTCATACAGAGTCGAAAATTCGGTTTTCGCGAAAACACTCAAAAACTCATTGAAAACAAAAGTTTTCCCATACATATTGCAGTTTTCAAAACGAGTTGGTTGAAGTCGTTTTTTATGAAAACGCCACGAAAACGACTTCCAATCGTTGGGTTGTTGAAGCAGTCGCACCTTTTGCAACATTCAGCGAGTTCAACAAAACTGCTGACAGGTTAGCTCTCACAACAGTTTCTACTAGTTTTTTGCTTACAAATGTGGATCCCTCGTTATCTTTGCACGTTAAACAGCAAATTTTTCAGTTTTTCTAGCATTTTTGAGCGGCAGCACTACTTTCCCACAACTAAATGGTATTTTCAGATATTTTGATTTTGATTGTTGCTTATGTTTTATGCATTTAACCACAAATTAACAATTATCAAGTAGCTTAATTCATTTGTTTGTGTATTAGGTATGTCAATACGAGCGGAGTTTAGTAACTAAAATAAAATTCTAGTCTCCACAAACATTTCATAGCTAGTGGCACAGCTAATTGAAACGTCAAACGAAAACTAGTAAATGTTTGGTGTGGTCAACGTTGCCATATTCACAGTTTTAACTGTAAATTACAGTTTTTTAGACAAGCTTACAGTTTTTAAAATGACCTCCTAGTACAAATTACAGTTTTTATTTAAAGTTCAGATTTGAAAGAATAAATTAAAATGTGCTTTAAATCGTAATGCTTCGTATTTAAGCATGTTATTTTATTTAAAATCAATTGTTTTGTGTTATTTTTGTTTAATATAACTAAAAAAAACCGTAATTTCAAAAAAATCGTTTGTTTTTTGAAGGTTACAGTTTTCTGGTTGAAAATACAGTTTTTTTTTTGGGAATTTACAGTTTTTTTAAAAAAAAATCTGGCAACATTGGGTGTGGTGAATTCATCGACGCCACGTCTATTCTCTCTGGTTTGTGATCGACGCCCGATATCCCCATGTGCGGGCACCATTGCGGGAACTGGTGTCAAGATTTCGCCGAGTGTAAGAATTTTCTTTTTTTCTTTCTTTTCTTCTATTTATTTAAAATAAATGTTCCTCAAACTAACGTATGTTTATGAACGATGTCTGAATGAATATAATTTATGAATCTAGGGATAATGGCGTTACTGGATTGAAAAATTCTCACTTCAGAAAAATAATTATTCGGACTTTTGTTTTAAGAATGTTCGTTCTTATTTTAAGAATACAAAGCAATGTTTTGGACCATTGTCAACTTTAATTAAGCCCGAAAATTCTTAAAAGAAGACCAAAAAATCTTCTTTTGAGATTTTTAGTAAGCTTGAAAATCTTACTTTAATTCTGTTTCACGATTATTTTATGAATGTGGTGTGGTGCCTGAAACAAATTAATTTTGGGTATTCAAGATCTAAACCTTAGAACTTAGATACCTACCATCTTATAATATTTCATCACAACATTCATTCACATCAGTTCAGTAGATCAGTAGATAGGTAATAATATCACATTTTTATAAAAAAATATTGTTTCGGTTTATTTCAACAACAAAAAACCAACTCAAGATTTTGGTGAGCTCATTTTTGTTTCAATGTTTTCTTTTAAGATTGTTTCGGCTTATTTCAAGAACAATGGGTGTCATATTAAGATTTATCACGTAAAATCTAATCTAAAATCAAGCTTGATCATACTAGATTTTAGGTTGCGATTTTTCTCTGAGTGTAGAATCAAAACCCCAGATCTTCTTCGTAAACGGGGGAAATATATTAAAGCTGTAAAAAATCGCAATCTTTTGAGTATTGCAGTAAATTGATTAAAGATTCAAATTTTGAAATCTTTAGACTTCACTTAAGTTATTTGACTTCAAAATCGAAGTCCCAGTATTTTTTGAAGTCTTAAGTAATGCAATCACCTGAAGCAGTCAAAAGACTTGAAGTCAAAAGACTGCAATACTTTTTGATTGCTTGAATTCTTTGAAGTCTTTTTGAAGTCTTTTTAATTCTTTGCATTCTTTTAGTCATTTGAATGCATTCAATGTTTTGAAGTCTTTTGAAGTCTTTTGACTGCTTGAAGTCTTTTGACTGCTTGAAGTATTTTTATTCATTTGATTTCATTTTTAAGTAATTACGTATTCGATTGAATTTTTGAGAGTATTTTTTTTTAAGTATTTTTTCTTAAATATTTTAAGTAATTAAGTATTCGATTGAATTTTTGAGATACTTAAAATACTTTAAAAAAATACTTCAAATGAATAAAAATACTTCAAGCAGTCAAAAGACTTCAAGCAGTCAAAAGACTTCAAAAGACTTCAAAACATTGAATGCATTCAAATGACTAAAAGAATGCAAAGAATTAAAAAGACTTCAAAAAGACTTCAAAGAATTCAAGCAATCAAAAAGTATTGCAGTCTTTTGACTTCAAGTCTTTTGACTGCTTCAGGTGATTGCATTACTTAAGACTTCAAAAAATACTGGGACTTCGATTTTGAAGTCAAATAACTTAAGTGAAGTATTTTGCTGAAATAGTAATAAGCAATCAAATGACTGCGACTTCAGAGAATGCAATACTAAAGTATTGCAGTCTTTTACAGCTCTGAAATATATCTATTACATTCTTAACATTACTGAATGAATTTTTAAAAATAAATTTCTAAATTAGCCGACTATTTGATCAAAATAAAATAAAGTGCGTGTTAAAATAGTAAAAAAACAAAGTTTAGTAAAGAATTACATTGAAAGTTCACCAAAGAACTCAATATTGCATTATTGCGGAAACCATGCTTGAGGGTAGGTAAACTGATGTGCATTCCTAGTATGTATTGAAGTTGCATTGCGGATAGTGTTCGAGCCAATACCCTTATTTCCGATTATTCTATCCAGCAAGAGCATATGCTTTTCGGTATACCATTAGAGATTAGACCCGAGTTTCCCAAAGTGTGCTCCGCGATGAATATCCAAGTGTTCCGCGGAAAAATAGGAAAAAATATGAAAATTCCATCAGACTAGTTAATTTTGTGCTTCTGAAACTTTGTCATTTTGTTCGCAATCGAATTTGTGTATTGACTACACAGTAGAAAAATGGGTAAAAATAAATCGTGTCCAGAACTTCAAAGGTAAATTCGGCACAATATAAATTTCTAAGAAGTCCGGAAGATTTGTCCATAAAGCATGGTGGAGGGAATCTAGGGTGCATTCCCTTGTTTCGGTTGGTCCATAAGTCGAATTGATCAACACGCTTATAAAAAGCATATTAGAGAATAACATGGAACCCTTTTGTAATATGTTGTAATCTGCCAGAAACGATTAACTGTCGTTTTAAAAAATTGAGGCTATTCCACTAAATATTGGTATTTGGAACAGTTTATTTTGTTTCTTCCATATCTATGGACATCATCAGGTGAAAAAGTGTATCTATATTTGTATGATGATGTCCATAGATAAAGACGAAACGTAGTGAACGTTACACATTAACCTAAAGTCCACTACAACCCAACAATTTATAAAGAAAAAAGTCACACATAACATACATAACGCTCGTATCTTTTTGCGGACAGAAAAGGGGATAAATGCCCGAAATTTGGAGATTTCAAGGGATATCGCAATTTAAAAAAAAAGGTATATATAGGGGGTAAGTTTTTAACTTATTTTTGCACTGAAACTGATGAAATTCAAGAATAGTATCAATACAAAAATTAATGTAAATTGTGTTTAATAAATTATTATTATTTTTAAATTACATATGTGTTTTGCAATTGAGGTTTCGTTTTCAGAAATTTGTAGAATTCAATGTATGAGTTGAGTACTGAATATTACATTTTACTGTGAGAACTGCTTTTAACGTTTTGATTTGCAATCGAGTTTTTTCATTGGTCCAAGGCTTGGTCATTGCAGAAAAGAGGCTACCTACATGAAATTTGGCCCCAAATTAAGAATGAAAAATCACCCCAAAATTGGGGCGGTTTTTCATAATGAAATAATACCCCAATTTCAAATATAAATAAGGCCCCAAATCTGACAGTAAACCCAAGCAGGGGGTTGCAGGGGGGCAGCATGCCCCCCATACGTGAATTGTCACCCCAATTGGCAGAATTTTACGCAATTTTTTGTTGTTGTTGCCTTTCATGTAAATTTTTGGGGTGATTTTTCATTTTCAGTTTGGGGCCATTTTTCATATTGGGCCCAAATTTCATGTACCCAGAAAAGACTCGTTCCACCGATACTGTTGTTCGCGGCAAGCACAAAATGTATTCATTCCACCAACATAGCGATTTCGTTGTGCTCACTATTTTCGGCTTGCAGATGTTTGAATATTTCCACCAGAAATCTGCTAGAGGAGTTTATAGGATAAAAAAGGGATTTTGGAAATTTTCAGGGGATAGTTTCTTTGACTTCGAAAAAAGGGATAATCCCCTAAAAAAGAGGATGGATACGAGCGTTAAACATACATGATACTAATTTCAGTTTAGTTTCATAAAAAATAAAAATGAAAATCGGAAAATAGTTATTACGTTTTCCATAACTTCGAAAAAAGGCATACGAAACACGAAGAGCTCCGCGAGGGATTTCTACCCTGAAAAGTGATCCGCGACCAAAAAAGATTGGGAACCGCTGCTGATTACTTTAGAAGTTCTGCAATTTTTAGGTGAGGGATAAGATATTAAATAAGTTCAAGGTAGTAGTACAAAGGGAGCATATTAGGACTTATTGTTCTGGGTGCGGAGCGGACGACCGATGCGACGATGGTAGTGTCAAATCACAGGCAATTCAAATTGTTCATCATGCTTAGAACTTCGAAAATTGAAAATCTATTACGAAGCTGTCGAAATAACCGCTTTTTTTATAACCGAGTTTTTTTTTTTTTAGTCGGTAGGCATCTGATAAAATTTGTGCAAAAAACATACATATTTAAGTGCAGGCTGAAAAGAGTAAGTTCTGTATTATTACAATAATAATAATTGTGTAATAAATACTGGAACATCTTTTTAGTAAAAAGACAACAAAAAAAACCAACTGAATCGATCTCGATGTACTGGGCTGTAATAAACCAAAATTGTTCCTATTGATGCCTGATATGACCCGTATCCGTAAAAATGTAGTATCGCGAGAAATCAAACTTTACATACAATTTATCTGATTTTGAAATGAAATGGTCGTAGGTATTTGTGTTTTACGTAAATTGTTCCAATTTGTTCATTAGAATTCTAGAATTCACCTTCTTATCTAATCTAAAGAGCTGAATGAAACGCACATCAGGAAGAATAGATTACTATTTAATACTATACTTAAGTTCCACTTCCAGCAAAAATGATCGGTGTCTTTGTCTAAACCAAAAATATAAATTTCTAAATTATTTTCAATTGCATACCCACTTGTTTATACACATTTATTACATCATACACATTATTATTACATCAACATTTCGTTGACGAAAAATTATATAGATATCCATTTCAATCCAAAACTTTCTAATTAATAAAACTCTTTTATGATAAAAGTCACAAAATTCTGTCTTTTATGATTTATAACAGAATTCATAACCAATTTTTGCACGCAGAATGCCAATTCTAGAGATCGTAGAAGATTTTTTGACAGTTCGAACTTTTGTATGGAAATTCATAACAGGAAAAATGGATAAAACATTTTGCCGAATAGGCCTGAATAATTGCACTTTAAGGCCGTTTTAATTTAATTTAACGATCGATCCCAAAAGACAGTAACATCGGGAAACTTCCCTTCAAAGAGTTTTCCTAGTAATTGTCGATTTACAGAGGCAAGCAGTGCAAATCATGATGTCAAGAGTTATAAGCCACTTATTGAGTAGATACGAAGAAACCAGATTACAACAAATAGTTCCTGTTGGCATAATCAATCGATTAGCATCAAAACATGTTTTGTGAAGGTTTAAATGTAAACATGTATTTATTCGAAGGAAGCAAAAAAAAATATATATATTTCATCATAGACTGCTCTCGAACTTATCGACAGACGTCAGTGCACTAGATGATTTGTTTTTCATCAGCTGTTCAACTGTTTTGTTTTTATACCCTCCATAGGAAGGTTCACTTTGCCATTACATTTGAAAAGGCGAGAAAGAGTCACCGGAGACCCCATAAAGTACATAATATTCGGAATCAGAACCAAATTCTGAATCGATTTATCTATGACCGTCTGCAGTGCCGGATTTAGGGGAGAGCATCCACAAAATAGGGGCTCAATATTTCAAATTCCAATGAGTAAACACCACACAAAAATAAAAATAAAAATAAAAACCAAATTTGATTATGGAATGATTATCAGAATCAAGGGCAAGTAGAATTTTGTTTTCTCAAAATTGACATTGGTCTTTGGTTTGACCATATAACAAATGAAATGATCGAATATTGGACTGAAAAAGGTTCCACAGAACTTAAAAATTGCGATGAAGTATCTCTGCAGAGTTCTGTTCTTCATCAGTCGCGAGATAGTTCCAACTTTTTTCGGAAAATCAAGAGACCGTCAATCGATTTTGGCTTTGCTTTTCTCCAACTACGGGGAAAATATTATTGTTATGCGTGTATGTAAGTTAATGTCCACTCAAAACACAAAACTCAGTGGAGAAGGCTTCAGTGACTTGAAGCATGCATCTGATCGTCTATGAACATGAGATTTCAAAGATTCAGTAATGAGTTTAGTGCAATGGGGAAAAGTCACAGTACGCATCGATCAAGAGCTAGCGATACAAGAGGCACAAAAAATCCAGTATTGGAAAAAATCTTCAGAATTATCATTAGTACTATCAAATTCATTGCTGAACGTGGATTAGCCTTTCCAGGTGACAATGAAATTATTGGTTCACCGAGAAATGGAAATTGTCTGGGAATTTTGGAATTGCTAGCCGAGTATGAACCAATCCTGGCAACCCGTTTGAAAGAGCATGCAAATAAAGGAAGTGGTCATGTCAATTACCTTTCGTCCACGATTTGCTAAGATCTAAGATATAGTGAAGGATGGATTCCAAAAGAAAGATTTCTCGCCTTTTTACCAAACTGCGGCCATACCGGCCGGCAAGGCCATAGCAAAGGCTTTACTAACATTTTAAGTGACCATTAAATAAGGTAGACATTTATAAGCGTTTGTACTATGTATACCATTTTATTTGTAAAATAATAAGTCAGGGGGCCTCCACTCATTTGTTGTCCCAGGGCCGCCAGACCTCTAAATCCAGCCCTGACCGTCTTTCTGCCTGTTGAAAACACGATCGGGCAAACGAATCGACCTAGACAAATTTTCTTTTTAACGTCGGTCGTCAGTTTGGTATTAAAAATGGGCTATATCGGTCGTAGTTCAGTAGTTATCCCCTTCAAGGATTATCAGTAGTTCCTTGACCACATAATTCCAAGGATGGAGGGATAGAACACCACCTTGCGGAGTGCCTCTACTAACAGATCTTCTTGCGGACACCTCACCCAGCTTTTAGTTGATAATCCGACCATTAAACAGTAGATTAATCAGTTCGTAAAGTGAGCTGTCAACATTCAGAACTGATAGCGCATCTGCTATCGCTCAATGGCGTCACATGGTAGCTGCAAAAATAAATTTAAAAGATGCTGAAATTTGGACAGCATTTGAATTTTTAAGCTTCATTGTTAATTGTGACTTTTTAGACTCGTTACCTCTGTCGTCTGTCATTGGCGATGAGAATTAATTTAACAATTTTGCGTCTCTGTGGCATCTTGTGAACGAAGACTTTCAAAATTAGAATTAATTAAGACTTATCTAAGCTCAACAATGAGCCAAAATAGGTTGACTAATCAATCTGGCTATACTTTCAATCGAAAAGGAGCTCACAAATATATATAGTTTTTAATGATTCAATCGAAACATTTAGTGCAATAAAAACTCGTAAGCACCTTTAAATAAAATCTTTGTTCGTGTTTTTTTCTTAAATTTTTAAGGGGTGTAAGCTTACTTTACCGCCTCGGGTGCCACTGCCCCTTAGTCCGCCCCTGACCCAGATCCTCTGGTTTAAAAACGCTGTTAATATTAAGAACGTTCCCATAAGATATTATACATGGCAACTACATAAAATATTTGCAGTCTATCTGACGTTTAACTTTATATCACAATACTTGCAATTTGCATATAATACTTCCCAATGCCTAAATCTTGATTTAAAATAATAATCCAAGCACTGTTGCCAAGCATTATGGTCCACAAATTCCGTTCTTAGCTCTAATCCTATATCATCTGTACAATTCGTCAATTCGTCAATTCGTTGGGATGTGATCAATAAAAACCTTCAGCAACATCTGGGCGAATTTCCCAAATTAATTTTAATTACATCACGCGACTACATAGTGTTTCACGATTCAATGTCAATCATTGTCACACAATCATCGCAGACAAACGGCACCACCACCACACCATATATCATCAGCAACATCACACTTGGCTATGCCACTTATTCAAATCGGTCTCTTACCCCGTCAATTGACCGTTCACCCGCAATTGGGCGTCCATTTGTCGCCACCATCAAGCACTCGACAGTCATAACAACAATTGAACAGTCGCAGTCGTATTAAACTTAGAACAAGGAAGAAACTCTAACACTATACACAGTAGCTGTGGCACTCCAATCAACACTGCTCGCATACCCGCTGCGACAATCTGCATTTATAGATCGATTAAATGCGATAGTTCACCAAGATCAATTAGCCAACGAAAAATAGAACCGATTAGAAGAGTGAACAAGTGAACTGTGAAATTTTCAAAAACTATAACACAGGAGTCTTTTTAATAATTGACATACCACTGTGCTCGATTTATTTCCCATTAGTGCACTTTTTATTAAAACATACAGATCTATAAACAATTGCAGCACAACTAGCCATATAATGTGGAGTTTTGACATAGAGTGCTTATAAAACAGATTCAGCCGTACGATCATGGCTACAGAAGAAGAAAGACTGCTGTTGCTCGGGGCAGTGCTACAATTCGCCGCAAGTTAGAAATGTCTAGCTATTGATCTTCGGTTGTTTTCTATTTTGGCACGATCGATATGGACCCGTTTAGTACAATTGATGTTTCGGTAATTAATGATAAGAGCAGCGATCGAGAGAAGTCGAGCATTGCGATTAAAATGTTGTCAATTGAAAGGGGGTCGGAGGGTAGCGAGAGGTAATTGAGGCAGGCAGGCTGGGTTTTTTTTGGTCTGTGTTTAGTTTATTTATACATAATACTAATTTAATTGCATTTGAAAAATATACATATACCTACTGCAAGATGTATATTAATACGCAAATTACATTTCATAACCAGCCTTGGTAGCTTACAATATCCGGCGGTATTTTTTTACGACCACAAAAACCATGACAACAAGTACTAAGAGTAACTAAGTGTGACCATTAGATTTAATTACACCTGTTATTAGGTGATGCTTTGGTTTTTTATCTGGTGAATAAAGTAGAGGGTGGATTTCAGTCAGTTCTATAGAAGGTGCTCACTTTTTTTTTTAATTCGTGCTAATACCTTTTGTATCTAGACCGTTTTATTACACATTGATGCTATAATTTCGTTCGGACTGTAATTAGTTGTATTGAAAAATAGATGGCAGATAATAAAAACACAACCTAATTAGTATTATCTACACTCTTATCAGATGCCTGCCCTGTAATGATGCCCGGCCGGCAACCAATTGTGCTTCGAAAAAAAAATCAGCTATGACTAAGCCGCACTTTTTACATGTTTGGCCTTAAATATTGAAGTGTTTGAAGTAAATTTGCCTTATTCAAGGTACATGATAGTGATTGCTGATTACACATACCTACTCATGAGTAATGCAGTGTGTTTTTGGTTATGGCCTGCTATTAGTCGAAAAACAAACAAAATTGGTCAGCATAGAAAGCTAGGCAATAGAAGTGAAACTTTATGAATCTCGTTAAATAGAAAATGAAAACGCTCACCGATAGGTATTTCAAAACACGCAATCTATTTCTGTATTCTTTACGACTCTCTCACTTCATTTTAGCCCCGTAATAACTTTGACACATTATATACCTACTCGACTATATCATCGAAATAAGAATTTTCCCTTTTGATATCTTTTTTTGCCGGCTTGATGTTTGAATTTCTTCGAATCGATTCTTACTCGTAGTCGTAGTTCTCACTTATGCCATAAAAGGGAATGTGTAAATTTCAGTTTCCTAGTTCTTAAAGTTTGTGCGTTAGTCTCGCAAAAACTGGAGAACTGTAAAACCAATTTGGGTGATTCTTCCTTTGTTTTGTTCGTCCACCCCTGAAGGTTTAGCAAAAAATAAAATTCCGAAAATCTAAAAAATCTAACACCAATGATCGCAATACTCGAAATCCACCCAACCGATTAAGCTCAAATTTTGACGAAATTGTTATTGGCTCAAAGGAGTTCTGGTAAAGATTGGTCAAAATTAGACAAAGGGGCTTGTCGCTTCCTATAAAAAAATATACATTTCAAACGCTAATCTTCGAAACTCATGGAAGCTGAGATTTGTAAAATTTTGAACATTGATATAAATTGCCCTGATGCCTGATAGAGTAAAATATGTCTGAGCAATAAAATTTCTGGGTACGAGCAAAGCCGGCCTGGTACATACAGGTAGTATGAGATAAATAACCGGAACGATAACTTTGACCGTAAAACTTTAGCCCGTATTCCAGAAGCCCGTAAATGCAAACGCTGCATTTCGAAGTTGACCGTAAAATAAAAGCTTGTTATACAGAAGCCCGTAAATGAACATTTTTAAAAAACTCGCATGTTCTACGGGCTTGTACTCATCCCAAATCCTACAGTGACCACAGGCAGTGGGGTTGCAGGGGGCAGCATTCCCGCCCATACACTTACGGTCTTTTGTTTTACGGGCATAGCGATTTACGGACTTTTGAATTGCAGGCAAACGTATCCAACCCTTTGCATGATAACTCAAAATACTTATTTTATCTACGGTTTATAAAAGATTTTTCCAATAGGCACACATAAATTGTGACAGTTCATGGCTCTTAAGTAACTAATTATGTTGAAACCTGAATTGCTTAGTGTATTCAATGATAATGACTAAAGACTACAAGAGGAGCGAGAGTACGAAGTCTTGCGAACAATCCTTTATGGCCGATACTGATGTCATTCCTAAGGAGGCAGTTATTTTGCGCCTTTCATGCATATCGCTCTGATCCATAATATAGTGTGTTGGTCGAATTTTATCTACGAGATGTAGAAAGTTGTAATCCTTGAAATTGTTGGGTTAACAATCCGCGAGGGAATTCCTTTTTTAGTAACTATACGAGTTAGTGTGAATGAAAATGAAGCAACCCGCTCCTGATTTCAACCAAAGTTTCGTGCCTAAGACATGTGGACAAACGATCCAGAATTTCTAAGACTTGTGGAGGAAAATTGAACAACATTACAGTTCGAACTCTTGGAACGACAGTCATCCTGTATGCCTGGATTTTCCGTTAAAGCTTAGTAGGTACGCTGCTCGAGCTAAATTTTAGCTCCCATACAAAATTCTCTCCAAAATTTAGCTAAGCTAAATTTAAGCTAATCCATTTAGCCGAGCGGTACGCTGCTTCGGCTAAAAAAATCAAATTTTCATTTCAGACAACAACATCACCCTTTAGGCCAGCATGCCTGTGTTTTTCAAGCCGAGACCTATGCTATCCTAAGGGCTGCCGAATATATTGTTAGGAATAGGTGACGGGGTCGGAGTATTAGCGTCTATAGCGACAGTTAAGCTCAGCTTAAGGCCTTGCTCAACCCTGCTACCCGTTCCAAAATAGTTCGGAAATGCAAGAACTCTGAAAACTCGGTCGCAAGGCTGAACTCTTAGACTCTTGTTTGGGTTCCAGCTCACAATGATGGGATTACTGGAAATGAGATATCCGATGATTTTGATAAACAAGGCTCAGAGGATAATTTCACTGGACCAGAACCTGTGCCGGGTCTTCCTGCGCCCTCTGTCAGGGCTTCCATTGACGATACTAAGGATGATTTTCTTTGTTATTGTCCTGCCTTTGCTCGGATCAGGTGGCAGATGTTTGTCGCTGATGTGGTGAGCGCTAATACTGCGTAAGCTCCTCATCGCTGAAGTGCATTCTCGACTTTCGTCGAAGTAATTCCAGTAAAATGGGTAATACTGGAATTGCTTTTTGGTAGTACAATACCGTCTGCGTCTGAGTGCTCCAGTGAAGTGTTTCCTAACCTAACCCGCAACATAAAAAAGGACCAAATTGTTAAGGTGCATATTTTAGTTATCTTTTGACAGTGGGGAAATATATTAATTTATACTGTCATTAATTTATACTGTTTTTGTAATTTCTTTGCGTGACCCAAAAAATAATTTTCTAAATTTCTATCTCTATTGGTTAAGCGGTTTGTGCGCCTAGGTAACAACCAGATACGCACTGCACATATCCATTTTTATGTTCATCGTTTATGCGAGTTTTTTTTTGGCGAATGGAAAGCCCTTACAATTTTAAGCCGAGTCCCAACGACTGAATTGAGAAGCTTTTCCAGGACGGTTATACTCTCGGATGATTATCAGAAGAGTTGGCGCAGTATATCTTCAACTTCTAGGACGTCATTTAATATTCAGAACTTTTCTTTTTCGTTTCATGTATCTTCTACAGTCTACACAACACAGTCTACAATTTTGAAGTTTGTCTGCGTAGTAGTTATCCTTACTATACTATATCTGTTTCTTACATCTTCCTTCTCTTAATACCTATCTAGTTCTCTATGTCCACCTCCTACGAGCCCAAACGCAAAATAGTTGGTCTACCGAAGATAAAATAAAAACATGTGCTTATTCTTGAATTCTTTCCAACTAAACCTCAATTTTTTGTTGATTATATAAAGATTTATTTATTTTTAATAGATAAAGGTGATAAAAAGAAGGCGACTTCATTGAAATAATGTTATGGAGTGAGCTTATAAAACTGAATAACTTATTGACGACTTTTTACGACGCAAAATAGTTAGTCTACCAGTCTTTATTTTCATTTTACAACTGTATTACTGCACCTCTGGCATTGATGACAGCTTCTAAGCGCCGTGGCATAGTGTCAACTAATTTTGACACTCTTCGGAGCCGAAAGTTTCCCAGATATTTGTTATCTTGGCCCTTAATTTTGGAAGTGTCCGAGCTGGTTCTTGTCGCAGTTTTTGCTTCATTTTATGCCAAACGGTTTCGATTGGTGAAAGGTCATGGCTGCTGGAAGGCCATTACACTAAAGGAATTCCTTCAGCAGTTAACCACGCCATTGTCGATCTAGCACTATGGCAAGAAGCACCGTCCTGTTGGGAAATATAGTCTCCCTCACTTGGTTGAAGACGAGTTTTTGATGAAAGAAGCTCTTCTAAAATGTCTTGGTACTTGGCACCATTGACCAGTCCATTGACGAAATGTAAATTGCCCATGCCACGCCCAGACGTGCATCCCCATACCATTAGAGGTGCTGGGAACTTGACTGTTGCTTCAGGCAGTCTTTATGAAAGGCTTATTTTGAATTTCTTACCACACGTATGCGTTCGTCACCAACGCAGACTTCAAATCTGGACTAATCACTCCAAATAACAGACCGCCATTGACTTAAAGTCCAGTTTTTGCTTTGTTTGGCCCACTCAAGTCGTTTTTTCTTCTGCTTAGGTATCAAAAGTAGTTTTTCTTTTTCCTGTGTTTTTAATGAATTGAGAAGCTTTATGTTTTGTAAAATCCAAAAAACCTTATAAAATTTATATCCCATTTTTACGAGGGTCGATCGAAATGCTTTTTTGAAATTATTCTCTCCATTGGACAGTTATTGCTGCAGCAGTTTTGCGCCGATTTCCTTTTATTACTTTCTTTAAAACTCGGCAATAACGAGGTATTGCTATCGGTGGACGCGCAGTTTTCTTACTTATCTCAACATTTTCCAAGTTTTTGAATTTTGTAATAATGTTCTGCACTGATAAGCGTTCTGAGCAATTTTATAACTCGACAATCCCGTTTTAAATGCCTTAATTATGGCAACGCCACTCGCCATGGTGAACATGAAACTGATGCCTACTTGCATAAAAATAGAGATCATTCAACAACAAATAGGGTTTATGCCATTTTTTTCATAACGGTACACCAAAACACTGTTTAAATAGTAATAGACCAAGAATTTTGCATTCAAAAGAGAGTATACCAACTCTTATGCACCTATCTTTGTTTGAGATAATAGAGAAAATCGTAACGGTGGTTTTTTTAAATTTTGTTTCATTTAGCCTAATTTACTAAGAAAAATTACTGTATTACATGACACACATTTTTAAATAAATAACTATTTACAACCACAATAAATTTAAGTATGAAAAAAGATTAATCTGTTTATTCAAAAATAGACCAACTATTTTGCGTTTGGGTCGTAATAGGTACGTACAACTTGCAATATGATTTTTGCTTAAAAATATTAAGAAAAACATTGTAAGCCACTAAGGGCCGTTTGCTGAGACGACTCATAGAGATTTACATAAGTTCCACATAAACTCTTATGTGACAGTTTATGCCATACAAAAAGTAACCCAAAAGAATTTAAGTAGATACCTCAATCAATGTATATTTTTAAGTGTAAGGTTAATAACCTTTACAAGGATAAGTATCTACTCGTAGGTATGTATAATTTCAGCGTCAGAACTTCCTGCAAAGTGTAGGTATCTATCTATACAAGTAATGCGAATTATCGACTGAAAGATTTCGTCAGAGAAAGATGACAAAATTTTCAATTATTATCTAACTAAAAATATTTCTGTTGATATTGTATGTACCTTTGAAGGTTAAAAATTCCAATAGTGAAGTGCATACCTACACAATCATGTTGATTGTTCTTCATGCCCAGCATTAAGGTTACGGTTAAGGTGAGTGGTGAGTCACATTCTGCACAGGAGATTCCCCCATATTTTATTTCACTTCATATATAATAAAAGTTGAATGGAAGATACCTAACACACATACATTAGGTATTTCAACAATTTTATAGGTATCGCACGTGAAAGATAACACGAATTTATGCGTCTCAATAAACATTTTTAGGATAAGTATAAAGTAAAGACATTACAAAGGGATACCTATACCTACATATTCGTTGGTAGGTAGATAGAGGGTATGAACTATGAAGCCGGTTTATCCAAACGCATGTGCCGTAACACTCATAATCCATTGGTGTATCTACATAACTAGTTCGTGACGTAAAAAAGTACAAGTAAAACCGGTGCGAATATAATGATGCAATAAAAATCGAAAGTCAGTCAGTTATTGATACTAGATCAATTTTAGGCATTTCGCAGCATGGGCTCCTGGTAGATCCTACCGCAGTTTACCACCACCAAAAAGGACCGCATCGTCCACATTGTTACTGTAAACCTTCTACCCTCTTCAGTTTCAATTATTCAATTTGTGGTATGAGGCGACGTCACGTTATTGTCGCACTATTAATACTATCCAAGTCTTAAAAATAGCCCCACAATCAATCCACGTCAAATCGGTATCAGTGAGTGAACGTAATTTAGATAATTTAACACGAAATAAATTCACCCACAATCGATTTATACACACCCATTATCTAAGCTATCTGTGTGTGTTTGTGTATGTGCATTCGTATTCATCTATGCGTATAGCTAGATGTTGGTATTACAAAAATCGAAAGTTTGTTGACACTCATGACGAGTCTACAAGAAAATCCGTTTCGCAAAAAAATAAAACTAGCCATAAGATACATTTGTATCCGGAGCACAGACATTTCAATGTACCCCCATTGCATTGACATAGTTTTTTTTCGCGCTGCACTTGAAATGCACTACTTGCACTTGTTGATCGTATCTTTTCTCAATACGACGATGAAGGTGAAAGCAAAAGCTTCCTCGGTTATTTTTGAATGCAAAACTGTTTTAGATAGATACCATTTTATACGTTGCACTTTGATTCTTATAACTGAATTTTCAATAACGTAACGACATTTTCAAAAAATGACAAAAATCCCATTCAGTCCGTGAGGATTTTTTATATTTAGTTCATTTTTGTTTGGGTGTGTATGGTATAGGTATCTCCAACTAAGTCCATGGTAGGTATGATGAAATTATGAATAGTTTTCCAAAGGTTATGAATTAATTTCGCCAAACTTGAAGTTCATTTTGTCATTGATTCATAACGTATTCACACTTAAATGACCTTCACAAGTTAAAAGATGATTTTCACACTATCAGCAATAGCTGAAATTGGCTAGTTGTATTTCACTCATTAGAAAGTACAAATCTCCACTCACTTTATTATAGATACAAAACTCAAATGCACTAATTTATGCTCACCCTGACTGTGCGCTTTGTGAATTATTTATTAACTTAACGATTTATCACAAGGATTTTAAATTTATTTAATTCGGTAATATCTTTTAGAGATTTTTTTCTCGTTCGTTCACTACACCGCCCGATCGAAAATTGAATGAGAAAATGTATTTGAAGGTGACCTCTAAACTGCCAGCTGTTTTATCTGAGCTTTCTTACAGCTTTAACAAACGAATGCGCTGGCGTTAAATTTACTGGTGCTATACTTACAACACACCCCCAAAAGAGCCCCCTAAAATAAAAACTATGAAAAGCGAAAATCTAAACGTCAACAACGTGTACACCAGCACCAGCACGTGGAGGCGGTGCTTTCGTTTTGTTTATCAAGCCGGTTGACAAGCGGCACGATATGTACATAGGTATTTGTTTACGTTGCATGCATAACGAACCTCTCATTCTTATAGCGCGCAAAGTCGAACTTGGTTTTCTATGAACTGGTCTGGTAGGTATCTCAATCTCACTTCTCACATGCTGGGGACATAGATAGAGATTGTGTAGAATAGATTGAATGGAATATAAGCGTGTCAGTGGAATGAATGGTATGTTGTATGTACTTGACGGATGCTGAGCTTTTTTTGTTTACTATCAGATGTGAGCATTGCCAGGTGTGGATTTAGTGGAAAAAATACAAAATTCGGAATATGTATGTAGATATCTCATTGTGTGTGTGTGGGAATAAAGTTATCTATCAATACAAATAATAAAACTGTAGGAATTTTCTTTGTCTCTGAAACTTTTTTAAAATGTGTCTTAAGACTGTGAGACTGCTATAGGCTATGTCGCTTATAGCCACGTCCTTTTAGCCAAAATATATTTTTTTAAGTGAAATTATATACCTACGTATACATATTACTTTGATCGTGCAACACGAAAAACTAAAACAAAACCACACTAGCATACGTATACCTACCTACCTTGCATTCGAAATAGGGTTGATTTGTTTTCGCAGTGAGTACCTACTTTGTTGTTTTGAATGTTCGTTCGTTGGTTTTGAATGTTACGTTCTGCCTACAAACCAGTGACAATAGACCACCAGCTTCGGCCAAAAATGAGAGATCCATAGAGCCAGTTTCAAAAAGTTATTAGGTGGTTAAGTATGAGTACCATGTTAAAATAAATGGATGGCGAATTGGTCACGCATACGCTGGCACCTAAACCCAGCTTCCTGGCAGTGTTGCCACTGATCTTCTGCACTTTTTGTTGCTGTGATACGACTAATCGGAATTCGAGATGTGTTAAATGGTTAAAATCGCCTAGTACGGTTTTAACGTCGTATTTCGAAGGGCTCAATTGCTTTCTTAGCCAAAAGAAACAGCGATTGGCAAGAGTTATTCTTCGTTTAATCTCAGCGCTGGTGCCATTGTCTGAGTTCATAGCGGAGCCTAGATAGACAAAGTCTTTTACCACCTCAAAGTTATATCTGTCTATAGTAACGCTGTCCAAGACGCCGGTGTTGGGAGTCCTTTCTTAATGTCAGCATATACCTACTTTGTCTTGCCCTCATTGACCGCCAAAACTCATCTTCGTCGCCTCCATCTCAATGCTCACGAATGCGTCGGTGACATCACGCTGCGTTCTGCCGATTATGTCGATGTCGTCGGCGTAGGCGAGTAGGTGGACGGGCTTTTGAAAGATAGTGCTTCTGGTGTTAGAGTTTAAGTTTTGCACTAAACTTTCAAGAACGATGTTGAAGAAGCCACATGACAGCGCATCGCCTTGTCTAAATCCTTTTTTTGACATCGAAGGTCTCGGTGAGTTCTTTACCGACCTTGATGAAGCAGCGTGCATTCTCCATTGTCATCCTGCACAAACGGACGAGTTTGGCATGGATGCCAAAACTAGACATTGCTCTGTATAGCTCGTCTCTATAAATGCTGTCATATGCGGCCTTAAAACGATGAAAAGATGGTGGGTATCGATTTGGACTTCCTGGGTTTTCTCCAAGATCTGCCGCAGTGTGATGGTGGACTTTTCTGGCCTGAAGCCACAGGGACCAATCAGGTTGTTGACACAATCAGACGTTCACACAATACAGCAGATTAGATCTTGTAGGCGATGTAAGAAGACTGATACCTCTGTAGTTGGCGCAGTTTAGAGGGTCTCCTTTCTTGAGGATCGGGCAAACAATGCTGAGGTTCTATTCATCGGGCATACTTTCCTCCGACCATATTTTACAGATGAGTTGGTGCATGCGCATGCTCCTAACCAAGTCATCGCCTGCCCCTTTGAATAGCTCGCGGGTAGGCCATCCGCAAGCATAATCCATACTGCTATATAAATTGCAACATTTGTCTTTTTCTTTGTTCCTCCATAATTCAAAAACTATTTATCCGATTTTCGTGGGTTTCAAAGTGTCACTAACATACATCTTCAAGCATCTCGGGGCGCTGTTGAAGCGTTATAGGTTAGCATTTCCTAAGAGAAGTATTTAAAAAAAAATGGATACACATACAACAACAACAACAGAAGAAGGAAAGAGACTTCGGAAATTCCATTCAATATCGTTGTTTGTTGGAAAGCTTACCTCCTTTTTTTCCCATTACCAAATAGAAGTATGTAATACGAGAGTGAGACAAATACTACTTCCTTTCAAAGACGGAATAGGAACACGAAACTATTGGTATAGGTATTTATATTCATTTATCTTTGCCATTGGTGTTTTCCAAAAGAGTAGATATAGTGATAAATATTAAGTACATATGTACATACTTTCAATATGTTCTGCCCGTCTATAGGAACGTTTCACTAACAATTGTGAGCACGGCCGCGGGTCAACAGTTAGTATAAAGGTAAACGGCCAAGTAATTTAACAGACCACTCGTTGTGGTAAATAAATAAAAACTATTTTATACTAAAAGCAAGATCTAAACTCGAATAATTGTAAAGACTAGGATTTTGTATATTTATATGGAAGATATAAACAATAACTGACACAACTTTTTTTTTATTAATTTAACAACCCTGTTAACGAACTTTGAATTCCTTAATACAAATTTATTGTGCTAATTTATTATTATAACTAATCTTTGTTTATTTACACTATTTCTTGTGAACAGTAAATACTAGAGGAGCTGATTCATCTTCGGGCTGATCGATTTTGGTCACATGTTGGCCTTCGATGTCTTCATAATCAACTGATGACGAACGAACCAATTTGAATTGAGAAACTTTCTCATTCTTTGTGATGACCAAGGATGCCGGTCGACCTGAAACAATAAAAATAAAAACATAGCTCGATTTTATGTAAATTGAGTATAAATTTAATAAGAAATTTACCGTTTGGTGGTTTGTTATTATTTCTTCGCTCCACAGGCAATGTTTGCTTCTCGGACACATACTCTATATGAGGCAGGATGTTGTTTCCCTGTCTGATTGAGACGCGTTTATCAGTCTTTGCAGCTCCGCTACCCGATGAAGTCGATTGCTTCAAAATGGAATCACGACGTTGAATGATCGGCGATGATGGCGCTGTAGATAATTGTGTATTCACCATCGTTGAAGAAAGGATGCCTCCCGTTTGTAGATCTATATCTGTGAACCAAAATACAATTTTTATTTTGTTAAAAGAAATTAAGCTGTTTAAGTTTTTTTTAGTAATCATAATAAATTATGTAGACGCTTGGCGTCAGTTAGGTAGGCGATTTTGAACTCAAGTCGATAACGTAACTTTCGGACTAGCAAATCATTATTCAAGTTACTATTTTGAGAACAGCATACAGTTCAGTGTCAGTCTCCAGAAAGGGTGATTTTTTCATTTTCAGTTTGGGGCCATTTTTCATTGGGGCAAAATTTCATGTAGCCCGAATATTAACCTTTCGCGTGTGCTGGCCTTAAGGTATAAGTTTCGTCATTTTTGGCGGTCGAATCTCGGGCACCTGGCTGATAGGTTTAGTACATAAGAAACTGAGTCCTACCTGTGGCAGAATCGATTTAAATTATTATTTTCTTTTATTCAAATTCAACGAATATTTTACTATAAAAATAGACATAGACAAAATTTACATGTTCCCGCTTTGAAAATGAAAAACTTCGCAAATTTATTGCTCAAAGCTTTCCAGTAGTTTTTAGAAGGTAATTTTGTCTTTTGAAAAGAAACATTTTTGCACGGTTACCATGTGAGCGAAGACTTTAAAACTGAATATGTAAACCCCTTACTTTACTGTATAATTAGTCTTCCCGTCTTTCGAAACAAAATGAGAAGGAGCTTCAGTGATAAAGAGCTTAGATTTTCGGCACTCACCACGTCCAGCCCCAAAGATTCGCCACCTGATGCGAGCAAAGGCAGGACAACTACAGAAGAAGTGTTTCCCTGTATCGTCGTCCTCTCCAAAAGCAGGACAGATGGTGGTGTCGCTCAAGCCCAATCCATTTAAGCGTTTGGCAGAAGCTTGGTGGACCGAAAGGACGCCCACAAGAGTCTGCAATCGATTTTCCTGAGAGACAGAAGGAAAGACGCGGACCTTTTGCAGATGTCCAGACGCAGCCGTTTGGTCTGTCAACACGCCACCGACACTCGTGTTTACGAGAAACCCAAGTATCAATGGATGACCTAACCACAGATGCAGGCAGACCAAACGCAGGTTCAGGTCCTGAGAGAGCTTCTTCTGAACCCAGCCTGGCAAGCTCATCAGCGATCTCATTTCCCTGGATACCAGTGTGACCTGGGACTCAAACAAGCTTCACTGTGTTTAGCCTTCCGACCAAGTTCAGAAAAAGTTCGAGCACACTGCGATTTTAGTGCAGTTTGGCTATCACTGCAAACGCATATGCTTCTAGCCCTCCACCGGTTTGTCACAATATAGCGCATAGCCATAAGAATAGCGAAAATCTGCGCTTGGAAGACAGACGCATCGTTAACTAAGGGGTAGTGTAGTCTAATGTCCTCGCTTTCCACGAAGACTCCAGAACCAGACCCCTATCCGGTTTTTAAGCCATCCGTGAATACACGATGGAATTCTTTTCCTGGCTCAGAGTCTGGCCGAAAGCATTCCGTTGCCTGAGGAAAGTTGACGTGGTAGTTTCGTCGCAATAGGATTTCTGTTGTATGCGTCAGACGGATTATCCATACGAATACGACAGGGGTCAAAGGATAATTCTCGCACAAGCTCTTCAAATTTCCAGTGCGCGTGGTACCAAAAGCCACCTCTCTTTAACCGAAAGATGGTTTTCAGCGTACACCCCATGATAAAAATATCAAGGGAGGGGGGGGGGGGAGTTCATCATAGCATCTAGAGCAGAGCCCGGAGTGCTAGGGTATCCAAGACAAACCGTTCTTTAAAGTTTAGCAAAAGAGGCAGTAACACGTTTCTGCGAAAGCCCGTTCCACCATATAAGATTCAGTTAGTACACATAAATAATATGTTCATTTTTTCATTCATCATCATACTATTTAGAACACTTTAAGCATTCCCAATTTCTATTCAATCCGCCATACAATAATCTAAGAGGGTCTGTGGAAATACTACAGATGCCTACGTCGCAATATTACTCATTTCCACTGGTTTTATTTTTAAAATTTTTGTGTGTCATATTTCTTAAGACTTTTCCGGGCAGCTCGAAAATAATATTCGACTTAATGGTTATCGATCCATGTTTTACAATTTGTACCACACAAATTGGTGTAGTTCCAGTTCAACTCTTAGAGAATGTTGGTTCAATACCGACTATGTACCTATATAGAAAAATGTATTTAAGATCGCCTCTGGGTCTGGACAACATTATAGCTCTTGATTACGTTGGATGACGTAGACAACAAATGTTCAGTGGTTACCTACAGTTTAAAGCTCTGAAAAAAAAAGAAACATAAGACCCAAAAGGTCTCATGCACTCTTTAGAATCTCTAATAAACATTGCAGCGGATGTCATGACCAAGTAAAATCTCTCAGTTCAGTCGTTTGGTTGTGAGAACTGAGCCGAGAGTCCTGTTTGCACCGGTTACCACAATCTTTTCTTACACTGGATGGGTTTGGTTAATTCGTTCAAATCCGATAACTTATTTCAAACGCCTACTTTTTCTTGTGTTCCAATGTAAACACCAGAACTATGAGGCAAATGGTTAAGAATGACATGTTACGACTGAGCTTGCCGAATAGCCAAAATGTTCATAAATACAAAAGAAAACAAGACTTAAGTAGTTGACGCAGCAGGACTGGCTTCTCACAACCATTCGTCTGTGTAAGATTTTTTTGCGGAACGACTGAAATGGATCTACAAATTTGTGCCGAATCTTAATGACTGAATTGATAGTTTTCGCCGGAAAGTTATACTCCCGGATGTTTGTCAGACTTTCGCGGGATGCGGCACAGTTGATAAACAGAATTTTGGGTTATTCGATGGCTGATCATGAAACTCCTCGCTCATAAGCCCAGGATACTAACCAATAAGCCCTTTACAGATCACCTATAATGACCTAAGAGCAATATCTAATTACTTTTGAACTAAAATTTACAAAGCAAACGTTTTGCTCTTTCTCGTTGTGTAAAATAAGGATTTTTTACTGTAGTTATTTTTGAGTTTTTTTTTTTGAGAAAAATGCCTTAAAAATTTTTTAAAATTTATTCAATTTGGAAAATTTTAATAACAAAGCTGATCAGAAATAGGATATTTTTTACATTGCTGGAATGGGTTATCGAACTGGGTTATCGAATACTCGTTATGGATATCTTCTGCAAAATAAAAACTAGTAAAGTTAACAATGTCAATTTGGTGGACAAGCGATTTGGGGCCCTACTCCAAATCATTGAAAATATGTTTGTTTGTGGCAAAAGATGATACCATATGAAATGAGTACAGTGAAAGCAAACGGCGATTCAAGTACTTAGCCAGGAAGTCCAAAACGACTCCATTAAAAAAGCCATACAGAAATCAGCAGTGTTACCGTCTTGTGTTCGAAATAGTTTATTTTATAAACAATGCTTAAAACGCATTATACAGTCAGAACCGCGTGAGGCTGAATTGGATAACATAACAGGGACAGGGCACTGAATGACCTAGATATAATAGTTGGGACCGGGGAAATGCTACTGGGTTTCTGCAGGGAAACGGTAAATTTTCAAGCTAGAGTGCTTAGATTCTTCCCATTGTTGTCCACTGCTATTATGATTCCATGGAAATTACACTGGGCCCTCCTAGTGCTTAGGTCCGTATAAGATCTTACTCTCTTATACCCCGTTTTAACCAAACCTAAGATTAAGTTAGGAGTAGTCACAGCAATGAAAAGACTTGGACAGAATCAATGCAGATGTCATATGAAGTAGGGAATAGGTCAGGTTTGGTCGGCTAGAAGCCAAGTTTGTCGACTCAGAAGAGACTCATCGGATCTCAAGTGCTCACCTAACGATCTTTATACTACAGCGTGTATTCCACCTCAGCTCAGTTTTTCTTTCGGCAGCCTTCATCCATAAGGGTTAGGTAAACATTATTTAAAAACTTAAAAAAAAAAATTCACACCACGACATTAGAACATGAAAAATAAAAAAAAAAAACCAAAACCGCATGCAAAGCACCCATGTCAAAGCACCCACAACCAAATATCTTTATTTACATTAAATTAAGTAAAAATTAATAAAAATAACAAAACAAAATAAAAGTACTAAATGGCTATTTAAAAAAAAAAAATGTTTTTTTGCTACAAATAAAACACCACACATGTAGTTTTGCTGTTAAATATTGAATTTATTTATTTTTTTTATAGTTTTCATTATTAAAACGTCAGTTTATTTAAATATTTATCAATTTGTTTATTTTTGTTCTCTTTCGTTTTGCGTTATAAGCCCACATGCTTTTATGCATTTTTTTATCAGCTCTTGTTTATATTAAGTTACATTCAATTTGTTATAAACAATAAAAATTTGGTTAAACAAAAAAATTGTATATTGCATTATTTAGCGAATTGATCTATTATTATTTCTTGGTAAACTTATCGAGTAATGTTTTATTAACAAAAATACGGATTTAAATAGTATTATTCATATAAAAGTTATATTAGTATAATTAAATGCAAATAAGCAGAAAAAGAAAACTAAAAACCATTGCACCATAAAATCGATCGTCTTTTGTTTTACTTTTTATGCCAGAATCAGACAGATTTATCAGGTAGTAAATAATTAAATTGTTTGCATTGCTCACTCTTGTTTCACTCAATTTGTTTTGTTTGTCTACAAAGCCACCAAATGTATTATTTACAAGTAGATCTTACAATTTGTAACTAAACGCATTAATTTTGGTTTTGTTAGATCAAGTTAACGATAAATAAAAGTGCAATTGGTATGTAATGAAGTGATAACTAACTATAAGTAATTCGGTTTTATATTTTAAACTATTATTTAGGTAGATTAGGTAACTACCTAAGTATAAATTAAAATTGTTGAGTCTTCTTCAGATTATTTAGATTTGGTATCTCTTGGATGTAAGTTTACATACGTTTTATTCGAAAGGAGTTAGTGTTTCAATGTGTGAGTTTTTTTTTTATTTTTAATAATCTTTTAAAAATGTTTCACCGTTTTATCATTGTGACATAATTTAAAGGTTTATTCATGTGCTTACCATTTAATTAGATACACGAACCACAATAGGATTAATGCTACTGGAAAAGGTTTATCATAGTTGCATCAAATTTTTGAAATGAACTCATCCATTGGTAAAGCAACAAATGTTGATCATGATCGACTCTAGCAATACCAAAATCAGAAAACTATGATCAACTATCGAAAAGTTGTTTTATAATCGATTCTGAAAAATCATAATAAGTTCCATTTCGAGAAAGAGCTATGTAGGGTCCTCCTGGGACCTATGAACAAAATCAAATTTTTGTAAGCATTTGGAGCAAAGTGGGAGCATAGTTATTTTGTGACATACAGATCCTATCACCACGATACTTAAGTTTGGACAAGGACAAAATCGCAATAAATCTATAAACTTAAGGTTTTACATTTACGAAACAAACAATGTCAATACTACAACACATCGAAACACCAATGTTAATCCCGATTAAGCTCCTTCAACTAAAACGAAACTACATATCTATCAATCTATTTATCTACAATTTAGTATCATCGACCCCATTCGCATCAATATTTGGTATAACTATCACAGTTGGAACTGTGGTATTCATTCTTTGTTCCTCGTCGTAAGCAGCTATCCGTTGAGACGCTGCCAAGAGCTGAACTGATGCTGTTGTACTTGAATCACCTACTAAACTGTGACGTATGTGATACATATCAATTTCCTTAACTTGTACATTATTAATGTGACCACCCACATTATTCAAGGACAACGTACTACCACCATTATTGTTATTAAAATGCAAATTGTAATTACTAAAATCATTAATTAGAGGCGAGTGTTGGTGATGATGATGATAATGATGATTCAGATTATTGTGAGTGATAAATTGGCCATCGTCACTCGGTGAACCAAATTCAGAGGACTCTCGAATTGGTGCTAATTGCAGTTGTGCTAACATCTCACCTGTTGGTAAGCCGGAGGGACTCGGTCGTTCGCTGCTGGCAACATCTTCGAAGGCTTCTTCGTTAAGCGTTTGCAAGGCACCACAAATCATTTGTTCCTCAAGCGTTACCTGAAAGGAGATCAATTGATGTGAGTTAATTGTTGGTTTTAATACATTTTGGTTGGTTAGACATCTAAAATGAAATGAAAGAGTTGGGAAACGTTAATAAAAAAAAATTAAAATAAAAATGAAAACTACGAAACCGAAGACAAAAGCGGAAGTTTTTTTGACAAAATAATTTCAATTTTGCAAGATTGTTTTTAATTGTAAAAATTTGTTTGTTCAATTGTACGCCTTCCAAATTAGTGATAACACTTCTTCCTGCATTTTATTTTCGATAGCATTTTTGTGATTTATTGCAATGTGATTGAGTTAACAATGTTAATACTGCGAATGTGTAGAAGAAAATATGATCACTTGTATTTTACAACACAATCAGTTACCATTTGTGTCGATCAGATGTATATTATTAAGGATGCAGAATGATTGTAATTAATAGCAAATATAACAAGGAAGATTTTAGAAATACTATTATAACTTCTACTTATACGAGTACAGGCTGAAACAGGAAGTCAAGGCTTAACCAATGTTATTATATCGCGTTTAAAAATTAATTCCATAGCACATTGTGTGCAACGTTACGTACCTAATGGACGAACAACCTATAAAGATGCATAAGTTCGAGATAACATCGTGATACTGTTTTCTATAAACAGAGTGCAGCCAAGCGAGAAAGTCGAGAGTGTAGTTTTTTAAGAAGATCGCGACGACACGTAGAGAAATTAGTGGCGCCAATACTCGCCACTTGAATAGAACACCCTGTATACTCTCTTCACAATGCTCATATCTCCAAAAAAAAATAAATAAATAAATAAATTTTAAAATAATGGTATTTTTTAACGTTATATTTGGGTAGCTCTTCTTCTTTCTCTGTGACAAATTGCAAGTTCTCGAAAAGAGTCGTTATATGTTTCTCCCACAGAAGTCACCCCTTAACCCGGTTCGAAAAGCATCCGTTTTTATCGCGCACATGTGACCTTGACTTCGTAGTATCATCGTGTGGTCTTCTCAATCGAAAAGAATTTAATTTCGAAGGCCCTGATGGCTATAGCTACTATTTTCATAACCTCCGCAAAGAAACTCATCACTTGAATCGGCTGCATAGCAGAGTATAATGTGTGATAGTGTGCGGGCGGTTCGTATTATGGCATCTGCAAATTACAATTTTTGTCAACTTCCATAAATGCGTGGTCTTACAATGGTAGATATATTGAAAGAGGCCTTTTCATACTTTCATAACCTTTTCGACCTCTGACGTGGATTTATCAACATGATAATGAGCGAATACATACAGCCCGGTTTGTTAAAACGTTAAAACGTATATAGAGAGCCATATTGTGGAGCTATTAAACTGACCGCCCTATTTGAAATTTGGAAATCAATTCGATAAACAAAACAAATCGATTACTTTTACGTTTTTTTTTTCCTAAACCTTCGGTAGCAATTACGAACAAACCCGTAGAAGAAAGTATCCAATTTGGTCGCGCCATGTTCCTTTGTCCAATTTTTGCCAATGACCACTCCTGGGCCAATACCTTTGATTGTCTGCGAATTCGAACTGGTGGTTTTCGAGATATAATATTTTGAATGTTTTTTTTTGTATGGGCTGTGCCACGCCCTTTGTCCAATTTTGACCAATCTTCACAGCAATACTCCTGGGCCAATACCTAGGATTGTCTGTAAGTTTCAACTCAATCGATTCGGTGGTTTTCGAAATATATGATTTTGTTTTTGTATGGGCGGTGCCACGCCCTTTGTCCGATTTTGACCAATCTCCAGAGGAGCACTCCTGGGCGCAATAGAGTCGGTGGTTTTCAAGTTATACGTATCCGAACACATTTTAGAACTCATTTTTATATATATAGATGAATGTATTAGTGCTTCTGGTTTCGATTCTGAATTCAAATTCAGAAGTAAAATTCGCTTTTAGAAGCATTCGGATTGCTTCCGGACGGTTCTGGATTACCAATCGAAAACGACATAGGTTGAGTTGTGTTCTACAATAGGGGCATCAAACTAACGAGTGACGACGACGCACGTTAATGAACAATATTTTAACCATGCATGCATATTATTATGAACTAACGTACTCCACTACGTGCACTTGTACCACTTGTACGGAACCTTGTCCGTTTTTTTTTTTAATTTGTAGCCACCGTCACAAATCATATGCAGAACCATTTGGCCTTTCGCTCAATGGTTGGGTGTTTGAGATGTGGTCCAACATGCAGCTTTGACGATAATTTCGGCTGTACTAACTTCTGATTTTACAAGTATTAAAAATATGCTAATGCGGGGAAAGGCCGCAATAAAAAGGTCTACAATTTAAACCTTCATCACCTATAAGTAGGTACGTGAGGGAGGATTGTGTCAGTCAATTGTATTGTTTTCGGAAAAAGAATTCATGTAAGAATTCGCGATTAAACGCGGAATTTACAAAAATACTATTATCAGTATCTCTACCATAATTCCCAACATCATTGAGATACTCGAGACATACAGAAATAATTGAAGAAACGGAATTCCAATAAATTAAGTTTTTTTTTAGAAAGATAATGGAATTCCTCATAATCCTTCCTTTCTTATTTATTTTATAGACGATCTTTCATCTCTTTTTGATGCAATAGTAAAAAGTAGCGTTTCATCTTCCTCATATTGTCTCTATACGTTCCATGGTTAAGTAAGAAGCTACTTTGCGTCTTCCCGAAAAATAAACAAAATGTTCACACACAAGAAAAATTTGTAAAGCATGAGCAAATGCTGTTTTAAAGTGCCGTTCTTTGCAAATCTAGCTTTGCAACATTTACTACTTTGTCCTTAATAGTATAAACGTTGTGAGTCCCAGAACTACAAGTGGGCTTGAGTAATCGAAGCGGTGTTATATAATTTGCAAACTTATTCATATAAAAGCAGCATTACTCGTATGTTATTATTTCTATATTATTAATCATATAAATATTTCAAGTGCGTCTTTTAAGGTGAAACTAATTTCTTATTGTTTGAATTACTCTTGAGACAGGTATCTATTAACACATAATTTCAAGGATTCAAGGGAAGTATTCAACTTTTTTTTTTTAAATGCCAGTACACATACGCATTGAATAAAAGTTCAATGTATATATTTTTTTATATTCTTAAATGAAATGGAAACATTAATTTATTATACAACGTAACCAACAACAAAAGTATCACAACATCAAGAGGAGTTTTCGAGATTTCTATAGTTAGTGCAAAACCAAAAATACCAACAATTTTAAATTAAAAAAATTAAAACAAAAAACCTTCAGATACTGTTATTAAATAAGTTGTTGCTTTTACCTGTAAGTATTCGTAATCATGAACTTTTGGCTGCTTTTTTGTGATATTTTCAAAGAAACAATATTTTTTTTTTAATTATGATAAAATCATAAAATAACATTGCGAACAATTAAACAAAACAAAGAACAATGCAATGCAGTTGATAGTGATGATTTCTTGATGTGTGTGAATCACATTTAAAAATTATAATATCTTTTGCATTCGTAAAATGACATCTCTGCGTACGATTAATGTGAAAAAATATTTATTTACATACCTGCTTCTCCATGTGACTGGAATTTTTTCGAGAATGCGGTGCACTTGGAACCAGATGTAAGTCTGTGTCTTTTAGACTATCCGCTGTGATTGCTGGTGTGACTTTAATTTTACGTTGCATTTTTTCACATTCACGCAGAGTGGTGATTAACAAACGAAACAGCTCCCAATGACCAAAACTAAGACCTAACACCTAAACAGAGACAGATTACAGGCAAGTTGTAATAATTGTGAAATTTGATTTTATATACCGATTTTAAATCATTTATATCACAATGTTTGAGAACTCGTCCAGTGATGGAGTTCTCTCTTAGAACTGAAGCGAACTTTGGCAAGGCGGGCTTTAAGTCTTCAATACGTTCCACGAGCCCTATAATACCATCCACAGAGAGTTCGGAGAGATTTAACTGTAGAATATCTTCCTAAAATTGGAGAAAATAATATTTCGTTGTTAGATGGAATCAGCTGGGAAGAATTGTGCTTGTACTTACTGGGAACGAATCAACGGGTGAATGAATCAGCGGACTCAGTGGAGGTTCTGAACTCGAGCTGTAGTTACGTTGTCGCAAGTCACCTCCACCGCCATTCATTGTATGTATCACATTTGGATTGTAGCAATCGTTTTGGAATAGATGATATGGCGGATAAGGCGGTGCCATATACGAGGATTGAGGCATGCGTATCGGTGGTGGTATATTTGGTTTGGTTTGCAAGACAATGGATCCTTCGTCTTCAATAAGTTGTTGATCCTCTGTGGTGAAATAAAAGTGTTAAATATAGTTAGAACACGTATCTTACAATATCAATTAGTAGTTGTACGTAATGATTTATAAATCAGCATAGATCAGCGATTATCTGGATTTGGCAATGTAATACCTAATGTAATGATGTATGATCGCAGGGTGAAACTAATCTCAGTTATAATTATAGAACTTCGAAGGCATGGAGTAGTTGCGACTCTCAATCAGACAATTTTTAATCAGTGACCTACGATTACATTTTAGCCAAAACATCCAGTCGGTGTCCGGCCTCAGCCTAAACCAGACATCGACCGCTGGACAAGACGTACTGTGATCAAATCAGTAACATCATTGATCAAATCAACAGGCTGGCTTTGAGCTTAACTTCCGATCCTATCGTTTCTACTCGTATCTCTACTGGTCTCGTGAGTTGAGTTTTTAATTGCGTTTTTCTGGAGGGAAGGAAGGATAACAGCCACATAAACCAGCAACCTGACCATTTTCAATCTACGGCTTCAAGCATAATGGATGCTTGTTGAAAATTTATTAAAAAATTTTAAACGAACTGATGTAGGTACGTATATCAGCAATATGTGATCACTGACCGGTTTATTGTTAGGTTCACTATACTCTCGCATGTCAACATTGATTGATCACCGACACAAAGGCTTTATATAGTTCAAATATGATGGATTATGCTTCTACAATTGCTGATCATCGCTTATCTGTACTTCGTTTTCGGTCAAACACTCTGTACTCACCCTTTAATACTTTTCTCAAATACGGATCTAGATTAATTGTAAATGGAAGAAATATTCTAAGGTCAGCAACTAACAAATCGGATTTGTGTAGCTGTAAAAAGGCATCTAGTTTGCGCTCATCACGATCGAGTTCGAGTAGGGGTGCTGCCTCACGGAGGCATCCCAATTTTGGACGAACCCTTAAATAAAAAAAGAAAAAAACATTATTTCCATTTAAATTGAATTCAGCCTTTCAAACTCACTTTTCATAGACACTTTGCAGTGATACAGAGTCCTCTAGAGCGTCCAAGGTCTGATCATGCAGGAGGACAATCATACTGGCACGCAACGGCCATTGCTCCGTAAGATTTATCCACGAACTTAAACGATACCAACTAAAATCTATTTGGAATGCTTTCAATAGGCGAACTGAAATCAAGAACAAAATGAGTTATCTTCATCTCCAAGGTGCACGTTCAACTTACCAGTAATATAGATAACATTCATCAGTCGTCGCATGCTCCTTGGGTTGACATCACTGAAGTAATCATCGGTTAGCATAATTTTCGACATATCCAACACACCCTGTGGATTCTGGCCAATTCGATGCAAATTCGAGCCAATGGAGCTTGCTACTGATTCGGACAAACGTTGTTTCTTGCCGGCGCGGCTCGGATTCAAGGGAGCTCGTAGCTTCTCTTGACTAGACATAATTTCCGATGCATTAGACAACCTCCGTGCTGATACTGAATGACCGAGAGTCGGCTCATCTGATTGGAATTCAGTATAGTTCCTTTTGAATAGCATAGCAGTCATTTGCGCTCGCTGCACTTTACGTAGGCCAGAATTCTGCAGGTAGACAGGAAGATGGACGAGATTTCTGAGGAAATCGTGGCCACCAATCCCACCTTCGGTAAACAGACGGCGACTATTCGCCTCAGCAGCTTTTGCAATAACATGCGGATCAACAGCAATCAGCAGCACAAATGGCCGATTCGGTGCTGACAGCAGAGTTTGTATAGCATTCAATACGGAGAGAATGCGTTCAGTATCACAAGAATCCAGGGCGTCTACAACTCCCACCAGGCGGCTTTGTTGGTTGGTAAAGGCATCCAAGCACTACAAAGAAGAAAATCACATTCTATAGCCAAGTTTAGTCGACAATGTGTTTTGAAACCCACCTTCACCATATCAGTCATCAGTGCAACTTCAGTGCCCATTGCGGACAAAGGCGCCCCTTCATTATGTCGCACCGACTTGCGAAGATGCCTGCCCTGCGACGTGAACAACGAACCAAATGCCTTGGCCAGTACATGCAAATTGGTGCAAACAATAGTGATTAAAATCGCCGCTATCACATATATAGACATTAGGACACTTTCCCGGTTGATTTCAGAGTAATATGAGAAGTAGGCTATAAGCAGGGATGCCCCCGCAATGAAGGTCAATAGCCCGAGTTCGAAGATAATCACAATTGGAACGCAACACATCCGACGCCATCGCCAGCCGGAAGATGCCTTCAGTGGTCTTGGTCGAAAAGCGCGATAGAGTCGCGTAGCCAGCCAACCATAGTGCATCTCAATAGCGTCGAAAAGATTCGATAACATCTGTCCGACAGCGCCCTCACCGGTAGGTGACGCACTACTCGCTTCGGCAAAGTGAAACCTCACCGGTTTCGCTTGTGAATCATTTTGCTCTCCAGGTGGATGGCAAAACGCCACTTGTAAGATTAGTCTAAGCCTCCCTATTCGCTTTACAATTCCGTGATGTATGGAATACGACCAGTACATGTCCATTCGATAATCCGCATACCTAATTCCGATGAGGATCAGGTAATACAGAACCATGAACAGCCCTGCAGCGGCTGTGCCCCATACGGCTGACCATACTGCCATCCCCACAACTGTCCCTAGGATTAGAGCTATATGCAGGCAAACTATAAATAGTAGACCGGTGGTACTTATAGATGGCTCTGGCCATTGATGGGCAAAGTTATTCATCTCCTCGCGAAGCTTATTCAGCAGAAAACTCTTACCGCTTCCCCATTTGGCATACAGGCCAACGGTAATCGGCGTCGTTAGGGTGGGTTCACTTAATACATCAGCCAAGGCGGACGAATACAACTCATAGCCGAGCATTCCTTCAGAGTCCTCATTTGTGTTCAGACGCCGAGCGCCAAATACTTGCCCAAGAATTGTCTTTTGATGCAGAGTATCAATGGCATAGGGTGTTTCGCCCGCCTTATTGGCTCTATAAAGCAATTGGCTGTTCTTTGGATTACGCAGGAGTGCTTCAACTATCGCCTTGGAACGTGCACGCATGGCTATGTGAAGGCAGGTATCGCCTCGCTTATCACTTGCTGTAACCTTAGCCTTACGGTCCAGTAAAATTTGTACAATTTCCAAATTGCGATTACGAACCGCTCTAAGGAGTGCCGTATCGCCGTCTTTGGTGGCCAATTCCAGATCGCCGTTAGATTGCAGTAGAATCTTTACGATTTGCGTGTGACCCTTCTCAACTGCCGTGTAAAGAGCGGTTTTTCGGTCCTTGCCTTGGATATCGACGTCAGCGTGTTTTTTCAGCAGAGCTTCGACAACTCCTCGATGTCCTCCCTTGACCGCATGAATGAGGGGTGTATCTCCAGCACGATCTTGAATATTTATATAGGCTCCAGCAGTTATGAGGCAAATTGCAATATCTTGAAATCCCTCTCGACTCGCTATTGACAGGGCGGTTAATCCATCCTTATCGAGGGCATTTATGTTGGGCTTTTTTTCCAGCAGCGCTGATACACAGTCGGTGTGACCGCTCGATGTGGCTACTAAAAGCGGTGTCCAGGAGTACATACCAGCTGTATCAACATTGGCACCGGCTTTCAGAAGAATCTCCACAATATCAGCGTTGCCCTTGCGACATGCCCACACTAGAGCTGTTGTACCATATTTATCACCCACATTGACCTTAGCTCCGCGTTGAATCAGCATTTCGACAATTTCCTTATATCCACGCCCAGCTGCCCAGAGCAAGGGTCCCAGATGGTAATTGCCGTGCGCATTGACATCGGCATTTTTCTCGAGAAGCAGTTGAACGATTTCGGTGTGTCCTCGATATGCAGCCCACATGAGAGCTGTCCAGCCACCCTGTAAGAAATTTATAATTTCATTTTTTTTAGAATATTTAGATTTGACAAATACATAGTTAATTGACTTATATTTTAGAAAAACTACACAGAAGTCAAAATATGTACATGCGTAGCCAATAATCGTTGAGAAGTAAGAGGCGGGTTGGCTACATATTTTGACTGGAATCCGAAAGCTAGTTTACAAATGCCTGTTTCGAAAACTTGAAATAAAAGCCCCCTTTACTCGCGGCAAATGATTTAAACGTGCTGAAGAAAATATTTTAGGCACGTAACGTAACCAAATACTACTTTCTCTTAGAATAAAAATAAAAAGGAAAGGTTTTTTTAAAATGTTGGGCTTTTCTATTCCAGTCCTCTGTGAAATCGGTCTTAAATGTTCTGATCAAACAAAGATTTCACAGCATTAGATATAATTCGTAATGGAACCTATGGAATAGCGGAAGGTCAACCTAATGATTTTTTGCTTATTTGAATTCAACTGATTATAAGTTTCTGTCGCAGTTTGTTTAATATAAACAAGAAGTTTATAGTCTCAAGAGTACTCACAGTTAGTTAACAATTGTGTATAGTCACTTTTAAGTAATCTTGTAAATTTTCAGGCGACTTTGTAAGTGCTAACTTGACTTTGCTCCCTCGGTTACTTGAACACCTCGACAAGTCCACTTTCCAAGTTTTAAGTGTGTACTTGAGAGAGAAGGCAGAAATTATAAACTACTTAGACGACGCGATGCGATGGTATACATGATATGTACGATATCGCTACGAAACTGCTTTAGGGAAATAAGTTTAAGTCAGCTGTACAATTAAGGATAGGCACGTGGGTTTTATAATTTATTGATCTGATTTTAAATGTCTTAAATTCTACTGTCAAAATTTAAAGTCAAATAAACTTTGCGGTAGAGAAAGTACAAATTCAAAAGGTGGTAGAATAATAAAATAATAATAAATCTGACAAAATGAAACAACTCACGACACTGTAGAAATGGACGAAGAGCGGCTCATAAGCTCTGCGAGAAATAGAGAAGGTATCGCTTTATAGACGAGACGAGTTATATGAAACCATGACTAGGTTCGGCTATCGGCATCCTTGCCAAACTCGTCAGGTTGGGCAGAATGACGATGAACAATACTCGATGCTTCGTTAAGGTCGGAAGAGACCGAAAGAGACCGCGGCGGTGATGAGCCGCGCAGTCATTGTAACTTATTTAACTTCTTCAATTATATAAGAAAATTCTGCGAAACTCACAAGCAAATGCCAGAGCCACAATTTTTCATAACCATGTACTTCATCGATCTAGGCTCCTCTTTAAAGACTGAAAATGACATCCTAGAGAAATTAAACATTATATACTAACTGTTCCGATCGCTGTTTCTTTGGACTAGAGTAGAAGAGCCCTATCCCGAACAACAAAGGAGATTCTGTATGAGACATTCCACTTTATGGCGCTGAAACTTTGGTCTATCTATATCTTCGGTTGCTTCGAGAGAAAGATTTTGGCTTGTGAGGAGGAGATTCTACGACGAACTATAGGAGCTGTACAGCGACATTGACCTATAGTTAAAAAATTGCGCATATCAGTAGTCTAAGATGGCTAGAATATCAAGAGCTAGCGCTCCGGCAGAAAAAGTCTTCGAGTCTAACCCTGGGGGACACCGCAATAAGAGAAAGGACTCGGCCTAAGGGACGAGCACAAGTAGAAGGAAACATCCACCTAACTGAAGAGGCTTATTAGGATCGAACAGCAGTCAAAGGCCATAGTCACACCTTCTGTTGGCCGGATTCTGAGGGGTATCTCTGGACAGCGCAAGATACGAGTACTTGGGACTTATACTCGACTCAATTGCAACAGAAAGTTTTTGTAAGTGAACCTTTCAAAATCAGAAATCATGGTTTTCCGAAATGTTGGTAGGCTATCAAATCAAGGAAAATGGATCCTCAAAGGGGAAGAAATTCGAATTGTCTCGCAGTGGTGTAATTTTCATCCCGAAAAAAAACTTCAGCAGGCAAGTCGAGAAAAGGAATAACGCTGCGAAGAGCAGCATCAACGCAACATTGGATTGCTTTTCATGCTAAAAAAAAGTGTAGCCCTTAATGGAAGTGGAAACTATTTCTGGCAGTCTGAAGAGCTATCCAAACTTATAAATGGTGGGTCATCTAGTGATTTATTTTTAAATCATTATAGGTTATTTTGACACTGACAGCTGTGTGTTCGAAATCTCGACAGAAAGTCAGTATCATACCTCCACGGAACGAAATGAGTCGCTTTACGCTTGAACAAGCCCAAACAGTGCGTTTTTTGAAAAGAAGTTTTAGCCGAAATGAAGACCCCACCGCGCCTGCTGTACGCAAGTTTGTGCAAAAAGTTCGTGAAACTGGTACGCTAGTGGACAACACTCATAGTCCCCGTCGTCGTACACAGACGAGAATGTGGCTGCTGTAAGCCGAGAGTGTGAGACTCAATTCACGAACAACAACTCGCCATCGATATCGATCTCAACAGCTCAACATTTCACGCACTAGCCTGAGGAGATCTCGGATTATTCGCTTACAAGGTCCAATCGACTCAGTAATGACGACCTCTGGTTCATGCAGGATGGCGCGCCATGCCACACAGCCCATGCCACAATCGATCTTTTGCGCACCAAATTCCCAAATTGTGTTATCAGCCGTCTTGGCGATGTCAATTGGCCGCCTAGGAGCTGCGATTCGACCCCTTTGGACTTTTTTTTGTGGGGAACCGTGAAGGACCGATGCTATGCCAACAATCCGGAAACGATTCAAGCACTTAAGCAATATCATCCAATCAATTCGTGAGCTACACCCCGAAGCCATCAACAAGGTCTTAGAAAATTGGAGTGACAGAATGCTCTACTACGAACCCAGCTGAGGCAGCCACTCGAACAACGTTGTGTTCCATAATTAATGGGAATGTTTGCTCTTACTATAATATAGCCTAATACTCGGAAAAATTTATTTTTTTTTTTTATTTTATTGCATTTTTAAAAAAAACTTTGGCAAAGCAGATACCTAAAATGCCATTTTACTCCTGCAGAAAAATCTTTAGGAAAACCTGTGGACCTAAATTAAACTAAAGAAGAAGTACACCGATTGAGACCTAAAATGGCCGGCAGAGACTTGCGTGCATAGGCGCTACCAGCGCATTGAGAACGAATGACAACTCCAACGGCAAGACTTGAGGCTATTCTCAATCTCAACCTGCTTCTGCTAAAAATGTTTATACAATTATTATCGTCTGCCATTAGTGAGTGCCACATGAGAATCAGCCAAACAGTAGTCGCCCCCCGGACAATAGCTTTGTCTTTCATAACGGCGGTCCTGCCAGTGACAACAGCATTCGAGGTTTATGAAATTTGCCAAGAATTCCATATTCTTGGAATATGGAAAAAATGCAAAGTTACTGATGACCGCATTTGTAGATAGGGTTACAATGGGTAAGGAACAATTTCTTTTCCCCGAGGGCATCACAATGGTTCAATATTTACCAGAGTGTGGCACGGAGTACCCCTTACCAGTCCAGAAAACTAATCTAATCTAATGAACAATAGATCAGTGACTTTTTCTTTGAAACTATGTACGATATGTGCTTCCACCAGACTGGAACTAACATGTCTTACCAATAACAAAATTTAGGCTCGACTTTATTGCAAAAGTGGAGACTAAATAAAATCGCGTACCAATCAATTTACCATAGAGTTAAATCTAAAGTCGACTCCATCTTTCAATCCTGCGAAAGTCGTGTCTAACTCATGGTTTAAGGAACTTTAAAGGAAAAATAAAAATATTTGGGCTGCAAAACTGACATTCCACTTTTGATTGGCATTATTATACGATGACCCTTAGGCCCGAAACACACATGCGATTTCAATCGCGCGACTCTTTAGTCGAAAAAAATGAAGAACACACATTTCAATGTGAATGCGCGCACATAAAATCCAAAATTATATTTTTGTATTTAATTTTTAAGGTTCCGTTACTATAGGGACAAAACGGAACCTTATCGCTACGATGTCTGTCCGAACCCACTAAGCCAATTTTGTTCCTAGAGGTCTATCTCAAGAACTAATTGACGTAGAAGACTGAAATTTGCACACAAGATCGGGAATAACCTGTACCTAGTTGTATTTAGAAAACTCTTCGATTATCTTGATTATTAGTAGGGCAAAAATAAAAATCGAAATTAAAATTAATTATAAACTCGATTTTACACTTTGATTATTGGTAAGTCCCAATGTCAATAACCATTCTTCATAATGCATAACGATTTCTAATATTCAATCTCAATTCCTGTCGTTATTAATTAAAATGAAAAGTTAAAAAGCTGTTAAAAAAATACTCTTTAAAAGTTCACATTTAAGCAAAATTACTCACCATGTCCCTGTGTTCAATATCGGCTCCATTGTCCAATAATATTTTCACCACCTCTAAATGACCTCCCTTGGCAGCACACAATAGTGCTGTCCAATTGTCAGCATCCTCCGCTTGTGTATCGCTCCCACGAGCGATGAACTCTCGTACAAACGGAGTTAGACCACGTCCAGCTACAACCATAAGTGCAGTTGTTCCATTCTACAAAAATAAATTACCAATTTAGAGGAGTTTCTACCCAAAGCATCATCCATCACACTTACCTCATCTCGATCATCAATTGTCAGATGACGGTTATCTAAAATCGATTGAAGTCCTGACAGATCATTTGAGTCAACATACTGCAGCAGTGCTCTGTGTCCTAATGAACCCATAGAATCTCCGTATCGATTAAGGTTCTATAAATGAAAAGATAAATACCAGGAAAAGATACAAGATTAATATACAAGTAACTATATGGTTGCAGACAATTATTTTAGATTGCAAAAGGTTTAAGAAGTTATAGAAATTATTGTTAGCTCTAGCATTAGTTTCCATTGTTTGTTTTGAGTGGAAGATTAGGAGGACACCAAGTGTAATAAAATCGCATTCCATGTATAAAAAAAAGAGTAAGTATAGTGCCAGCAAAAATGTTAATCAAAACTTGATATGGACCGTGTGTCGGTAAGGTAACGTCGAGTTGCATACATAGAAAATTCAATACTCACCATTTATATTGTGGAACTTGAGGATCAAAACAGAAAGCAGAATAATTAAGGGGGTAAACAAACAACAGGCAACAACAACTGGTACAGAAACTAAACATAGATTCACACAAACCTGATGTAGAGAGAGATAGATGAATCTTTAACACCAATTTGGGTCTGCAAAATGTATCGATCTCGACGTAGTCGTGCGCATGGTTCTTATGTACCGTCTGAAGCATGTTTTCTGCATGCTTTTCGTTAACATGTTTTCAACAACTGTGACGAGCCATAACAAAATTGTCAATTAAAATGACTTTGGGGCTTGAACCAGCATGATGCCCATGCCACATTACAACTTCTCTTTCATAATGAAGTGGCACGAAGACTGGTATACGAGTGCTAAAAATAGAATTTCAAACATGTACCAGTTTCGAGTATAGTAGTCTTAATGTCTAAGCGAAATGATGGCGCACTAACGAAGTCGTTAAATGCATTTTGCAAGTGAATCCGACAGCCAGTAGGACCAACAACTAGATCTTCCTTTTGAATCAGGTTTATGTATGTTTACAGCGGTTATTGCTCTGTAACCGCTGTAAACAGAAGTGTTTTTTTTATTCTCTAATGTTATTGTTTGTTGTATAGATCGGACAATATAGTTTGTACTAAATCAAGAACAAAATGTCTGTCCTAATTAGAGAATATTGTCTACCCACCCGAAGTAATGCTCAAATTCGAATAAGTGTATATCACTTGCGAATCGTCTTTAATTTGATGACTAAGTAACCTGCCTAATGTTCATACGTAGTGCAGAATATACAGAAATTTAAGTCTCTACTGACAGTATCTATTCGTATAAGCCAACTTACGCGTATAATTTAATGCAATGTCAAACAATATATGAGACATAACAACTAAAAAGATTAATCAATCACACCAGCAAACGTCATGAAAGCACAACTGTCAAACGAAGATTACGCTATGACATGCAATTGTGATTGGCTTAAATTTAACTACATATAGTAGGTATCGTATCTATATTTTTCATAGAAAATTGTTTATAATAGATACATTTTGTATATAATCGACAAGGCTTAAATCCTACTTATAGATACTCATCATCAAAATGTCTTGAAATGCTGGAAGAATTATATCAAATAAAAAAAAAAAAAACATTTTAATATCTAGTATCATGATGATACGTAATCGCATGTAGTAAAGTGTTTACGTTATAATTTTATTATGTTTACATGTGCATTATACTAGGCGCACTCTTGCGGGTAGGTAACCCAAACATTGCCGTTGGTTAGTGTAGCAGAGAGATTACTCAAATTTTTGAAAGATTTATTGATGTTAGCATCAACAATGACGAGAACGTGAGGTCTTATCAGTTTTAAAAGGCGTTTATGGAAAGTTTAGTTTTCCCGAAAAAAAAACGATTTCACTGCATGCGAAAAGCATGTAATTATTGTCGCATTATACGTAACACCGTATTGAGTGATCGAATGTTGTGCTATAAGACAATGTTTAGTGGAGTTTAGAAAGTAGCGAAGCAAGTAAATAAATATCAAAGTTGATATACCAACGTGTAGTTTCGAAGGTGAAATATTTCAGAGTTGAAAGCCTATCGAGAAATCCCGCATAATTGTGTGGAAAATTTGTTACGAATGAACGACAAGCTTCGGATATGGATGATCCAAATGTTGACGACAAATTATTTATAGCAAACAAAATAAGGATAGCGAGCACCCCGTGTTCAGCGAAGCAATAAGAAGACACCCTGGACAGGTTACAAAGCCCAAATGAGATAGGATAGGGAAAGCCCACGAAAGGTTAAAAACTGTTAAGTTAAGAACAATAGCGACTGCAGCATGAATCGAGATCAGCGTCTAATTGGATGCGAATTTGCAATTAGAGGAAAAAGAGCAATCTGCATTAGGGTCAAATTTAAGAGTATCACGTTGATTTGTCCCACGCACCTACAGACCCGAAGGATTAAGCAACCCGTATTAAGGCGTCAAGATTGCTCTATTTAAATGCCTCAGAAATGAGGATCTATACAGTCGGAAAACACAGCTTGCACAAAACGACTCTAGTAACGGCGCAGGGATACCATGTAAGAGCCAAAGTACAGATGCGGATCTCCATCACGCAGCAACACCCAACGGAGGATCCATTAAGTGCAGACGATCCGTGGTAATACTGGCAATGTGTCATCAGAAATGCAGCCACGGATGTAAATGCGTGATTTTTTTGCTGTTTGGTTTTTCAGCCTGATTTTTTTGACAGTTCACGCGTGATTCGTGACACGTGTCAAAGTAAAAAACGCTCAGTTAGCATTGCCATAATACCATGGATAGACTTACGCCCGTAAAACGTTTGCAAATTATTGCATTTGATTACCAAAAATCGTGCACTTTGTCAATTTTATGGTCGTCGTAGTCGTCCTACTGAGCAGGCTACGTTAATAATCAAAATTGCCGTATATTGTCTGCTGAGCAACCAGAAGCATTGCAAGAACTGCCAATGCAACCACAAAAATGTACCGTTTGGTGTGGTTTATGGGCCGATGGCATAATTGGGCCATATTTCATCAAAGATCAATGGTGCTCGCTATCGTTCGATGATTTCTGACTTCTTTTTTGCCCAAAATGGAAGAGTTGGGCTTGGTCGACATGTGTTTTCAAAAGGATGGCGCAACATCCCATACAGCACTCGAATCCATTGATATATTGCGAGTAGAATTTGGTGAGCAATTCACCTCACGTTTTGGACCTGTGAGTTGGCCGCCTAGATCGTGCGATTTGACGCCGCTGGACCAGTGATGCCATTCTGACCGGATTCCGGTCATATCTGACCGGAATCTGTTTACTCTGACCGGAGAACATTTTGAAATCCGGCCTAACCGTTTTTTGACCGGAACGAAAAATGTTTTTAACCGGAAAACCCTTTTTTGACCGGAAAAATAAAATTTCCCTACTGACTATAAATAAATATAGATTTCTATAATTTGAATATAACTTTGCCATACATTACGAACATGCTCCCAAGTTCAAACAAATTCTGCTCAGGGAGCAGGATAATAATTTATCTTATAGGCTAATTTTTTGAAGTTTTCTTTTGCTAGAATTTTGAAGAGGAAATTAAATATTGAATTTTAATTAATTAAAGTGTGAAATTCGATAAATCTCAGATTGGTGAACTACTCTTTTCAAGTGTCAGAAAATTATTCGAGAATAATTACTTAGCTCAATTGACACACGGCCTTAGTACATGGCCTGGCCATACACGTCCTCCCATGACTTTCATTTCCATTAACAATTTGGCTACACACAAAAACCAGGGGTCATTGCAATGAAATAAAATTTGGCTGGTAAAAGAATAGTGAAATTGAAAACACAAACAATTTCTATGGTTAAGCCGAAGCGGACGCCCGTTTTTGACGTCCTCACTCTATCAACGCAAATATCAAATAAAGATTTGTATCGAAAGCACAAAGGTGCGAAAAAGAACGTGCCAGAATTATTTCTGAAAGTAGATTTTCTATGCTATATACCTTTCTCCTTTACTCACTCAAAATCTACCTGTGTCGCTGGACACGACGTTCATTGGAACTGGAAGGCGTGTATGGCCATGCACTAAAAGTGTAATTCAGAACTTAAACTCATATAAAATGAAAAATTAGTTTCAGTAAATTTTAAACAAACGAAATAAAAAACAAGTTCACAAACTCAAGATTCACGTATTATAAAAACGTTTTCTAAACATGACATAACATAAAAATTCGTAAATTGTATAGGTAGGTATAGGTATTTTCTCTTTTTGACCGGGTTTCAGGTCAAAAATTCTCATTTTAACTTTTGACCGGAATTTTTGACCGGATTTAGAAAATAAAAATCCGGTCATTCGGTCAGATTTGACCGGATTCACTTTTTTTTAGTGGCAACACTGCGCTGGACTATTTTTGTGGGGATCGTCTATACTGATAGGCCAGAAACTATTGCCGCCTTGAAAGACAACATAACTCGTGTTATTGGTGAGATACCATTCGATATGTTGGAAAAAGTATGCCAAAATTGGACATTCCGGATGGACCAGTTGAGGCGTAGTCGCAGTCAACATTTACACGAAATAATATTCAAAAAGTAAATGGCAAGCATTTATTTATTGACGCTAATAAAAATTTCACTCAATTTTGCAGATTTTCGTTGTTTTTTTTTTTTTTTTTTTTTAATTTTAAAATCCAAACGTTTAAAAAATCAAACGATGCTGCCAAGAACGCAGCCTATCAACCACCATAATTAAGGAGCCTACCCAAACAAGGCTGCTGATGGAACCGAAGATTTTAAGGTACGGAGCATATACCAACTTATCTTCAAAACTTGTATCGGATAAATGTATGGCCGATGAATGGAACATCAGCATCGTGTACTCCATCCACAAGAAGGGAGATACTCTGAACTGCGCTGTGAATAAGATCCTGTCGCCATGCTGTGTGAATGCGTAAAACATTTCTTTCTTTCGGAAAGAACACCACCGAATGTGAGGTATTTAAAGTGTAGCTTCTTTAACATTATTGTACGAAACTCACCACCCAACATCAGAGGCGCAATTTTTTAAAAATTCGTTTGCATATGCTGATGATATTGACAATATCTGAAAAACAAATCAGCGAACTGTCACTGGAACGTTTGTAAGTATTGAAATCAAGATAAATCTGGCTGTTAACGAGGACAAGTTGTAGATAGGCTGCCATCGTGAAAAGACTCTCAACATAGGCTACAATAGCGCAAAACATCGCAATGGACAGATATAACTTCGAAAAAGTTAAAGAGCTTGTCTATACATAGATTTTTGGCAATCGCTGTTCCTTGGCTCATAGGTTATAGCCCAATGTAAGAAGTAAAGCTTCTCACAGAACCAAGGAGATATTATACAAGACCCTAATTTAAGGTGCAGAAACATGGACATGGACTTTGTCGAAAGCGGATGAAAATTTCTTGGGAAACTTGAAAGAGAAATATTCTGGACGATATATGGCTCAATGGAGTGTTGCGGAAGAGATTCAAGGACGAAATTTACTACCTATATATCGACGTTGACCTGGTCAAAAAACTTCGAATACAACGAAATGCATGGCACAACTCATCATCTGGACCAGTCTGTGCCGTGGGTCGCCACCCATAGGGGTGGGAGAGTGACCACCACTCAACCAACTTGGTGGTGTGAGTAACTGTGGCGGCTAGCATCTAGGAACTGAACTTAATGAAGGGGCTTGTTGTTTGGGGACGTGGTCCGCCCGGAATGTAGGCATATTGTAACAACTTCCATTTAAAGTTGTTTTTTTTCTTCCATCAAAGTTAAAAAGAGATGTACTAAACAGAAATATTAATTAACAATCACGCTACGCTGCCCAGCCTCAAGTTACAATGTTAGTCAGTTAGTATACACTTTGACTTCAATGCAAAAATGTATCTTAACTTCAGTAAGCAAATTTAATGAAAAATTTACGAGTATTACAATTAGAATGGAGTGCTTTGACAAGCTAATTTACACTGAAGGGCAAGTGATATTTTAATTATTTTTATATTATTATTATTTTTTCTTTATAGAACCAATATGAAATAGTACTAATTAACGTAAGATATTTCATTGTAGGTAGGTATAGTAGGAAATGAGATAATAATCAGAACAAGGTTTGACTTTCAAATTCATAACTGAAAAAAAAACTGTTCTAATTCCAGAAGTAATTAGAATATCAGTTATTAATAAGTCAGTAGCAATATTAAAATATGTTAAATCTAATAGAACTATATGAATGCCTAAGGTAGCACTGCAGTACTGCACGCGTAATGTCACGCGAAACGACGCACGTGGACATTATGATTTGATTCAAATTTGAAACTTGTAGTTATGTTAATGAGGTGGCCGTTTTCAGAAGGTTTGTCTTTGAGATATTTTGTGTCTTGATTGGCAAAATTTGTAATGTGTATATCTCAATTCAAACGTTAATTGAGTTATGTTTCCTCTTGTAGGTATAAGAGCCTCTACCTGTACCAACCTACGCGTCATCGAAAGTGGTTTCTTAATTTCTTTGGTTTTAACTTTTTCGAGTTTTGAAAAATTCGTTAGGCATTAATTTTATTTTTGACAGCTAGGCGGCAAATTTCTTCCGAAGTTCTCCGACAACCAATTGTTACGGAATATTTTGCAATTATGGATATGTCAAATGAACGAGCTTATATACTTCAATTATTTTGTTCCGAAACGGATATCTCGAACGCAATTTGATTTCAGAAGAGTTTTGACCTTCGTTTCTTCGTTGGTTCTTCCGAACGGATACCTCAAAAGGGCTCAATAGATACCGAAAATAAAATTACACAAAAAATATACAATAAGATTAACCAAGGATTAATTCTATAACAACTGTATTGACAAATAAACTGGAAAACTGCAATTATTTGTAGCAAATCTAGGGTTTGGTGACCAACGTGAAAAATAAGGTAACAAACGCTTTTTAGTTACCACAGATCACGGGTTAAATTAAATCCATGGTAACCTAACCGCAGATATAACCAGCTCTGAACAAACCGGCCCTAAGTCTGAACAAAAAAAAAATTGAAAAAAAGGTACTACATAAATTATAAATTCCAATTATTCCATATTTTCAGATGTCGAATCTAAATCTAAAAAAAAAAATCTACCCACAATAGGTCACTACAAAAATAAATCATAATTATGCGTGAGGTCGTGTTTCAGTTAGTATACTGCATAGATTGTGAATTAAGGTATTATTGATAGATGATAAATCTAAACAAAAACAAACCAACAAATGTTGCAACATAAGCACCCTGTTTCAAGGGGCATTCTCGAATGAAAATGTCAAAATGTACTAATTCTAGCCTTGTTTTCTTTTAATTAACAAGTGACTACGCACCTCAATATACCAAATCGTCGCACCTAAGTAAACAAACCTTTTATTGATGTAATATTTAAAAAAAAAGTGTTATCTCAAGAATCTGTCATTGATGTCGAAAATTCGACATTGAATTGGTTTAAGAATAACCAACATTGTTTTACGACCATTCAATTAGTGACGATGAGTGGGAAATCTGGATAAGTTGACTCCTGTAGATGCGAGAATTATATCGTATAGCCCAGTATCCTGCTTAGTTTTAGCGACCACTTTTCTCTCCACAGCACAGATAAATGCTCGCTAAATTCGTTGCACAGGATATAGACGGGACACGAACCAATAATGTTATTGCCACATGTATTTTGATTTTTGTTATTTGTTCACTTTTGTTTCGGAAATGTCAAAATTTAGCACCGATTTAATGTACCAGACAATTCTTTCGGGAGTGGAGACATTTTCTCGGATGAGTAAACAAAATTGTACGTAGTACGTATAACACACAATATTGTTATACCGGACTGATATTAAGGTGTATCCCATCTATATGAAAGTTAGAATTTAGCGTGCGGAACAGGATACTGCTTTGCTAAACTGCCTCGCTAAATTTTATCTCTGACTTTTTTGTATGGAAGATAAAATTTAGCGCAAGCAGGATACTGGGCTTATCTGTTAAAAAGGCCTCCATTAAAAAGCTAAAACGACTACGAAGACTCCAATGCATAGGAATTTGGTGACAAGCGAGTAATAAGGCCTCTTCAATGCTTTATAAAAAGGAGCACAGTCAGGCTTCTGCACAAAGAAGAGATGAATTATGTGAATCGCATAGACCGAATAAGCCTCCTCTCCGAAATGGCTAATATCGATATATTCTGCGTCGTAAGTGACAGCTTGTCAACAACTTTGTGATTCGACGCGAGCTTTAGCTTGAGCCCAAATAAACATCAAATGCAAAAAGTGGTATATCCAAAGGGATCTGAAATCAACAGTGGAGTATAACTCAGAATCGATGGACTCAACTTCAACGTTCTTATAGGTCAGTGAAAAAAAGTCACAGTGTCTTTCAAGCTTCCATTATAAGATCTGGAATAAAAGCATCATAGACAGAAAAGCAAAAACTAGAACTCAAAGAGTAAATCTGATTGACTTCGCATCAGCGATCAACAAAAGGATAACTTAAACACTTGTGGTGCCGGGGCATTTGAGAATTTAAAAAAACAAACGAAACAGATGATTAACTTCCAAGAAGAGGATCTCTTTGGAATATAGTTTTGGTGATAATATGACAGATTATGTACTATTTAAGGTAGTGGTACGAGCAAGAGTGTGTCCATACCTTGGAGAGGTATGTTACCTCGAAAAAGTTCCCCTCGAATTAGGATGCGTTTTATTCTTTCATTCATCATTATTTTTGAGAGCCCTGGTACTCCTACTACTTGGCGGAAGAAGTCCGTTTCCTCCACCTCCACATGGCCAGGCACTCAGCACTAGTTTCTTCAACCCAATTCATTCCCACGCAAATTTTTGACTTAATGATATACGAATCAGCTTGGCTATCTGACAATATACGTCCATCACAGTGTACTTTGTTTCTGTGAAGGTTGATTTGGACACATCTATCTATGACATAGATTTCAGCCTGAAAGATACTGGTACTTTTAGCCATTCAATATATTGTTCTAGGTCGGAATCAGCGTGTTTTCCAGTTTTTTCAGCAGTTCTTGACCCACTTTTTCGTGTTATTGCTGAGTTTGTGGATTTTTATTTCCAACCGTTTTTGTTGCTGTATACCAAGCTCAGTTCTTTTAAAATATTAAATCTTTTGATAATGTCGTCTCTTTGGAAGTGGTAGTTTTTTGGGTAGTGCTTCGAATTGTTCCTTCTGCGAATATCTCAAAACTTATAGCTAGAGACGTAAAACAGAAGAACAAATAAAGACAGCATTATGCGTCTTCTACGACTACAAGAAAACCTTTTATAAACGCTAAAGTAAACAGCGATCATGCGGCTGAAACTGAGACGCTGACATAACTGAAGCAACCAGCTCAACACCTCAAGAATGGGCTAGAATAGATCATAAAACTCGTACAAGACATCCAAATCTATGCAATGACAGGCCATAAAAATGGAACAAAGACTGAGTATTCTGGCAGACTTTATGCATAAATGGCTTATACAAGGGTCTTTTCAGCTTAAATAGTCTCCATCGACAAAGCAGTAACATTACAGTCAGACTGTCTCCAAGTCGAGCGGCCATCAAAACACAAAACTAGATAGTGAGTCAGGCGCTGTCAAAGGATCATAAACAAAATATGGTAGAGAGACCATAAGTCACGGACATAGTATGATATGAAACGGTGACGTCAAATAAGGCCCAACGAAATAAAGCCAAAAATGAAAAATTTGACCTTACGCACAGCCTCGCACCTACTCCTGCGAATTACTCTATTTTGCTTTCTCTCTATTTTTTCCTAAATTTCAAATTTGGCCTTATTTCGATTTGGAAATGGAAATAAAACCAATTTGGCCTTATTTCTATTTGCAAAGCGAAATCGGCAAAATTTTACATTTGGTCTTATTTCGTTGGGCCTTATTTTACGTCACCATACGAAACGGGTCGACACTTGATACAACAAAAGCAATGACATAAATAGACATCCAAATTGGTATATGGCAAAGTGTGAAAAAGAATAACAACAGCTAGTCCAAAGGTTCCTCATTTTTAGCGTCACTTATGAAGTCCAAGAGACACAACTGTGTTTTTCTCGCAGTCTATATAATTTACTTAACGGGTATAAAAACAACAGTCTCTGCCCTAAGAATAGAAAATAAAACCATCTATTAAAAACCAACCACCACCAGCAGTTCTATATTAACAGCACCACTAAAATCTAAAAACAAAAACACATACAAGCGCAAGAATGTGTTCGCTTTGCTTCCAGGGTCTGACAAATATTTACAACTTTTGTTCCATGCAGATTTCCCAGTAATATTTGTCCGCAAAGTCTTACTTTTTTTATCTTCATTCTGACATTGTTTTATTTATGACACCTAGAATAGGAGATGCAAACGCATTATGTCAAAAGTATCACATTCAGCAATTATTATTTTACCTACATATTTGTTCACCGTGTGTCGTGTATATTTTATTATTTTATAAAACCTAATATAACTTGCTTTAAGAACATACCATAAAGTTTATTTTTCGGATGGATTTAGGTCCAAAAAGAACTGGTGTTTTGGTCTGCAGGTTATTTTTTGAAGAAAGTACAACCTACAAGATAAATCTTTCACAAATAGATACTCGTATTTAGTACTGGTTAACTCCTCTTTATGGGTACTCTCGCTTTAAATAAAATAAAAAAAATGTTTACCACAAGTTTTTTATATGTTCGCACGCGTCAGTTTTTAGCAATAAATTCCCTATTGTGACGCTGTCGGTTTTGATTAAATTTAAAATACATTAAAAAGTATATACTTGAGTGTACATCTGTTGTTTGTTTTGCGATCGAGTTTTGTCCATAAATAAATACTTAACAGCAGCTTTATTGTTATGGCTCTTATTTCCGTGGAAGGTGGGAGGCGCAACCGTGGGAACACTCAAAATAAGTCACAATAATGAGATTGATTTTCGTATTTATCATTTTAAATCCGTTGGTACGATATTGCGTCTGCCAATATTAATAGATACATTGATGGCACGTGATAGTTGTACAGAAAAAAAAAGTAAGTAATCAAAACAACTACGACGAAAACACAAATTTTATGTTGTTTCAGGTGGGAATTTTAACTCTTGAATAAAGTGGTACAAGGCTGTAGCTTTATATGTACAGAAGAAAACGTGAGTTGAAAACCACTTTGAGAACTAAGAGCTAAACGGTATGATTCTATGTTGCGAGATAAGCTCGGTGACACGTGCGAAATGACAGGGTTTTTGAAAGGGCAAGAGGTGCTAACCTGTTACCAACCTATGGTTTACTTTTCGCAATCAACATGAGAAATGACAAAGTCGGTATTTCTACGACCAGACTATAATGTAATTCACAATTGTTATATATTGAGTGTCGCTATAACTTTAATTAAATGGATCGAAAATGCGGCATTGGAAGTTAGTGCATACAAATGGGACTCCATATAGGAGATTAAATTCTTTCTGCGGTCGTAGCGAATGACCAAGATTGAATAGGTTAGGTTAAATAGGGGTGTGTGATGGAATCACGTCCACTCGGAGACCTAAAAGATCCATTAGGAATTCCCATCTTAAGAATGAAACTAAAAAAATGTGCAAAACTGGGTCGCACGAAACTTTCTCGTTTATTGCGATTCATGCAGAATCTCAGAGTCATTTCAGCAAATTTTACGTTTAAAATCATACCCACTCAAGACGTACTCATGTTTAGTAACTAAAGCCTTGTTAATTAAAAACGTAATATGTACATACAACATAAACATACGTATTAAATTCAACACTTTATTACTTACTTTCAAATTTGGCCCTGAACTGACTGACACTTGAAGGAGGCAAGTAGGCAATGAATTTCGAATTATATTGCCACTGAAGTTTTGGGCTTTGCAAAAATATGCCGGGTGTGAATAAGGATCGGGATTTGGGTAGTCATTTTTGAGAAATATTCATAAAACGGCTATATTCGAGTTTTCTGAGAAAAACTAAGTACGTGATCATGTTTAGAATGCTTATGTTGTCTTAAATATGTATGTATTTTGATCAAAATCGTTAGAGCGGTTTTTTGTAAAATTATGCTGACAAATGTTACAACTTTGGATTCGAAAAGCACTCTTACTAAACCGTTTAGCTGAAAACTATGTACGACGTATTCAAGATAAAACCATTACCTAGCAGTTACATTTTCATCCAAATCGAAAATGGCGTTTTCGAGATATGAGCAGTTTTTAAAGTACTATTTTTAACGATTGGGGTGGAAATCGAAGGACGCATTAATGAGTCAAAAAAAAAACACTGTTTTGGAACTGTTTAGCTCAAAACTGAGAAAAAGGTATTACTATGGATTTAAGCATTACCTGCCAGTTACATTTTTATCATAATCGAAAAGGGCGTTTTTGAGATAAGAGCAGTTTTTTAAAGTACTATTATTAGGGATTTGGGAGGATATCAAAGGACGCAGTCTTTTTAGGGGAAAACTGAGTTTGCTTTCAAGTTAAGAATGACAATAGTACCTTAAAAATAAATTTTGAAGTTGCTGGACTTTTTAGGGAAAAACTGGGTATGCAGTCATGTTAAGCATGCCTAAATTAACTCAACTACCTATTAATTTTGGTTCAAATCGTTAGAGCCGTTTTCGTAAAAATCTAAATTGTTTAATATTTCGTAAAAAATTTATATGGAAAGTACCGTTAAAAAAAACGCCTCCTAGCGGTGAGCCCACAAACTCTAAATACGAAGTCTGAAACAAATCCGTTCAAGCGTTTAGATTTCAGAGCTATGGGGCAGACAGACATACGGACGGACGGAATTTCGAGACCCACTTTTTTGAGTTCTCCTATCATCGATCAGAATTGATCAAAATGTCGACTTCGAAATTTTGTACGAAAACAATATCTTTCTCTTACTACGTACACGAGAAAGTTAAAAATATGGAGAAGACCAAAAACCCATCAAGTTATACTGACCGCTTTGGAAACCAGTTGGTGATCGTTTCCTAATGAAGTGCATGACCTTATCTCATCCTGTTAACTCTGTGGTGCTTGCACATAACCTTAATCCTAGGGAACGTGGGCATCAGTGGCAAAGCAGATGTAGGATTGACCCCACTTCCATTCTTCATTTACAAAACATGACTTAAATGTTAAGTGCCCGTGATTACACCAATGACGCAATGACCATGGCTTGTTGTCATTTTTCTTACAGAACTTGGCCCGAAAGCTGAGTAGATGATGCTGTAGTTATGCATGTTTTAGTTAGGCCTACTGTTCACGTTTTCGTCATTTGCAGATTTTTGTAAGCTTGTTTGCAGGTTGTTTACAAGTTGTTTGCAGCTTGCTTACAGCTAGCATATACACAACCGAAGCTCTGCCCACGGAGCGGCAACGTTGCATTTTCATGAAGGGCAGCTACGTGGACAGTAGGCCTTAGTTTTACCATTGTTGGAAGCGCCTCTGATATCGAGGTATGCTGCAATAGTGTACTTTTTCGAATTCAGACAATCCCTAATTACCCTGACCAAACTACGGAGTGCACTTTCCACTGACTAAACTTCAAGGTAGGTATATTGTGACTCACATAGGTTTTGTGAATTAATCATTAATTCATATAAAGGTCAATGAGGCGCTCTAGAGCCTTTTCAAAAACGATGAGTGACTGATTCAACTAGCCTCATCTATTTTCATTGGCTAGACAAGACATGCACCCTTTACAAGTTTGCAAATATACTAACGAGGTAGAGTATAAGACCTTGCTTAGGGAATATTGTTGGTATAATTCCATCCTGCAAATTTAAGTTTATAGCCTATGTCCCTTTGCCTTCACTTATAATGATGGAGACCACTTTCCCTTATGCATATTCTAAAAAAAACTGCTGTAATAAGGGAGTGCAGGCGTTACAATATCTATACAGCCAAGGAAGTTGGCTGTTTGTTATGTGAGTAATCTATGTAGAAACGATTCTAAAGAAAGTAATAGGTTTACCAATATGCAATGCATACTCGCGTACGAATATTTTATCCGAAATTATTTGGCAGATTAATTGGATATGCATATATGTACATTTTTGCGATTTTAGCCAGCGATAGGATCTCATTCCGTCAAAGTTATTCTGCAATAGGTATTACACATGAAAGGGTTTCTTTTGGTTTTCTGCCTGTTACTCGTAAATACTGATAAATGTATTTTTAATTAATACGTTAATTTATTTATGAAGATTGCAAATAGCAGCCGTAGATATGAATGAATGAACATATATTTTTTTAAATTTCGTACAAGGTGATAAATACGTGAATCAAAACTAGCTTCTTCCTTAACATTGTTTAGTAATTCGAGATTCGACAGACCTTAAACACTTGTCATTCGTTGCTAAATTTATTTGGTTATCTATATAGGTAGTCAAACGCACTGACTGAGGCACATTGTCGAAATAGCAATCTTAATTTTAGCAAATTATTCATTGAGTTAAAAGTCGATAGAATATTTTCTTTAAATTTAAACTTAAGCTGTCAGTAAAAGTATTTATATACAAAAGTAGCCAAACTTTAAGGACATTGAGGAAACTTTTGGCCGGTATCTGGAATATTTAAATAAATTCCAAATGTTTCCATTAAATGAAGAGCAAAAATTCTGGTTGTTTTCAATAGGATTTAAAATCTTTGCAGGAGATGTATGCGGAGTGAAGGTGCTCGATATGGCGGCGGGTAAGATTTCTCAAACCTGGAGCATGAAGCCACGAAAATTTTGCAAATTGGCTGTTAAAGCAATCAAAGAACAATCTTGGTAAGAGTTCGATGGAAAATTAAACAGTAATCACAGATCTGCGAAATAGGCAGACCAATATATATTAGAAGAAATAAAATTCATTAATCTTTTCAATGAGAATAAAATCTTATGCAGACGAAATGAGTACTTCCCTTAGTTGCTCAATCCAGAACAAGATGACAGACTCATCGTTTCAAGTAAGTCGGAAATAATTATCACGGTAGAGGAAGTCACTCACTGAAAGTTGGGCAGATCTGCCGGAGTGGATGAAATTCGGCCAGAAATGCTCAATGGTGAAAAGGGAGTTCAACACATGTTTTTGTATTTGTAAAGGTTTAGACAACGTATGGCCGAATATGTGCCTAAATTGTAAAAAATGTAAATAGGAATGTACTGCAAGAGTATGAAAAAATATTCACTCGTAAGAGCCTCAAGAGCTGTATTAAGCGCCTTTAAATCAATATCTTTTACCATGGACGTTGGACTTTGTTAGGGGGTGCTTTTTACCTGCTCTTATTTTCAGGTTGGTGATGAAATCTCCTTTTTCAAAATGCCCTTTCCAAAATCCCCTGTACTGAAATCCCTTACTCCAAAAGACCCTGAGAGAAAATCCCCCATTTTTAGATTTGGTGTTATTAATTCTGCGCCGCGACACCTAAAAATTGTGTTAAAAAGTGAGATACGTATGGGGGTACATGCTGAACCCCGCAACCTCCTGCGTGTGGTCACTGTAGGATTTGGAGTAGGTGCAAGATTGGGTATAACAAAGTGTAGTTTGCTTGTGGGAGATTTTGGCATAGGGAATTTCGTCCCGGGAGATTTTGGAAAAAGATAAGCAAAAAAATGAGAGATCACGTCCAATAAGGGATTTTGGAAAAGGTGATAACGTAGTGATCCTCACATTTTCATTACTTACTTAGATTGGCGAAAAATGTTTCTAGTTGGTAGACCTAAGCATAAGCTACCTATATGCTGTATGCTGTTTACTGATGACTTGGTTATCGCTATTGGTTTTACGCCCTCGTTTACAAAAATATCAATTCTTCAGATGATTCAGAAAATGCTGGTTACCTTCGTAGAGGTTACATTTTGGAGGTTACATTTTGGAGGTAACATTTTTGCCAAATTTTGAATATATGTGACGTTGCTTCTTTGCTTGTTAGGTACAACAGTTCACTGTTTCGCTATTTTGCTGATTCTAGCACTGCAATGTCATGTGGATTTAACTTTCATCAACAAACGGACAATTTTGAACCCGAAATAATTGGGACTGAAAGCAATTTAATTTAGCTATTTACTTTCCTTTGGTCCTTATAAAGAGCAATGGTAAATCAAAGTATTTTTCTTTTGCTGCCGGAACTGCGCAGCGATTAGTTGCTTGCAGAGATGGACAAAATTTGTGTGCAGCCCAGAAGATTCCATACGAATTGAAAATAACTAACCCCTAGAAAGGTATATAATTGAAAACAGAGGTGTCGAGCAATTATTTACATCACACTATGAGTCGATATGGACTTCAATTATTTAAACCTATTATTAGGCAGAAAAAAAAAATATATAAGGTATAATATTATGTACACATTAGTGTAAATATACAGAAGAACGTTGCCCGATAATTCGACATCAATTGAATAATAAAAAAAAATATGAAAACGTAAGCTGCTTAACTTGTGATTACATTTTTTTTTTAAATTACATTTACATAACATTTTAACTTGTGATTACTAAATTAAAAACGTGAATCCACTTCTACATCTAGCAAAGATTTTCGCAGAAGGGTGTACGGATGTCATAAGAGTAGGTATACATATCAACGGGGGAAAGTGAATAGCGACTTCAATGGAAGTAAAAATATTCCGCAAAATTCCGAAGCTATTTTTAAATATCGTTATCCATAAATAAATGATATGAGTACCTAATTACCCCTTTGGCTTTGAAGAGTTCAAAGAATTTCTTCCGGCTTGTATACCGATAAGTCTGTCAAAGTCAAAAGTTGGACATCCCAAAACAGAAATATTTCCTAAAAGTTATTTGCTCGGTAAAAAGAATCAAAGGCCATGTTACGGACTGTGTTAAAATGTAAGATAATTTCTGACACCTAGATAATCTATGACAGTATCGTGGTGAATATGTAAACAAAATATACGTCAAGAGTTGTCCTGCTCCGTCAGTCTGTCAGTCGCACTTGTGTACTTTAGGTTTTCTATATTGTAAGTTGCATTTTACAAGCTAATTAAAAAGATTCCTTAAACTTGAAGCTAGAAATTGCAATAAAGAAATCATTAATGAAATACAAACTGGCTATATTTTCGTTGTACCTACGGCTACGCCTCAGACTACGTAACGTTAAGTTAACAATCAAACAACTGAACGGGGCATTGGGCGTCAATGGCAAGCATAATGTGATGTGGCCTATGTGCAAGTACGGTGCACAGCGCTTGGTATAGAAAGATTGATAGGTACATTGTGAAATTAATATTATAGTAAAGTATTTTACTTAACCCAATTTATTCTAAATTTTAAAACTTCCTAGGCGATTAAACAAATTGTTTTTTACACGTTAGTGGTTAGCTCAAAGTGGCTCGAAGTAAATACACGTAATTTTGAGTACATTTTCAGTTTTCTTAGAGTTTTTCAGTCAATATTGAGTATTTGGCTCGGAAAAATACTCATTTGGACCTATTGTTCCATTAATTTTAGACATATCCATTGAGCGTGATATATCTGAATTCGTAAGTATTATTGTTTACATAATTATATTATACAAATTCTTCGAAGCCGAAAACGTCGCAGTATTTATACTTTGAAGGCAAAATTAGCAACACAGTTCCTTGCCACGCCTACTTTTTGAAAGCGTTTTTGACCAAAAATGTATTTCTGTTTTACTTCACTGCCTTCAATTTGTCATTACTCCAATAATTTTAAAACAAAATAAAATACTTAAGGGAGCCAATGAGCCCTTCAATATTTTAAGTTATCAATCAACTTTCTGCTTCTGTCAGAATCTGACAGGCCAAAATCTAGCATGATCCATTTAAATTCATTTCATCATATAGATAAATACCAGAAATGGTTGTTCCTAATAAGGATTCTGCTTTGGGGTAGCGGGAGCACATCACAACCACTCTAATTCGTTTCCACAAAAAAGAAGAATTTGATGAGCAAAATGCAAGCAGTTCTTTCCCGGACTCTACCGATTTTTGGTAGTTCTGAAGAATTCTGCTTTCCAGAATGGTCAACTCAATATTTATATACGATGCACCAGTGTCAGTGTAGGCGAAGACCCTTACAAGAAAAAAAGCATAAAGGCTATGAACAATAAGAACAAGCTGATTTCGAATAAGTTCGAATAGCAGGAATGATCCCCGAATCTATCCTAAGTGAACAGTAAACCAGTAAATGGACATAATAACTAGGAAACTAAAAGAAGAAGAAAGTGCAACATCTGTAGCACTGTAGGAATAACACGCCAAAACACAGATTGACCTTAAACTGCTTCGCACCGTCTAGGTTCTAGAACAAAAAGAATGAATGAATGAAGGAAATATAAGATAAAGATATTCGGTACCAAAGGATATAATGTACTCGAAAGAGAAAATCTGTATACATGACGTTGCACTGTGTTAACGATTCTGCCACAACTGCTTTTCATTTTCCTTAAGGCACCAAGTGACAAAGAACAGAAACAGGAACAGAAACATTTGCAACAGAAACAGAATTAGGAATAACAGATCATTTGTTTTTCAGTGACAGAAAAATAGCTGTTTTTTGTTGCTGCCAGTGGCAGAAATGTCAATTTTTTTGTTTGTATTTTTCTGCATCTGTCATCTGGCTGCCTGCTATAGATAGTTTGAGTTGCAAATTCAATTACTAGACGAAAAGTATGTTTTTAGTGGACATAATTTCATGATAGAGTTTGACAGAATAGACGGCAGCCATGTTTTTCTGGATCTGTTTCAGTTTTGTGTAGCTGAGCCAGCAACGTAAACAGAAGCAGAATTTACTACAGAACGAAATTCATTTTCAGTTCTGTTTCTGTTCTTTGTCACTTGCTGCCTTTACCATACATTTCGGTGTCAGTAAGCTGTCAAATTTTGCACCAACAACAAGAACTCAATCGAGTGGCTTAATCTTGTAATTCTTTTTTACATTAGAAAGGTAGGTACAGTGTGTAATTTTTAATCTCAAGTCGCGAACAAAGTTGCTGGCACAGAAAAGCGGCTCTACAGATAAATTAAATTGGCTTTAACACTCTATTTTAACACTATTGAAAAAATAAGAATTAAAACAAAAATTCGATGTTATATCTAAGATTTTTGTCGCTATCCCATGTACAAATTAGAGGGGTCTAATTAAATTTTCTCCGTCTTTTCTCATTACAATTTTAAACACGTAATAACTAATAACTACTAAATTATAAAATATAGATAGGACGTATTTATGAAACTTTTATAATTTAGTATAGTTACTTCGCGTTTAACTCAGAGAAGTGGAAGAAAGTTTGCATGCTCAGAACCAATTTTCATATGTTTTAATAAGCTCCTCTATTTTTTACATGGGATAGTTTTTAAAAGTACAAAAGATAAATAAACGTATACTCATTAAATAGATATAGCAAGCAAATTTTAATTTTACTATATTTCAATTCGACTTGTACGAAGATAACGTCATGAGGCACTAATTAATGTCTCAACATTACTATTACACAGAATCAATTCTTACGAAGACGAACAATTGCTAACTAGAGAATACCGAAAATTCGAATGGGCAACGAATTCGATTTCGAATAAAATTTATCACATTAAAATTTATTCACATTTAAGAAGTTATATGGATATTTCTCATCACACTGGCTGGAATTTCGCACATTTTCTCAGAACGTCATAGCGAAATTGATAAACGCTTTGATAAACAATTGAAATGACATCAGGGTTTGAAAAACAGTTTACAGATTTAGAGTTTCAAGACGAAATTTTTGGGGCATATATTCCTATTACATATTTTTAACAAACAAATTGTATATAGAAAAAACAATAAAAAAACATGATTTCTTACTAACTTTTTTCGTTTTTCCTTTGCAGGGAGATCGTAAACTATTTAAACTTAATCGCGACGCACTTAAAATTAACTCATCTAGACTCTTTGACAATTTCATTCTAATTACTAATATCACACTAGAACTGCAAGGAGTTCTCTTTTTATTTTACAAATTTTAAATAGATAAATAAATTAAAGAAAATAAAAAAATGGTAATAATTTAATAATTGATTGCACTACAGTAGAACACGATATAATTTTGTACGCAGCTTTGTACTGGGAGGCGCCAATGAAATGGCTATCAATTTTTATTTATCTAGTACGGGATTGTTTACGTTAACTCAATTGACATCCGATAAACATTAACTTGAAGTCGTCTTCAAATCACTCGAGCATTTATCATTTTGTAATAAAAAAGAAAATAATTATTATTTCTTGACAGCACCAGATCAATCTTTATCAAAACAAAAGACAAAAAATAAAAAAATAAGACCGTTAATTTGTAGACAGAAATGGAATGTATCACTTTATCAGTATAGGCAAATGCACTTGACCAACTGATGTGCTGCTGTTGTTGTCGCACGCACTTATTCTTTTAATTTATCCAAAATTATAATATGTCACGCAACGTTTATAAATATTTTTTTTTTCGTTGACATTTCAAATTCTGTGTTAAATTTCACGACGCGCACTTGTTGTATCTGTCCATTGCAATGCTGGCGTCTCTCATTTTGTGTGTGTGTGCGCGCTATGAGAGATATGTCTTAACGCCACAAATGTGGTTACGCGAATGACGGCTATATCTCGCCTAGACCATTACCAATGGCCACTATAATGTAGCAGTCGGCGCAAAGTCAAATCCAGAATTGAAGAAACCCGTAAGGGGAAAATGCGTTCACAGAGAAGATACTGATATGGGTGACGTTATTTATTTTTTATTTTTTTTTTAGGCTTTAGATGCTTTTTGATAGATAGGCGCACATACACACTGCTGATAGAAAGATAGATTTGTAGACGATGACTAACTTCGTAACACCAAAACTATATTGTAAACGTATGTTTATTTTACATCAACGCGAATGGGGGAAAAGGTGGCAACGCAAATTACAGATAAGCAAGTGTCAGACAAGTAATCTCTGGCTCTTCTCAAGAGGATTTGTTTTCGATTGCAGTTTGCTTCTTGAGTGTAGGGACACATTAAGACCACTTAATCTTTTAATACTATACTCCACAGTGCACACATCTCCAATGCCAGCATCTATATATGCAATTGACAGATAACTAGGAGTATTGCATAAATAGTCCAAGTGGCCACTTACTACTGAATAATTGAATGACATTTGTAAAATCAAAAATAAATTATACTTGCATGCGAGTTCTGAGTTCTTGAAAGAAGGGAGAGAGAAAAAAAAGGAAAAGCAATTACTCTAAGATCGAGTGCGGATCTATCGATTGGTTGGTATTTACATAGTGGAGTGGTTTCATTGAACGCAGGAAATATGCAATCAATGCGTATAGATTCAAAACCGCACAGATAAAAATAGTCACATGTACCGGTAGAAATTGTAAGTGGTTAGAGTATTGCGATTTTAATGATAATTTTTTTAACTGGCGCCACAGCATAGGGGGTGGACATGATGAGCACAATCATTTCTTGGTTTTCCTTTTTCAAAGGGGGACATCTGTGACACAACTTATAAATTAAAACAACAACTACGTCTAGTGTCAATTTTTCTTCATGCCATCTGGCAATGTACAAATGTAATTGGTCAAGTGTAGCTTGTTAATAAAATACTTGGTTAATTAAATTTGTAATTCCTGTGTATAATGACTGCGGTTATGCTCTAGTCATATGACGACCAATCATTTGATTTGTCAAGGGTTCGACGAGGTCTGATTCAAAGAATGCAGAAGTCATCGCCCCAACAAGAAACTACAATAAAAAAATAAATATATTCTTCTTAATTACATATACTTACAAGAAATATTCCAAAATGGATGTTTAAACTTTTTTCTTGAAACATGGGTAGGTATACTTTGATCACTGTTTACTACTGATTTGTACATTATTATGGCTGAATTTATGTGCCAAAGTAATAAAATTAATTTATTTTACAAGGCTGTGAGAGATACAAAAAAAAATAATTTTCTTATTTCATATTACCGCCATCTATGAAAGAGATTTTCCAACTTGCTACTTCCACTTTTTTCATTGGTACTGATTTTTACTAATTTTAGACACACGAGCTCTAGAAGCCATCACAACTTATAAGGGGATCGCTATGATGTTCAAGAGGAACGAGAAAACCGGAAACAAAAATCAAAAGCGAAGAAATGTTTCTAGAACTACTATGGAAAAAGTCATATACGTTTTCGTTGTCAAATACATACCAAGCTTCCTTACAGAGAAAGAGCAAGCTTTTTTGGAATGATCGAATAGCAAAAGAGGCCTGTGCCTAGAATAACGCCAATTGCTAAAACGGTGGTCGCAAAAAAGGTAGGCTCAATTGACAAGACCGCTGCCGGCGAATCAAAACGAAAACGGCCAAGGACGATGTCACTAAGACAGACCTCGAACTTTGCTTTGAAGAGGAGGTTGAGGTCACTAAAGAAAACACCTTCAACATTCCGAAAAAGCCAAACCGGAATGATGGGAGGTTGATCTAAAAAGTGCCAGTGTAGGGAGCCTACGCACGTAAGCGGTAAATAAGGACTTAAGAACTTCTTTTTTAAATAAAATGAAAACTACTTGAGGTATCTCAAAAAAATTGTATTGGCTTGAATTACTATCAAAACATTTATGAATGGAATTCAACTTCGTTTATATGTCCACCACGGGAACGTATGCAGCGGTCGATACGTTGAACCCAATTTTCGATGACTTGGCCGCACATTTCGACCGATACGGCCGCTATTTCTCGTTGAATATTGGCTCTGAGCTCCTCTAACGTCGCCAGCTTGTTGGCATAGACAAATGATTTAATAAAGCCCCATATAAAAAAGTCTAGAAACGTTAAATCACACGATCTTGACGGCCAATAGATGGGTCCGTTTTTCGAGATAACACGTTCACCGAACTGAGACTTCAATAACTCTATTGTTGCACCCGCTGCTGTGTGGCTTGTGATGGCATCGTCTTGTTGGAACCACATATCACCGATGTGCAATTCATCCATTTGCTTCAAGAAATAACGTTCCAACCTGTCTCTGTAGTGAACCATTCGTGAACCATTTACCTTAACGTGACGGCCATTTTCATCGACGAAAAAAAAACGGCCCATTGACCCTACCGGCATGAAAACCGCACCAAAGTAACTTTTTGCGGATCAAGTTCTGTTTCTTGAAACAAATGAGAGTTGTCACCTGTCTAGTAACGCATATTTTGCATATTGACGAAGCCGTTTAACCAAAAATGCGCTTCATCGCTGAAGATGATTTTGCGATGAAATTCTTCAATTTCTTCCATCATGTCCAGAGCCCAATTCAAGAACGTATACGTCGCTTCATAATATGATCAAGTGGCTTTAGTTCTTGAGTCAGCTTGATCTTGTACGGGTGTAGGCCAAGATCCTTACGCAAAATTCGCCATAATGTGGTCTGGGAGAGGCCAAATTCTTGAGAACGCCGTGAAATTGACTGAATTGGCTCGTTTGCGACGGACGGCAGCAATATTCTCCACACTTCGGGCAAAACGTAGTCTCACTGGCACGCTAAACCAAGAACTATGGATCAATAACAATCCGGTGATGAAATTAGGATCGAAAAATTGTTAAGAACATAGGTAAACAATAGCATATGTGACCTGACGGTAGCGGAAGTATAAGGGGGGTAGGGCGAGTTCTTTACTGCTGTGACGTGAGCGTATATGCCAGAAGTCAGTACACCCGGAACGAGTCAATCCGCTAGTAACAACGTCAAAATAAGGTAACTAAGGCCTCATTTATCAGTAAAATGCAACCGAAAAAAAATTATTTTGCTTTTTTGGAGAACTTAAACTTAATCGTGGAACTCAATCTTAGTTACTTTTGATTTATAGATTTAGTTCATCAAAAATGAATTAATTAATCTCTAAATTTTCTATAAAGCGAATTTATTAATTTGTCCGTACATAAAACCTTTCCTGTTCAACTTCTCTGTCACAGAACATTTTCCACTGAATTTCCATGATATGATATGGTTAAATGTTTTAGTTTGGTTCTGTTTCGTGTTTTTACGGATGCATTTTACTGATAGCTATAACCTAAGCCTAATGAACGGTTTCCGTAATAGACACAATGGAACCGACTGACTATGTTTAAGTGAAGAAGTGGTAACTACCACAAGATCACCCATTTACCTAGGTATACCTACGTTGGTCATTATGGCATTTTGTCCGCTCGAATGATCATTTTGCTGACGGTGTTTGTTATTTTTATTTCGGCTGTTCAAAACAACTCAAAATAATATTGTTGAGTTAGAACCCTTTCTACCCCTTCAGGTTCAGGGTTAGAATAGACCTGAGGTAAGGTATGCCTGCCGTAAGAGGCGACTAAAATCCACTCGTATGCTGGGGATAGAAAAATGCACCATCGTTAACGGAGCTTCCCAGGTGGAGGTCAACTGCCAATAAGCATCGGATTCGCCGATGGCATTGCAGCTGTGACAGTAGGTAAACAGATTCGTACAGTTGAATCCGTTACAAACGAAGCAATTGCCCGGGTAAAGGAGTGGCTAGCAATCGCCAGCTTGGAACTAGCCGATCATAAAACAGAAGCTGTCCTCATGACCAGTAGAAAAACTGTAGAGTTTGCCAACTAATCAGGTCCAAAGAAGCTGTTAAATACCTTGGAGTAATGCTGGACAATAGATTGCGGTTCAAAACACACGTGGACTATTTAGCCAAGAAAGCATGGCAAATGCATTCTGCTCTCTCGCGCATACTGCCTAACATTGGTGGCCCAGGATACGCACGATCCTACTTTCTAGAGCTGTTACATCAGTTTTGTTGTATGCAGCCCTAGTCTGGGCGCAGGCACTGAGGACGAATGAGACCAAAAGGAGACTATTGTCAACATACTGGCTCTGCGCGCTACGGCCAATCTGCGGCTTCCGAACCATATCGGATGAGGACGCATTATTATAGCTGGAATGGTTCCTGTCGACATTCTTGCAGACGAAATGTTGAGGATATAATTATAACAAAAGAGCCTTGCTTAAACCAATACGATGCCAGTGAAATCAAGAGGATTAAAATTGAAGAAAAGGCAGCGACAATAGATATGTGGCAATCTTGCTGGAATAGCACAACGAAAGGCAGATGGACATACAAACTTATACCGACAATCCAGGAATGGATAGAACGTTACCATTGGAGACAGTAACTATAACCTTACACAGTTCCCGTCAGGCCACCGTTTTGGGCTCGGAGCACGCAATATTTTATTGCCCATGCTTCATGGCATGGAGAAATATTCTGCCCAGCCCGTCACTTATCATCGACCACATGTTGCAGTCTGAAGAGAATTGAGCAGAATTATGTAATTTTATAACCATCCTACAAAATGAGCTACTGAGAATAGAAAGGCTACGAAAAGCCAAAGCAGAAGCCTCAGAGGCCGCAGAAGAAACACCAGTAGCAGGTGACATAACACGATTAGCTTGAATACTAACAAGCCCCACGAAGTAATACCTAACGCCATGCAGTCCTGCGGGGATAGTGATTGAAGTGTTTAGGGTGTGGATTAGTAAGCTTAACATATCAACATTTTGAACGGTGAACGGTGAACGGTGCTGTTGGGAACTTCTCTATCAATATTGCTTAAGCGCTATTCGTTACAGAACATGCATAGTTCAGTAAATAGTTTTTTCTTATTATGTATAAATTATAATACAAATGTCAGCCTGGTAGACGGCCTTCGGCCAAACCATTTAAAGACTTAAGTCAAACTTAAAGTTAAGAAAATGTAAATTGTATTTATTTCTGAAGTCAATAAAATAAAAAATAAAAAAAGGTTGGAACACAGTGGAAAGTTGTATTGCAATTCAGTATACACCCGAAAAAAGGTATACGTCTGTCATTGGCTTCCAAGTGATGTTGCCTATAAATTCGCCATCAACATGCATATAGTCGAAAAGTAACTACTTGAATAGAGTTTGGAAGATGTGAAAGCAAATCAAACCAAGAGTGTGGCAATTGGCAAACCTTATATGCCGTGGCAACAAAAATACATTCAAGTTGTCGTCATCTTCTCTAATGTTAGCGCAAAGTGATAGCGTCGTCCTCTATTTCCCAATACAAAGTTTGCCTGACAGAATTTAAATGTTCACCAATCACGTATAGGGCAGTCTGGTGACGAATTAAAAGTGCTGTTCGAAACACCAATAATTTCAACCAAAGTGTTTGTTTGCGTAGTTGTTGACAAATTCTAAAGCTCACTGTTATTAGCTGTCTATTTACTGACTAATTTGAACGAATATGCAATTTTTTACAGCGTCATATAAAATTTTGATAAACGTCAACAACACAGCAACACTCGACATCGACACACGTGTTGACTTGTCAATGAAAATCATAATATACTCGACTCGTTAGAGATAACAATGGGCACAGTTTCCCTTGTCAATTTACCTATATTTAGAAAAATATTTCTTACAACTTCAAGTTCTGGTCATATGTTTATTATTACTCATCCTTTCAAGACAATGATTCTCTGCAGAAAACATGTGTCCAGTCGGCGGTTAATTATAAATGATAAGTGCAATTAAATCTCAATTTTATCGAATTCAAAAACTTGAAACAAATGACCTGATTCATTTGGTATTCCCCCAGCGGTATTACAGAGTTTACCTCAATTTATGCATGTAAGTCACCCAAACATATATAGATTGCATGTATTTTCTAAACTTTGACACATTTTCTTTTTCTGTCTCCCCTCTCGATTGATATCGCGACGTATATAATGACAGTTGACGCCATTTGATAGACAAATCGTATAACCTCCTTGGAAGGCCTCTTTATGGGAAGTCACCGCACTGCATGCCACTACCTGTGTTGATGCTGCTGGGAGTCACATTCAGGTTTTTATTTCTATTTTTTTTTTATAGATCAACGGACTCTATCTAGGCAAAAACAACAAAACCGGATAAAAATGCATAAAAAAAAAGTCATTCAAATCAACTCTCTTATGATTTTATGCACTAGTGGGAATTCGATTATGGGTACTTATTCTCATTGAAACAATAAAATATTAATGTTAAATTTTAAAACCGACTACGGTGTGTAATTAAAAAATTAATTGCATATTGGGTCTGGGTGATTTTCTAGGTAACAGCAAATTAAAAAACTGCGTAGGATAGCAAAATAGAAATAGTACCTTGTTTGGAAACGGGATTAAGACTCATTTCTTCTAACAAAACAATAAATGCTTGCAAAACAGTTCATCTTAAACACTTGGCCTGTAACCTTTATGTGAAGGGGTAGGGCAATACAATGGGCAAGATGGAAACAGTCCACAAACCGTGACAACGAACCATATTCACTTCCACTCGGTTATACACACTCCGACTAGTCAATAACTGGGTCGCAGGCCGCCTTGCTATTCACGAAGATGAAGGGCGATGCCCGCCTTCAGCCATTCGAGGATTGGTGGGTTAGACCTAACCAAAATTAGACCTCGATCAAGCTCAGGGAGTAGAGTAGAAAATTATTCAATAATGCCAAAAGTACGACGAGAAATGCGTTAGACTGGGACTTGTACAAAACATCACTAAATATGTTTAAAAAAAGATTTCAGAAAAGCCAAACGCAATTCTTGGAGACTCCTCTTTGATAAAATAGAGCCTCTGAGGCCTCTGAGGCCTCAAGGCTAAGCAAAATTCTTTCCACTAATCCAATAACACCCAGCTCCCTAAAAAAAGATGGGTCCTGGACGACCTCCAGCGAAGATTCGCTCAATTTACTGCTTGATACTCATTTCCAAGGCAGTTCCCATGTGGTTAACAAGTCGAACTTCAATAATCCATCGGAACCAATAACCATCGCTCTTCAAATATAATTACACAAAGTAAACTAAACTGGGCAATCCATATATGGGCAAGAAATTGATCTCTCTCAACAGATTGCATATCGGCACTACAATAGGTGTCATTTCACAAACGACTTTTGCAGAAGCTGTATGGATGATGAAGTGTGGCCAGCTCTCTCCCGTAGAAAGAAGCTTCACTTAGGAGCCTTCCATTACAACGACTTGGGTGATCTGACAAACACAGATATCAGAAGCCTCTTACGCTTTATAAAGAGCTCAAAATGGTTCCTTTTTGTTCGTGGTATCACAATGGCCCTATGCTGGTCTAAGTGTGTTGGCGTTTCCCAGCTGGCAGCCACTTTCAACCAACCAAGCTCAGTGAGTTTGGACTGCGTGATCATCCAAATCGTCACACCTCCATTGAGGCACAAGGAGAAAATGACTATGGATAACCTACACCCTCTCTCGTCCTTGAAATCAGATTCAATACTAGAATTCCATACAGACGCGAATGGTAGAACAAAGTAGTTTCGGAAGAGGATGAGATAGCCCTCTATACCGTCGGCTCAAAGATGAACACTCACGGGTATCTTTAGCGAAACTCTGGATCTGCGAAATTCATTTAGAATCAGCTATGATTCAGGTAGAGATATAGCTGCTATAAAAGACTTAAAGAAGTGCTACTATGTCCACAAAAACATCACCTCTGGCAGCCAAAGCGGCCATAAAAGTCATGAAATTAGTCGTGATGAAGTCAGGGACAGTAAAATAAATAATTGGTCGAATTAGCATATGCCACCGCCGCGGTGACCCTGTGGTAGGTATCAAGGGCACATGGAGAATTCGGGTAATGAAGATGCTAACGAGCTAGTAATAAATGGCTTCAAACTCCACGCATCGTTGGTCTTACGTTTGTAAGAACTCCGCTGATTAGGCCGCCTTAAAACGGAGGATTTATATTGAATCATCCTTAAGTAAAGGGTCCGCCAAATAACTTTTTTTTTTTTGAAAATGCTATAAAAAAACTACTGAATATTTTCTCAAATTTATTTTTTTATTTGAAAGTACAATCCTTCCGGTTAATAATGGAAAATAATTTCATTCAAATGGCTGCCTCGGCTGGCCATGCAGTAGCCTACACGATCGGTCCAATTTTTAAGCACATTATCGATTGTGTGCAGCTGTATTTCACCAATGGCTTCACGAATATTGTCCTTTAAAGCGACAATTGTCTCTGGCATGTCGGCGTAACACTTATCTTTTACGGCACCCCACAAATAATAGTCCAACGGTGTCAAATCGCAGCTCCGCGGTGGCCAAACGACATCAGCTCTGCGGCTGATAATGCGATCTTCAAAAACAGGGCGCAAAACATCGAGTGTAGCTTCGGCTGTGTGGCACGTAGCGCCGTCCTGTTGAAACCAAATGTTGCCAATATCCTCCTCTTCAATTTATGTGAACAAAAATTCGTTCAACATGGCCCGATAACGATCGCCATTGACTGTAACGGCCACTCCTTGCTCATTTTCGAAGAAAAATGGCCCAATTATGCCTCTGGACCAAAATCCGCACCAAACAGTGACTGGTGACTCCTTTTGGGTATATCGGCTTTTCAATGTATGCGTGCGGGTTTTCTGTGCCCCAAATGCGACAATTTTGCTTGTTTACATACCAGCCAAGATCAAAATGAACTTCATCTGAAAAGATGATTTTTTTGGCAAAATCGGCATCTTCTCTAAGTCGATCGCAGGCCCACTTAGCGAAGCGAAAACGCATTGGATGGTCAGTTGGCTTCAACTCCTGAACCAATTGGACTTTGTATGGCGTCATACCAAGGTCTTTATGCAAAATTCGTCTCAATGATGTCTCAGAAATGTTCAATTGTTGAGAACGACGGTGAATTGATGTTGATGGCGCTTCACGCACACTTTCTGCCACAGCAGCAATTTTCTCGGGTGTACGCACTGTTTTTGGCTTTTCACGCTTTGGTTTATCGATGAGGATGCCAGTTTCTTTCACTTTTTTCACAAGATAACGAACATACGGAGCTGACGGTGCTTCTCTTCTTCCAAAATCCGTACGCAATTTTCGCACACATTCTGCAACATTACCATGATTTTCAAAGTAATGTCGCAATATTTCCGAGCGTTGTTCAAGCGTATACACAACCATATTCGTTCAGCGGAAGGATAAAACTAATTATCTGTCAAATCAGACATGAGCTAAGTGTTACCATTCGCGAAATAAGCACTAGTTGAAAAAAAAAAAACGTTAGATGGCGGACCCTTTAGAACAAGCCTACACTGAACCAATCTCAATACATAAAGGAATACAAAGGAAATATGGACAGAGTTTAGCCAAAATAAATCTAAATTCATGATCATGCTAAGCCGCAAGGATATTCGCATACTCACGTGGGTCATTATTGGACACTTTGCGATAGGCGTACATGCGTAACTGCGGAACAGATGGCCATACTGCATAACGATTATTGCAGGAGGTCGAAGAAATAGAATATGTTCGTCACCTACAGATTGAGATGCTACTTCTTTGACGATTTTTATTGGTATTGCCGGATTCTTATCGGCTAAAATCACCACCCTTTCCGAAAAGACCGATTTTTGAACCTCGCGGAACCGCCGCGCCGCATTACTTCGCGGGGTCGATATAAAGCAATAGCTTACTCTAAAATGTAAACTATTTAATTTACGTTGTTGCTCCAAACATCAAAGATCATGTAACAGAACAGCCACGGCCCGTCAATACAAGTTTTGTGCATGGACCACTAAGTTTTGTGTTTGTATGAGACGATATGGTTCCATTTTCACTTTAACGTTCCTGTCGCTCTTATTTCTTCTGCGATTAAATTGATAAGTAGCATATATATATTCAATATACGACGAGTATGTGTCTCACTCCTACTTGGCGTTATAGCATCACATTCGAAATGCACACGAGACTCTTAATGCGCTAAGACGGTCGACGGATTCAATTTCACGTACGTATGACTTAACTTTCGAGGCACTTTACCATATTTCTATGGCGTACGAGTATACATGAATATTTAACCCTGCTGGTCTTTCAAGAAGTAGTTTCTTATTCTGTTTCGGGTAACCTGTGTGCTCAAGCTTATCACTCATTCATTACATTAGTCTTGGTAGCGCACTACCAGCGTTTTTGACAAATGCTCCAGACTGTATTTAAAGCTGCCCAAATCTCAAAATATATTCTCATGGATTTTTTTTTTAATCCTTGAATGCAGAGGAACAAACTTAAGCGTGACGGTGACCCTGTCGTGTGGTCTTTTAAAAAGAGGCGAGAGTACATAATCGTTTATATACACAATTCGAGGTGAAATGGTAATTCCTCTTGCAAGTTGACGTTAATGCATATTGGCGAATGATTGCCGAATATTTTTTGCCAAAGCTACGATAACACAATATCAATATAAATCGAATAACCATTTAATAAAATTGTGATTCGATTTGACGTCATCTGCTTAATCTATTCACGAGACGCGTGCAGTACTTGATCAAAGATCACCGCCTAAACGTAGATTGAAGAGACGGAGATAGTTCCTTTGATCAGATGGCTGATTAGTCACATTTTGCACAGTTGTCTTTATTTTGGTTGTTTGTCATTTAATTTTTTTTTATAATGAATTCAATATATTTTCAAATTAATGTACAAAATGCTTAGAACTATTTACATCTAAGTGGCTTTCAATACCTCATTTGTCTTTATATTGCAACGTCTAGTCATTAATACAGGGTCATTCATTTCGTGGTTTCAAGTTGGTAGCGCTGGCATTAGGTTAGGTTAGGTTACGTGGCAATTATCCATTAATACGGTGTAATTCACTTAGACCAAGTAAGGACCATTGTGATACCACAAGCAGAGTCGGTTATTTCTGCTACTCTTGGAACCATTTCGAATTTTGGAGAAATTTCCGTATTTTGCTGATATCCGTTTCGCCAATATCAGCAAGCTCCACGAAAAAGTACACCCCTAGAGTTTGTTTTCTGATCGAGGATAGCGACGGGCAGTTACATAGTAGGTGTAACGGAAACTCCAAGCCTTGCGCCATGTCTTTCTAGTAACCAGTGTCCTGTTAGTACTCCGACAAGAGTTCCGATATGTGTTCTACTGACGTTTAACAGGATCGTTGTCCTGCGCCGACTTATCCGTGGCCAGGTCTGTTTTGTATGGTTACAGGTGTCAAGATCCCGCCGTCTCTCGTTAGCCTGTTTCAGTGCTAGTGTGGAGATGTTGTATCTGGCATTTGACACCTGTCAAACTCAGCTGTCATTTGAAATGTCATAATATTAGTTGATTATTTGCCATTTACAATAATGGGTCGCTTAACAATCGAACAACGCGTTAAAATTATTAAAACTTACTACAAAAGTGGTGATTCAAACGTAGCCACTTTTCGCACGCATTACGCGATGATTATGGTCGTCATAATCGACCGACTACGCAAGCAATCGGTAAAATTGTGAAGAAATTTGAAGATAGTGGAAGCGTTACTGACATCCTAAGGCCTATGCATCATCGTAAAGCACGCTCAGACGAAAATATTGCTGCTTCAAGTGCAAGTGTTGCTGATGATTCGAATTTATCGATTTCCCGGCGTTCGCAGCAATTGAAGAAGAAACATCTCACCTCACAATGGCATATTTTGCACTTGGATTTGCATCTCCATCATTATCACAATTGATGCCTGCTGACCATTCACAACGCCGTAGATACGCTTCTTGGGAGTTGAACAACCGACAATAAACACAGATTTTTCGAACAACATTTTCTTCAGTGACGAGTAGACTGACCAGACGTCCTCTTTTAAGAAGACATGTCCTCTTTTTATCTAAAAAAAAATGTCGGGTATCTTTTTGGAAAAATATCCAATTTGTCCTCTTTTTGGGATTTCTCAATTTACGGAATTTTTCGACACCACAAAACTTTTTTCAACACTAATTCAGACATTTTCACCATCTTTTTGGCATGAACACGACCTAAAATTTGTAGTTAAATGTGGAAATGAAAATGATCCCTTAAACGTGGAAAAAATGTATTAGAGGTTTATCTATTCATGGTGTTTAAAATATATTCAGAGATGGGCCGAATCTCTGGATGAGTTTGATTGTTTTACATTGATGGATTTAAACAAAATTCCCAACTAGAGCGATATCGGAAATTCGTTGCTTTATTTGCGAAACAAAGGTGTCAAATTAAACGAAAATAAATCTATATATATAAAAATTGAGCCTTAAAGTGTTTGTCGTCGATTCACGCCTTAACGCATTTACTGTTTTTAACCAAACTTTCACACATCTTTGGTATTGGTCTATATATGGTTTCTGTGAAGTTTAGTCAAAATCGGACAAAGAGGCGTGGCACCTCCCATACAAATAAAAGCATTCAAAATCGTATATCTCGAAAACCACCAAATCGATTGAGCTTAAACTTACAGATAATCTTATTTATTGGCTCTGTAGTGCTCCTGTCAAGATTGGTCAAAATTCCAGCAAATCGATTATTACTCATTTCTCGCATTTTACGAAAGAAACATTATTACCTAAGACCTAAACAATACAATTCCTTCTTCGACAGTCTTGGAAGTAGAAGCCAACGTTTTTAAAATTTGTAACATTTATATGATTGATGCATTGTCCTGAACGTCAAGAATATTGTCTAAGCAATACGATTTCTGGAAAAACAAAAAATATTGTGTACCACAGGTCCACAGAGCATTACAATAAAAACCGTTTATCTATTTAACTATTTTGCACTACGAAGTGTGCACGGGCTACGCTAGTTGTTTGATAAATTTTGTAATTTAAAAATATTTTTATAGCAAGAACAAAACAAGTATAACTTTTTAAATGCACCTATGTACGAAAAATGGGTAGAATATTTTTAAAAAATATATTGTTATTTTGGTTATTGTTTTTGTTTTTCAATTTTTCATTTGACATTTTTGAAGATGTCCTCTTTTTGGTGGGCATGGATCTGGGCACCCTAGTGGTGAGCCACATTTCTCACTCGGTGGGTATGTAACCAAACAAAATAGCCGCATATGGGGCTCAGAAAACCCACAAGTGATCGAAGGGATGCGTTGCATCCAGACAAAGTGACAGTTTGGTGTGGTCTATGGTCGAAAGGTATCAGTGATCCGTATTTCTTCGAAGATGCCAATGGGCAGACGGTTACAGTCAATTCGGAGCGATATGGTCGAATGATAACCGATTTTTTTTGGCCGGAGATTGAAGATAATGACTTGGACGATATGTGGTTCCAACAAGACGGGGCAACAAGCCACACAACACGACCAATTATGGCAAACTTTTACGTTTTGATCATGCTTTGAGATCATGCGTTTTGACAACGTTAAATTTTTTCTGTGGGGCTACGCATTAGAAACCAAAATTACGCAAGTTCTGGCCGAGATACCGCCCGAAATGTGCGAAAAAGTAGTTTAAAATTACCTCAAAAGAATCGCATGCTGCGAATCTTCCCGAGTCGGCCATTTGAATGATATTGTTTTTCACACTTAATGGCAAAGTCCAAACTTTATAATGAAATCAAATTTTCATCAAAAATGTATCGCTGTGTTTTTTATTTAGCTTTACTTTCGAAACCGAAAAATGAATGACCCTTTATCAGCTTTAATGTTAGACCTAAACCTAAGTTCAATGTTATACCTACAACTCAATGCGATAAGTCTTACAGGTGTCTGTTGACTTTTCAGGAATGGTAAATTAGGTAGAGCGCTCAGATTAAAAGTCAAAAACGTGTGAACATAGAAGACATAAAACAATATTACTTAGGCAAGCAGACATAAACTAGACGGAAAGACAACATTTTCCGACGGCAGTTATGACGGATAATTTCAAGAAAATCAGTAGTTTGATAAGACTGGCGTCCACACACAATGACGGCTAGAAAAGTTATAGTATAAATAGGTGGGAAGAGTGAACACAGCAACTGTCATTTGTATTTTGAATTATTTGACAGCTGAAGTACAAGTTTGCCATAATTTCAATATTAAAAGGAATAATTTGATTTTTGGCAACAGATGTAAATTAGGAAGGAATATAGTATTTAGAAATGGTATAGCATTTATTCATGTCTGCTGTGGATGTATATGTAAAGTGTAAAACCGTCAGAAAGCTGATCTTAAGAAAAAAGTACATAACCCAACAGAAAAAAATATAAGACCACAAGAAAACGTTTTTAAGAGTTTTTTTTTTAAATGGAAGGGACCTATACATTTATAGCGAATATGAATGGTTGAATTGAGAAGCTATTTTTTGACAGTTAAACTCTGGTTTGTCAGGACAGCTGTTCACGACAGTTGGGGCAGTGGAAACAGCCTTAAGGTGTTATTTACGTTTTTCTGTGGTTGAACCAACCCCTCGCTCAATCTAACTCAAAAGTCGGACTGAAACGTCAAAATTGTTAACAATTTGCATATCCTCCCATCGAAATCGATTTCGTAGACAACCGAGCGGCATAGAAGTTAAACTAAAACAATAATAGTAAACTCTAATACTTTTGTTTCTTTTATTATGATGCACCTAGAAACGGTCCTGTATATGGAAACAGTCATGTGTCTACATTATCTGGTTTGACACTATTGACAGGTCATAAGAAAAGTCATATGATTTCTAAAATAGTCTCAAGTGGCTTGTAGCCATTTGATGGGGACGATAAAATAATCAACTCGGTTGACAGACTGACATTAACAGGAAACTAACATTGTTACCCTATAATCATATGTCAATCTTGAACGGCAACAAGCAAGGGACGGTTTTCTTTTATACAATCTCGAAAGATCATAACCTCATTGAGAAACTCTTACAGATCGTTATATAAATGTATTTAATTAATCAATAAGTTTTGTAATCTCGTGCGGACAAATGTCTCTGCATTTCTGTCTAATTCTAGGCGTGACTTGTGACCAATTTTTGTTAAAAGTCAGTCACATGTCAATCCAATTGTCGGCAAGTAAGCTTTCAAAGTGCACAATTTATAAATAGAAAACGATAAATCCAAGTATAAAATTGGTATTTAATTATAATAAAACGATTTTAAATCAAATATGGGATAAAGAAAAGTACTTACCGAATATTTTTAGCACATACAATAATGACCTGATAAGATCTATTATATTCTTGAAACAAATAGCATATAATGACATTATAGAAATTAGACAAGAGTTAAAATTGATAAAGGTTGATTGTTGACGTCCATAAATAGATAAATTGTTATTATTTTTTTTTTTTTTTTTTTAGAAAAAAACGGGATTGAAATAGATTAGTCAACATTAATAGCACACTGAAAGCAACAGAGAGGTTAAGAGGGTTTTTAAGAAATTTTAAAATTTATATTTTTTAATCATAATATTCAGTTTTAAATTTTCTACATGTAAAAATGCAATTAGTTAAGATAAGAGCGCTAGGCAATAGTTAAGCTTAATTTAGCCTTTGGTTAAACCCTGTTCGTATATTCCAGTTTATTCTAGTTTGGAATGTGCAGGTGCACCCATCACTTCCAAGGCGTATATTCAATGCTGCCTTGGGTTTTATCGTATCTCCTTCGTCGTTCAACTTTGTCCGAAAGTTTCATCTATTAGTTAAGAAATGGTGTACCTAATGATTACAAAGACAATTTTGTTTTTGCAAGGCCTAGCCTTGCGGTAAACACCTATTAGGCAGTTTCCAGTAATGACACCTATTGTGGTACCGATATGCAATCTTTTGAGAGAAATCAATTTCTTAGAGCGTTTCAGCTTAGGCGAAATTTGTTTTGTTACTAGACAGGTGTTGCCACTTGTCCACCTAAGATGTGCACTCTCGATAGCATCCAGCTTCAATCTTTGTTTGCAAGTAGCGATTGGTATCCCTATGGTGCCATTATCGGGTAGGATGGGTAGAGTTGTTCCTATTCTAGCGAGTTTATCGGCCTTACAATTCCCTGGAATGTCTCTTTGCCCCGGCACCCAAATTAATTTGATCGGCCATCTCTGTAAGAGACGATCGGCAGTCGAGGGCTCCTAGAGAAGTTATAAGGATCGAATCCAAGTCTTAACTTAAGTGGTTTGAAACTTGAGTGATACTAATTTTTTATCTACCCGCAAAATGTTCTTTAAGAATTTTAAAAATAAGCATGCAAAGTGAAGAATATGCACTTCTTAACAGATTAAAAAAAAAAGTTAAAACATTCAAGAAACATTTAACGAATTGATGGTCTGCTTTTACAGCAATGAAGCGAGTTTTATTAACTAGAACGCAAAATTGATTCAGTACTAGATGTTTCATAAATTATATTCAGAGTGCCATGGAATAAGGAATAGATACATGTATCTAAATGAATATATGCACATTCAATTGAATGTATGTCAGGTTACGAATAAGCGTATTATCAAAAGACTTCACTTATATCCAGAGGCGTTCCACTCAAATGAATAGGCGCCTCACATGACACAGACAGACGCCGTGCCTCAAAGTGAACCACATAATCTGCTTCATTTGATTCATAGTAATTTCTGTACATTTACCAAGACGTACCCATTAATTTGTAAGACAGAATTGGATCTCAAACAACTAAATCAAGGAAACAACAATCTTGAAGGAACGGATGTGCGCGTTCGTAGAAGTACAAAAATGATGAACAAAACGACTGTTATTAAATTATCGCTTCAAGGAAAGAAGTAACGTGTCTTGCAAAGAATATAAATTCTGCAGTACTAGATTTTTAATTGAGACATCACGATTTCTTTTTTGTATGTCATTTACTAAACATACGCGATATTACTATCCTATACCGAGCAACCGAAGGGATCGATCGAAGAAGGATGGAAATCTATGTGGATTCTGATGGAATAAAATCGATTGCGATAGCTTTGTGTCGCCAGGAGTATTTTGTTAGCTTGCGCTAACCTACGGAGGAGAGGATATGGTAAGAATATGTGTAGGAAAGATAAAAGAGGGAAAATTGGGCAAGACAAAGTCACGTTTGATGGTTAAGTGTTATACGAGTACAGAACTGATTTATTAATGCAGAATGTTCTGTCAAAAGAATGTGGGTTACTTCCGGAAAAACTGTAACAAAAAAGTCAAAAACGGTCAGAAAACGGCATTCTTCTGTGGATCTGGCATGGAGTACATATTTAGAGCAAAAGAACAATTACAAGTCAGTATCCAAAAGTTTGCTGTATTTTCTGTCATGGAAATAGTCCCGACCCCGACACAGCATATAAGAACAGGGCATGCGGATTAAAGTGCTCTCGCTCGTTTGAGTTGTGCCAGGGCTGTCCTATAGGCGAAAACCGGACAAATTAATGTAGGAAATTCGGTTTATATTTTTACACAATATTTTTTCATTCATACATACTAGGAGACTGACAAATACGTATGTATGTAGATTGTAGGTACATGACGTTTTTTTTTTTTTGTGTTTCCGATTCCGCCTCTAGTACTTTGCATTTTCTTTATCTTTGCGCTGGTACGTCACAAAATAAGAAAAACCTACGTCATAGTATAACTTTCCATAAATTTCGATGTCAGCAAGCTGTCAAATCTAGCAACCAAAACAAGGAACCATGCGAATGTTATTTTGTATTTCTCTGATTCATGGGTCAGTATAGTCATCGTTAATGATTTTATGAACTACATAATATAGTACAGAAAGCCGTAAGCAAGAAGTTTATAGCTCTAAAGTAAGTCTTGTCACATATATCAAGCAATTTCAAAACTTCGGTAGAAGGATCACTCGACGATATTTTTTCGTACCAAAGAATGTACTCAGCTTTCACAGCTGACAACGAAATTGAATTATCAAAGTAACATGTTAGCTTTTCCATTTCGTTCTCAACTGCAGCAAATCCTGGGAGAAGAGCTTGAAACGAAGATAGAACGTCTTCGTTGACCATGAATCTATCCGTAAGATTTTGTATTAACGAATCTATTCAAGGAATCAGTATAGATACTCTAAAATAGGTTTCTGAATAAGAACGCGTTGTTTGTTTCTATGAAGTTCTTGGAGCTCTTAATTTAACTTTAATTAAGTCTTCGGCAAGTTGGGATGCGGATTGAAAAGCCTTTCTGAAAAAATCTTCGGCATTTTCTCTGATGTTCTTAAGAGAATTCAGAACTTCTTTTGTGCGGTCGATTGCACAAACGAAATCTAAGGATTTGTTCTGTAGGAAATCTGATAAGGGCTGCGTTAAACTGAATAGGAAATCACTTTTTTGGACCGCTGCCAAAAGTGTTTATGCTTTCGAAGAAGTTCTGCTCGTTATTTCTTCAAGACTTATTGAGATGCTACGGCTACGTGCCTGGCCCGGAAGTATTCCTGTAAAGATATGTCGAAATTGATCAAAGGGACGTGAATTCATTTGAATTACGAACGTGTTTCATTTAATCACCAAACGAAACTTAAACTGTACACAGTGCGGCCAATATTTCCGATATCAATGAACTGGAGTTGGAAGGTTAATTGGGATTAATTTTTTTTTTTTTTTTCGAACAAAATCTTCGTGGATCACAGGCAACTTACATCTTCAACTTGGTACGCCTCCAGTGACGCCTTTTAGCGTTGTATCGGATTGTGTTTCCAGTACGCAGATGGACCCATTGAGGTAGGGATCTATTTTGTTTTGGCTTTTTAGCTAATTTCTGTTTAATTCTAAACGATTTGTGGGCAGCCATTTCGTTCGCACTTGACAAAGATTGGGAAAGAAAAAAGGAAATATAAAATATGTGTCATTCAATTTTTGAGCTAATATGTCAAGTAAACTTTAAACAGAAAGGAGAGATTTGCTTTATTTAAGTTTTAAAAGCGTCCACTGTCAGAAATGGTAATAAGAATGTATGCTAAATGTCCCCAAACAGATTTGAAGTTAAGCCCGCTCTTCTGTAGATTGGTCATTCGGCGAAAACATTTTAAAATTATCTGACTTTATTGAAACTGAATGGTAGAACGGCTAATATACTTAAATGTCTGTTAGGGTCGTTTTTGTGCCTACATTAAAAAGAAAATTCTAGCAAAGGCTGTTATCATAAAGGAAAAGGAGGGTGTCGGTGTCACCATCGAATGATCATACCAACTGGACGCTTCCAAAGTACAGAGCCATACAGATTAAGTAGATTTTAAATATATGTAACATTGAAACTCAGCAGTATTTTTCGATTGAATTTTTCTGTCTCAAAATGGATTTCCGTTGTCGAACTTTACAAATTTACAAATCGTTAATTGGAAAAACGCACGGAGAATGTCACAGTCACATTAATTTCGTGCGTTTTCGGCAAAAAAGAAATGTAATGCTAATGACTATTTGGACTTATTGAAACTCCATATTTTTTAATATATATATTTAAACTACATAGCTTTAGCTTATAAAATTAAATGTTTGTTTTTTTATTGCTTCAAATAGTGTTTAAATGGCAATAAATTAAATTTAATCTTCGTTAGCAATTCTAATGTTAAATCTAGAATTCAATTCGAATTTTACTTACTCCCTCTATTGGCAAACTGAAAAACCAACAAATCAAATTACCAAACCAATCTATCCATGCATAATAGCATTATTTTCTATAGTTAATGTTCAACATTCAAACTTCAATCAGTTAGTTAGTATCTCAACTCAAGCAAAATAACACCCAGATGATTAGTTTATGATTAGTTTCGAAAAATAGAGGTTAGAATGAGACAGAAAGGAAATGGTGAACATGATAATTATTTCTGCAATTTAATAACAAAGCCATTTTCAATACACAAATGAAGAAGAGACAAAAAGGAGAGTGCATCAAACCCATTCGTTCCAGAAATTCAGAATAACAAGAAAGAAAACAAAAAAAAACCGAACAGATCATGCTTTGAGGGCAGTGCATTGGCATTGGCTATGTGTAGTGGACAGTGGTACACCGTCACCTGACTGTGAGGACCATATGTGTATATGAATTTGTTATTTTTTGTTCGCTTCATAGCTTGGGGGTTAAGGAAAAACCTCAATTGGAAAGCATTCTGCTCCTAGACTATGTTTAAACAAAAGCCAAATGCCAAAGTGAAGATTAAAAGATTGTATTCTATACCGCATGGGAATGAGAGAAGCGTCTGAGTCCGAGTGTAAACTGGCTAAATCGTCTCGACGGACTATGGACATCTGTGGGACTGGCGGCTCCATCATTATCCGGATCGGTTATTAAGAACGTTGGCATTGATCTAGGCAGCGATACACGATCTGCACTGCTGCTGCTATCGCCATTACCATGGTCATTGACATCGTTTCCTCCACCACCACCACCAGCAGCAGCTCTGTGACCACCATGTGATACGACGATTCCTGGCTGCGAATCATCGATTAGCGGTAGATGGAGGGCCGCAACATTTCTGATCCCAGCACCATGGATACCACGTACCAGTGCCCTTATGTGGCTATACGAATCGTGTTCATTATTGTTAGAGTGAGGATGATGATGATGATGCTGATGTTGTTGTTGTTCCTGCTGCTGAGGATGAGATTGGTTAGTAGAGCTTAGGTGGCGGTGGACATCTTTCATGGCGCTGATTTATATTTTCCTTGGATATGTTGCTTTTGCTTTGAGTTGCGTCCGTTGTGTTCACTGTAACATCGAGTCCAATGGCACATTTATCGGCAAACGTCTGTCGCATAAAATGTGTATTTTTGTAGCCGCTGTAGTGGCCAGCAATGTGGATATGATTTCGCTGTTCTGGTTCCGGATCGGGTTGGTGTTCGAGAGAATATGAATGATTTCGAAAATGTTTTCTTTTGTTAGTTTAATAATATTTTTCTTGTATCATGGAATTTTTTATTATTTTTATTTTTTTTTTGTTTTTAAATTTTAATAAAAATATATTTGTATAGTTATAAATTATTGAGATGATAAGTTGATAGGTAGATATACGATTACGAGTATAATATGATGAGGTGGTGTATAAATTATATGCCGTTGATGGGCAGGTTGAAGAAGGCGAGGGTATGAGAGTCATATATAGCTACGACAAAGTATCTATGTACAAACAAAAAAAAGGCTACAGAAACACAGCTACAGCAATTCAGCGACAGATTACAGAGAAGAGATAAAATACGAAGAGGCATAGAATATACAGAGGAAAACATGAGAGATGAAAATGTATGGAAAAAGAAAACAGATGTAATAGGTATACCTACATAAAAAGTGAATATTTATTTACAATTTAAAGTTGAGAATGCAAAGACCTCTGAGATCAGGATTCGAACGAGGAGGAGAAATGCCATTGTAAGTGCAGAGAAATGTGCCCTAGATCACTATTTTTGATTTTAAAAAACAGACAATAAGTTTTAGCTTTAAGACAAATTTAATAGGCCTTGTCAAAAATCAGTTTTTTTTATGTTCACTTTTAATTTAAGGATATCATCGAGGGATATAATAATTAGTACAGTAAAACCTGCGTAAGTTGGCCACCAGTGGTGCATTTTTGGCCAACTTAGAGAGGTGGCCAACTTATAAGGGTAGGCACATATTTTTTTTTTAATACCTAAAAATAATAAATGGCGCTTTTATCCATTTTATTAGTTTATTAAAACAATTATTAAAAACACAAAAAAAAATCCCCAAAAAAAACAGTTTTAAAAAAAAAAGACAGCACGAAAAGTATTACATAATTTATAAAAATGTAGCTGTTTCCTGATTTTCCACGAAAGGCAGAGGAATACAGAAGTTATTCACAAACTGCAGAAATTCAGTCAAATCTATCCCAACAAGATTTAACACGAACGAATCTTTCGTTACATTGGCCGCGTTCAATGTGCTTTGGCGCCTAAATATTCAGGTGACAGTTTATCATAACATAGGCAGAAAATCTTGCCTTACACACGAAACTTGCCTAGATTTGCAGGCAAATCGACCAAACACAAGCTCTTGACTAGCTAGGCAAACGCGTATTGAGCGCGGCCATTTTGTGCTGTGCATTTTTAAACACCCAGACGAAAAAGTTCGAACGCCAGGCCAACTTTTGCACGTTATTTAGTACGAAAGTTGAACTGAAATATATAAATTTGTGGCCAAGTTCCAAGATAGACAGGTGGCCAACATTCGGAGGTATTTGGTCGAATATTTTTATGAAATTTTCTTGGTGCTACTATATACTGGCCAACTTCGGCAGGTGGCCAACTTACAAGGGTGGCCAACTTGACAGGTTTTACTGTATACCATTTTATAGAATAACTAGCTTTTCCCGCCCGGCATTGCCCATTCCCATGAACTATATTGATAATATATGTTGTTGTCTATATCAGGGCAATGCATATCAATGTTCCAAATTCTACATTTTAAGTCCCCTCGAGTGCCAAGAAATAGCGTTTTCAGAGTTTTTTTTTATAAGCCCTCTTGGGTCAATCCCGCCCACATTTTATAAAATGCTTTTAACATTTGATAAACGTCTATTTACTAAATTTCAAAACAATATCTGATATAAAAAAAATGTAATTTTGAAATTTTGCGGTATTCAGCGCCAACTATAGGAAAACTGAAAAACTTTTGAGATATGTGTACTTTTCACTTCATAGCAAATATAGTGCGTAAATTTCAGCTCAATCGACCTACAACTTTTCGAAGTGTCAAGGAAAAGCTTTTGCAATGTTTTTTTTTTTTTGTAGAGGAGGTGCCACGCCCCTTAGTCGAATTTTGACAAAGAGGAAAACACCCGGGACAATGCCTGAGATTGTCTGATAATGTGAGCCCTATCGGCTTGGTTGTTTTCGAAATACATATATGTACATACATGATTTTGTATACAGTAGTCCCCGGATTGTTGCGTCGTGGAAAACGTAAAATTTTCAACGCATTTATCCGAGGAACGCACTTACGAGAATCCCGTTTAAGTGGTTGTCGACGCAATAAGGAACCCCTCGCTTTTTTATTAGCATCTTCAAACTAAGAACTGAAGAACACGAACAATGTATGCTCCAAAAACTCGAAAAGTTTTACTCCGATTCAGCTCAAAGCTTTGATATTAGACCGAGATGGTTATTGTGAAGTTTGGTAAAAAATTAGACAAAGGGGCGTGGTACCGTCTATACAAAAAAAAAGTATTCAAAATCTGTGAATATTGGAATAACTAGGCAAAGAGGCGTTTTTCTATTTTGCACAGGGGTTCGCTAGTTGTAAATAACTTATTTGATGTCCTTTTCGATTAAGAGGTGATGTCGGCAGAGCTTTGTAAAATAGACCGCTTTCATCGAAATAGAAAATGACTTTGGGTGAATAGTTTTTAATTAAATTTGAGAGAACATCTGTATGAAAATCTTCGGCACCAGAGGAGCCTTCTCCATGGCATGTCAATGTGGCAATTGATTTGACAAGTGTCTTGGATTTTATTAAAGCTGTAAGTACAAAAACTTGTCCATGCTTTTTTTTTGTGTGTTCATTTAACCGGGAGATTTTGTATGAAGTTTTACGAGAAGCAACGCTGAAAGAACTTTTAAAATCGGGCTACTTCCAATTTACCCATAGGAAACAACTAAGCTCGGAAGAAATGTAAGAATCCTCTGTTCATAGTTCCATCGACTTTATCAAAAAAGTGGACTGACTAAATACTTTTCTGACCGTATGATAAATAGATCTTGCTCAGTTCGACCGACGCACAGTGGGGCCCTTTGTATATATGGGGGAGCGGAAAAAAATCTATAAAATCTGAACTAATAAACTTAGAGGAATGAAATTTTGCACACCTATTTAGATCGGCCAAACACATATTTGGACAAAAAAAAATAAAAATTGGAGGTAGGAAAAATGAGGTTGAACTAAAAATTGAATATCTCAGCCCTCACTCAACGGATTAATTTTATTTTGCATTTAACAGAAAGCCCTATATTTCTTCTTAAAATAAAGTCCTGGTTGAGTTCTTTCCAATTATTATTAGAAAAGAAATTCTTACTTTTGTAACATTACCAAAGTCAAAACAGTGTTTTTTCAGTCTAAAGCAGCGAGACTAATTTATACACTACGTTTAAAGTGGTCTCAAAGGGGCTCCAATTCTTTCAAAAACAGTTAGCTGAATACTGTAGCCACTAGACATAGCTTAGTGTAGCTAAAACTGTAGCTCAAGGGAAAGAACAGTAAAATATTAATTTTAGTGCACTTGGTACTAACCCTTATATTTTTTTATTTTTATTATTATTATTTTTTTTTTTTTTAATCTGAAGATAGATACCTATTATTCATTAAAGAATTTAAGTTTTAGCAAACGGTTATAAAAATGCTACTTTTCTTGTTAAAGAGTTATTGCAAGAAAATACATGATATCTAAAACTAAAAGAAGGGCAACTTTGGTGCGATGTATCTCGAAAATTCTCTGACATAAATTTCTCAAATTTTGGTAAAACATAGAACAGATATATATCTTTAAAAAAAATTAATATTACGAATTTCATTTTTAGCATTTATTTCCGCATTATCCCCACTGTGCGACGTGCCATCGTCTAGGCGAGTCAGAAATTAAAAAAAAAAAAAATATTTCCAGGTGGAAATGGTGCACCGAGAGTGCAAGGGTGATTTTTGTAAAACATGGGGCTTGTCATCAAAAGAATTTATTTGGATCTATACACTAATAAATAATGATAAGACTCTCAGGTGATGATGCGATCGAATTTTCCCAAACGGCTGCAGAACTATTGAGGGGTCTAAGTGGAAACGAAAAAACATCAGACCGTATTTCCTGGTAGGAAGACTTGAATCTGTATATCAGGCAGAGCTATATGCAACCCTTATGGCCATTTGCTCTGCTGTGCAGAATTCGTACAGGAAAAATGTCCGTAGTAGACAGTGGAGTGTAGCTACACTGAAGACGCTGCCTAGCCCTTTAACGATTTCGAAACTGCTACATGAGTTTAAGATTTAGTGGCAAGACTAAATTCTTTAAGACTGCCTTGGGTTCCACGTAACATTGGCATCTAGAGAAGCAGTTCCGAGTACGTGCATTTCAACGCATCCTTAGAAAATGGCGGAATTCCAGCCATAGCACTCAATGGAAGGTATTCAAGATTTGGTACTCATTTCCTTCTTGCTGGAAGACCACTGGCATTCAACTGATCCCAAAAAAAAAGGAAATTCCACAAAATTAACGTCCAGTAGCGGCTCCAGGAAATAACGCTCCAAAAACAAAATGAAATAAGTCCCCAAATGCATACGTGAAACAACAGCAACTTTTTTATTTTGGGATTGGGGCCTAATAGAAAAGGCAATAAATTTCGAAATAGTCAAATATCTAGAAGGCCACCGATTAATAAACGACAGGAAATACGGATTTCAAAAGTCGTTCTAATGAACACCTGTTGAGCTCTGTAACACCCTTATAGTAGAAAACAATCAAATAAAGTGGCGAATCCAGAGTCGTAGCCTTCATCTCAAGGCTTTTGATCGGGCATAGAGGCTTAGATAGGTAAAAGTGACCGTTTAGTCTTGAACCCAATTAGCACTAGATGTGCCGTTTTGTTACCACGACTAGTGTGACCTACTTTATGATGATTGTTAAGGATGTGATCCGGTCGGTACCTATAACCAGCCTGTGAAGTTGAGAAGGCGGATCCTGCATCCCTATGCCCGAGATGTCGCTAAGGTAGTCAAAGAATGGTTGGTTCATTGCGCGTAATCTGGCTCTTGCTAGAGCTGGACATTTGAAGAGGAAATGAGAGAGACTTTCTCTCTCCCTGCCTTACAATTTACAAAACAAAGTATTCTCTTATGGATTACCACAAACACTCTGTGAATGGATGCAAAGCTTATTTTGGGCAGATCAATACAAGTAAGTTGTAGTAGATGGTGTAGCATCAAGATCGTTGGAAATAAATACAGGAGTGCCCCAAGGGACTATACTTCTCCACCTCTATTTCTTCTTCTTATTAACGACCTGCTTGGATCGATAAATATAAATATTTATATAACTTTACTGATGACTGCACTCTTATATTTTTCTTCTCGAACAGGAGCTATACCCGTGAATGCATCTCAGTTAAAATTGCGGGCAAATTTGTCCTATCAATGAAGATGTGGACATTGGGACAACATTTCGACAAATCCATCCATCCAAGAGATCCATGCACCTTCTTGGAGTCACAATCATCAGTTCTGGAATAACATGGCAGGACCACTTATCGAATATTTCAAGATCAGCCACCGCAATTTTAAGCTACCTAAAAGAAGAAGGTACTTTAGCCCGAAATAACTCTTCCTTCTCTATAGAGCACAGGTAAGACCAGGCCTCGAATATTGCTCCCACATATTGAGTTCGGCCCCAAAACATTCACTTAACCTACATGATTGACATTTGACAACATACCAGAGGTGAACAGTTCGATAAAGGGGCTACTTAGTAGAGTAGAGTGCTCAAGGCAGGGAGGCTTAAGAACAAGTTCTCGCAACGTCAACATCACCTCGACGTGGAAGACTGGCATGGTTTTTTTTTTTTTTTTGTTGCACGGACCGAGGGTCAAGTCCCATACCCACCGACAGCTAAAAACGGGAACTTGCATGACAACAACGACCCGAAGACAAACATCGGTCTAGCAACAAAATTACTTTGGAGATCGCATGCTAACATCAAACCTATAAGCTCTGCTGCATAGAAGACTAGTGACAGACCTATGTCTCTAGTCTATATACATAGTTGCCAGAGTGGCAGATGTTCGGATGAAATAATTGAAATTATTCCTCGAAATTTCTGCAGAAGCAGCATGGACGAGGAGGAGGAGGAAACCACCGTTCACTTCCTCTGCTCCTGATGTCCAACTCTTGCCATCTTACGCATGGCTACCTTAGGGGCTTATTTCTTTGAGGACCTAAGCGAACTGTCCCGTACCGATATCTGCTGCATCAGCAAGTTTATTACAAAGTCGAATTGGCTTCACTGAAATATCAACATGCAACCCACCCATTTTTCTCTATTCCTGAAGACTAAACCGCCAACGGGAAGAGCTGACTACGTCAGTAGATTTCACCTTCACACGTCGAACTTTCAGATTCTGTCAGAAGGGAAAGGCAGGGGTTTAGACTGTTTCGGTAACCCTCCGTCGATTTCTCCTGGCGAAATCTTTCTTATCTGAAACCAGAAGTTGAAAACTGATATAGGATTTGACTGCCTCAATCACCATCAAAAGCCTCTCAACGAGGTACAACACCCAAATTCGCAAGTAGCAATCGAATTCCCAAGGTAATGCCCGGCACAAAGAATCTTTCGTTATACGTGTGCTTTTCCCGAGAGAAGTATGTATTTAAAAACAAAAATCGCCTGTCATTCCTCCTAAAAAGATACCTCAATTTTTAACAAACTGAAAAATAGGTTTGGTAGTTGTATACCTGGCATAAATTTAGGCATTATGGTCATTCAAAGAGAATGTTACTCTTGCGAAGATTTATTCTCTTTTGCGACATCCAGACCAAAGGCGAGCCAAGAATTTTTAATCAGGAATTTTTAAAATACTTGCCAGAACTGATAGCAAGGTTTATTGTAGAATATCCGAAGTACACATTTGATCACTTGCATCAATCATTGTCATTTAAATTTTGCTAATTAATTAATTTGACATTGTCCTCCATAAAGAGTTTTAAGCTCATCAATTACTTATTGGTAGCATGTCGACTGATGGCAATGATGATACAATTCAATGTGCGAACGCATGCCAGTCTAGGCGCCATCATCGGTCGCGCCCCTACTTGTTGAATGACGTACGAGTATATGTTATCATTCTACATACGCAATTCGAGACATTTTGACGAATGTGCATCTAAATCAAATTACTTTGCGCGTTCCATGAAAGGTGTCTTCGAGATAAGATAACAGAAAAACGATTAGTTTATGTTAATGGCCAGAGATATCAGCTTGGACTTAAGTGGACTTATAATTTATGTCAGGTTGTTTATTGATGACCGACTTGTTTATTGTTTAATGCTTATATTGTACCCCATTGGATTAAATGGTATTTCATTGCAATTGCATATTTTGATTTAAGTCATTTAAGTCCATAGGTTGAAGGAGCTCTATACCTTATACCGAATTCGCTATGATTGGCTGCAGTCTGATTATGACATGTGGTGACCGTGAATACAATACCATTTCGTCTGGCTTATTGGAATCGAGTTCTGCGTCAGCGAAACAGCCAGCGGCTGACTGAATAATGCAAGTGTACATAATAGTAGTTGGAACAATGTTCGTTCTCACGATCTGAATATATGTATTGTATTTTTTAGTTAAATTTTAAACTTATGTATGTGTGTGTCTGATTCGGTTTTCCACAGTAAATGTTGCTGTTGGAGCTAATTTAAAGCTAGGTTTGGTAGGCGAAATAATTTAGAGACACATCTCATGGAAGGAAATCGATCTGGAATATAAGATATCTTTCATTTATCTATATATGTATATAAAAATTGAACCCTAAAATGTTTGTCGTCGATTCACGCCTTAACGCATTTACCGTTTTTAACCAAACTTACACACAAACTCGTGAAACTCGATGACGTTATAACTCGATAACCGCTGGCGGGCCGATTTTCATGATTCTTTTTTGTTTGGTTCGTATTGATGTATTTTAGATTTACGCAGAAAGAAATTCGATTTATTCTCATTTTTCGCATTTGACGAAAGAACATTATTATCTATGATCTATAAGCAATACAATTTTTGTGCACGGGCAAAGCCGGGCGGATACAGCTTGTAGTATATAAAAAAAACCCACCCCTGAATTAAGTGAGATAAAACAAGCAAATTGTTGAGACTGCAAAAAATTGCTGCTTTTAAATAACATTTTGTAAGAGAATTTCTTTTTACAGTCGTCAGGTTGGTATTGAAAATGGTCTATATCGGTAAGGTAGTTCTGGTACCTCCCATGTAAAACCAATATTAGACCCATTTGTACGTAATAACTCACAGGACTAACATTTTGCAAAGATTCGATTCGGCTAGGCCGATGATAACACATTTTCGGACTCATGCAAATTATATATCAACATATTATCTATATCTCTTCCATACCAATTTGAGCTTTATTTCATTGCAAACGCTATGTCTCAAAGCTCAGTCTCATGAGTCTTGATATTTCGAAAGCATTTGACAGAGTTTATCACCAAGCTCTTTTGTCGAAAATGCGTGCTCATGGGATCGACGCGTCTTTTCTTAAATGAATAAACTACCTTTCTGGCGGTTTAATTCAACCGTGTGTTGGACGTTTTCAAGACTGGAATTCACCATACAAATGCTGGTGTTTCACTCTTTCGCTGGATGATAGTACTCTCAGTTCTTCATATTCGTTCCTTGACTCACGTGGGCGCAGTAGCGCAGTGGTTAGTGTGCTGGACTACTGTGCGAGGGATCCCGTTCGATCCCCGGAAAAACACAAATTACATCTTAAGGTTTTTTCTACTGCGCCATCTCTCGCGAACGTCTGACCAACATCCGAGAGTATGACTGTCCTGAAAAAGCCGTTCGGACTCGGCATAAAATTGTAGGTCCCTTCCATTCGTTCCAAAAAGAGAAACTCACACAAAACGAATGGTTGCGAGAAGCTAGACCTTGGGTGTCTACCGCCTGTTGCGCCGCCTATTTATTTATTTTTTTTTTTTTTTTCCTTGACTCACGTCCCTGCTCTTCGGCCGTGGAATTTGAACGAACACGTATGCTAAACACATTACATTCCGATCTTGACAGCATTATGAAATGGGGTACAACCAATAGGGTGGAATTTAATGCTTCCAAAACAAAACAATATCATTAAAGCATGGAACTTGTTTCGACGAAAGCGAACGACTTTCCATACTCGGTATGTACTATGTGTGTCAACGGCAAACTCCGTTGGAAATTTGTAGGTTTCTTAAATCGATGTAAGAAGTAGGTTTTTACACCCTCCGACTTAGTACGACGCTCATATCTGGTCAGGTACACCAAAAAACTCCATTGCACCTATCCTACGAGATAGAATTCAGAAGCGCGCGATAAAACTTATAGGTGATAGAAATATAGCAGAATCTATTGAGCCGCTCGAACATCGCGTTCGAAATGTTTCTTGCCTTTCCTTATTTTATCGATATTTTCACCACCCTTCGATCATTTCAATACGAGGGTGATTGGCGACGCGCTGTGGAAGCGGAAGCCAAAATGCCAGCCGTATCCATAAGAAAGATCAGGTTTTGACTTCGCCAATCGAAGCCAAGGTATTACACTTGTAGTTTGTTCAAGTAGGTGAATTGGAGTGGATTTTGGGTTCCCTAAGTTCCCCTTGCATTAAAATTACTTTCGGAATCAATTTTGAAAGTTTTAAACTCTTACTATAGACATTGGCGGAAGTAGTCCATCCTATAGCACCCGGTATACGGTATTTCATCATCTAATTGGCACTTGTCCAAATATTTCAGTCTTTTCTCGTCCAATGCCCCACAAAATCCCTGATCCTAATTCACTGGACTCATCGCAGAATCACTCATGCAGACTCCTTCTCAGAGTACCTATGTTTCCTGACGTGCTTCTTGAATCTATACAATGCCCCATTAGGATACGGAGTTTATTTTTGGATATTTGCTGATGCATATCTCGACTCGTTTCTTTTGTCATACATGTTTCTTGACTTGCCTCATGTCCTGAGTGTTGTTCCAGGTTCTTGTCCTGTTTTCTTTATCTAGTTTCTTGAATTCTTTTTTGACGGTGTGATCCCCTACTCCTCAGAATGGTTAAGAACTTATGAGAGCTACTGATGTTTCCTTTCCTAACTAAGTCGGCCATTTTATGTCCCTCTATCCCCACATGGCCATCAGGTACCCAACAGATGATCACCCTGTTTCATTAACATTAAGTTTTTGCAAGCATTCCAACATATGTTTAGACTTTAGGGTGTAGTAATCAAGTGTCATATTAGCAGCTTGGTTGGCTTTGTTTCTGTCGAGATTGATTTGGGCATACCAGCCTGAAAAATGCTGGTATCTTTCCCCATGGATTCAGAATATTCCCACTCTAGTTCCATCATCGGTTTTCGATCCATCTGTGAACAAATTTCTTATCTGAATTCTGTCACTGCTACAACTATTCTTGTTGCTGAGCTGACGACGCCATGGTTTGTCAATTTCTCAAGTAGCTCATCCACTACAAGGCTCCACATTAAGGGAGATAGAACTCCTCCTCGTGGGCAACCTTCTTATGTGTGAAGTGTGAGCCTCTGCTGATTTTGTGATCAGAAGTTTAAACAGTCCCTTTGATATTTGATTATTTACACACATTTGATTTTAAAGGACACACTTTGTGAAAGCGCGAAAAATCTTCCATATGCACAAAATATTGCACCAATTACTGATCTCGCCAATAGAGGGCTCTGATACAACTGTTGTTTACGTGTTACCATGGAAACGAACCTTTTTGGACAAAATGCCAGTGTTTTGTTTGGGTTTACTTTCATGCGGAAGCAAGCTTTTTAAATAATTTTCTTACCACAAGGGGGCAACTGCGTTTGTGTGGGAGCTTGAACTTTTTAACTTTTTGACTTTTTGCCGAATGTAGTTAAACCTTTATAGTTACAGTTACAGTACCTATTATCTACTTCGCCTCAAGAACGCTTATAATAATCTCAGTTAGCTAGTACGGGGCGCTGTCTGTAGATCTCCTGATGACTTGAAAGACTGAAAGGAACCATTTGCCCATTCTACTAGCCATTTTCCAGCCCTCTATTCGGAGTCTTGGTATATATTGGTACTGCTGGGATGGCTACCAGAAAAATGAGTTTCACAAAGAAGTCGTCCCGTCTGACTATAGCCTTAGATGTTTTCCAACTTCATTTTCTATGTGTTCACTGTCCTTTTAAATCGTTTGTTTTAAACAAGTTAATACACATAGACTTGGCAGCACTCTGCTAGTTGACATTTGACTTTTCAACTGTTATATTTCTGTCTTCACAAAAAAAAATCTCTTTTTGCCTCAATTTTCGTTCGCCCAGTTTTTTTTTTTTAATTTTAATTTTGCAGATAATTCTGAAATTGAGCTTGAGCCTTCCTTTTAAGGCTAAGACGCCTGCCGGATGCAACATAACCTGATGTTGTTGGTGCTGTTGGCGACCTTAAGTCTGGTGATTCACCCCCAAAGTTGACATTTGTAGGCATATGCAATTTTTTTCCGGGAGTGCAGTCTTAGGCCCTAGTTATAGCTATCATTGAAATGCATCATTGAAAATTTTGATTTCCGATTTTAAGACGATTAATCAGACTATATTGGCTTTAGTTGGTATTAAAATAGATAAAGTTAATCAACTGTGGAATTTTCTTACGAAAGAAATGACTTAATTCTGATTAAAACTTTTCTTTAAATCCATTTTTATTATTTCACTGATCGAAAACGATTTCAATGAACAGCTGATTCTCGTTTCTCTAATTTGGAACCCAATCGTTTCACTGATGTGTTCAATTTTCATTCTATTCTCAGCTGTCAGTTTTGCTTTCAATGATCAACTCTAACCTCAAAACCTAGACTTGTTTCTTGAAAAGTCACTGACAGGTACTTCCATTGACAGGAATTTTTCAATGATTGCTATAACCGACTTGTCACAAATATGAAATCAGAATTAAGTAATTTCTTTCGTAAAAAAGTTCCACAATTGATTAGCTTTATCTTGATACCAACTAAAGCCAATATTGTTTGATTATTCGTCTTAAAATCGGAAAACAAAATTTTCAATGATGCATTTCAATGATAGCTATAACTGGGGCCTTAGTGACTCCTCCCGAGTCCAACTTTTGCGTTTGCAATCTTCTTTGTCTTGATTGTTGATGTTTTTCATAATAATTTTGGTTGTGAAATTAATGGCATTTATGACACAATCGATAGCATGTTAACATTTAAAGCAATCATAGATTTGTAGCACAGTTTTTGTCTGGGCTAAGGCATTAAATCCCGATAATTATCTAGGAATCCTATATAGGATTGGGTGTTTGTATGCAAATTAATTACCGACAAATGACAACGGGAATAGTGATGAACATATTATTTAATTTGATCCTCGTTATAATCGATCTCGACTGTACTTGAATTGATTGTTTCATCCAGCGTACATGAGTAGTAGAGTATTAACTAAATATAAACAAGGGAATGGGATTTACGCTGCAGAAATGTTTTCAAAATTGTTTTCCCTTGAAATTGTTTTTCAAAAACAAAAGCTTCTCCGGGAACACATTTCATTCAGGAAAATCATAAAATTTAACCTCTAAAGCATCGATAACAAAGCGAACTCCACAATATTCCGCATTCGAAAACAGAACGCCCAATTGTTTTCATGTCAGAAAAAAGCAAACCAAAAAATATAATACATAGAACGCCACGTTCATTTTGTTCTATGAAACAATAATTTCTGTTGAACAACTGTAATTAAATGTATACCATAAACCCCCCCGTCCACAATCTGTCAATCACACCGAAATACTAATACTCTTGCACATGACATTCATATACCTATCACTTGTGGTGTAGTGGCCATATTTACGAGCTACGAGAAACGCGACATTAAAAAAATATAAAGCCAACTTCACTTTACGATCTATCTATGTATGTATTGTATGGATGGTATGACATAAATAATATAATGTATACAATTTTGCAACCCCCAGAAAATCATACCTCATTTTCGGCACCACCTGTTGGCCGCAGCCGGGCTTTTAGCATTTTCTTAAGACTTTTACCGTTTGTGGACTCCGTTTTGATGGCTTATCAAATTAAACACAAAGAACTAATTTATTATGTGTTCGTTTAGTGAAATGTCACGCACGATTTTTTTTTTTTTTTTTTTTGATTTAATGTTTCTTTTATCATAAAATAAAGAGTTCAAATCACAGTCACTGTTACGGGGGGGCAGGCGTAGATAAATGTAATTCAATAGACAGGGTCAATTTTGCGAGCAACACCACCACAATATCAATAACTAAACCACCGTGCGACAATTTCGATCGAAACTGAGGGTGCGATCGTGGATGCAAATTAATTTAAAAGCGATCGCTGGCGAGCACAGAGCATATTTCGAAAGAGGGGCAACTACTGCTAATTAGTGTGCTTACGCTTAGGCAAAGAAAATATATATCGAAAGGGTTGGCCTCTTAGGAAAGATAAGAGGTGTTAGGATTCAATTGTTTATTTATTGTTTTGTGTAAGCGAAAATTTAATTAATTAATTTCATTCCTATGTGGCATGAGTAAACACAAATTGAGCGGGCAGTAAAACAGCAGCAACAGCATCTTTGTGTTTGCACACAATTGTAATGTTTCCGGACGATTTAGTCTTGTGTATCCTGTTTCGAGGTGTAAACAGACCGATAAGTTCGCGTGAAATTAAAACTGTTGACACTTTTCTATGAAAACAAAAATGTGTTTATGTAGTTGTCACTTGTTTGCTTATGCGCGCGAATGTATAGTAGTAACCATAACCACATGGCAGACAATCTGCAACTAAATGAATTCAATGATTAGAAGGCATTTACAGAAGAATGCATCTTGTCTGTCATCGACACTCTGCAGAGAAAGAGACAGAGAAAACGGCAAAGGACTCGGGGGTCAACAAAGTACTCGTGCTTCGTTGTCATGTGAATTCCACAACAATATAAACTTAAACTATTAAGTGGAGGCGCATTTTCATTGAGGTTTATTGCTCATGCCTTGGCAATTACTTGAGTTTATGATTCCTTTGTGTGAATGTGAAGACGCTTTTCTATCTATGGATGCAAAGAAAATGAAAACATTGAGATACTTCTTCAAAGAAGTGCGATGTATAATTGTTGTCGTTTTTGTTTTTGGTATGACAATTGACAGTGTGGCAAATTTTATTGATATACCACAATCTTGAGATGATAGTTTGGTTACAACTGGTTTAGCCTTTAATAGACAAATTATGGTTTATTGGGTTGTTTTCATTATTTAAGCGGCAATAAATGAAAGCAGGGGAATATTTACTTTGCAGTTGATGAATTGACAGTATAATCTGTGCATACTGCAAAAACGACAACAAAGTTGGCATTCCATTAGAGGAGCTTTATAGATAGGGATGTATTATAATACAAGTGGTATATAGTAACTCGAGAACATACATTAATTTGAGTGTCCCACAATTTTCGAGGTATGTCACTTTTGATTTGTAAACGACTTTTAATTCATTAGTAATAGTACGTTTACACCGCACCTAAATTCATCATTTCGACTAAATGCAGCATTTCAGGCCAAATGTTCAGCATTTCGCCATACATTTTCCAGCATTTCGAAATGTTGAATTTCATCGCTGCATTTGCAAGTATGTCAAATCGAACAAACCTCATTTTTATGACTTTTGGGCTCACTGACAAAAAAAAACCGCTGTAAAAAAATCCGAGGAGGAATTTTTTGTTGTATTTAATATTATTTATTTAAAATTGTATTTAATATGTCTGAATTATCACTTATATTCATGTTTAGATTAATATAATTATAAAATTAATTCTTTAGGTACAAACCTGATTTCGAAACATAAAAAACATCAGTGAGAATCAATTCTGGTACTACCTGTCATTTGAAATGTTGAAGTTTCAATGGGAACGCAAAATTGGATTTCGAAATGTTGTCTGCTGAAATGTTGAATTTAGGTGCGGTGTAAATGTACTATAAAATAATTTCTTTGAATACACATGAAAAAGTAATATTATCCGGATAAAAGAAAATATGTAGTAGTTTTTTTTTACAATACAAAATCTTGGATTCGAAAAAAAACACGTCAACAAAGGCGTCAAAAGGCGTTTCGTAAGGAAACAAGTGGTTGTCGGTATTTTTTGCATAAATGCACTACATATTTAAAATACCGAGCTAGCGTTGCCAGATGCTCAAAATATATACCCTCGATAAATGTTGAAAACCCACAGATATAAAAAAAAAACAGAAGGATTGACGTCTTTTGTTCGTAGAGCGCCTGTGGTACCTTTGTAGCTATGCATGCCTTGAACCTTTAAGGTGAATCACTAATTTTATGTTGAGTAGATGCCGCTTCTTACATGTCTGCGAAAATATGAGAAGGGATCTGACGAATGTTGGGGTTTCTAACGTGCGTTCATTGCTAACGTTTTTTTATTCACACGGAGAATTCTAGAAAACAACAATATCGAAAAAAAACTAGAATTTCAAAAATTTTTAAAAATATATACTTCGAATGACAAATATCTCGAATTAATAATATTTTTTTTAGTTCGCGATGTTTATTCGAGATACATGACAGGTACGAAAGAAGTGCACTATTATCTTCTTCTCCCCTTATCCCTGCAGCTCCTGCAGAAATCATTTAAAAGATACTACTACTAGTCCAGCAGAAATAGGATTCGAACAACAAAAAATTGTTACAGCACTCTGACAGCGGAATATTGTAGAACAAGCTCTAGTAAAACAGGACAAAAAAATCGAACCGACAGCAGCTATCCGGAGTGCAATGGGGTGCATTTTTAGGGGTTAACAATGGTTTTTCGCGATTTCTGTTTTTCTCCATTTTTTCGAAAAATTTTAAGGTTAAGAGAAAAATGGTTAATACAAAAGTTGTGGATCTTTTTATTCCCTACAACTGTTACGTTCAACTTTTTTTGATAGGATGCACAGTTTAGCCAGAAATCGCGAAAAACCATTGTTAACCCCTAAAAATGCACCCCATTGCACTCCGGATAGCTGCTGTCGGTTCGATTTTTTTGTCCTGTTTTACTAGAGCTTGTTCTACAATATTCCGCTGTCAAAGTGCTGTAACGAATTATTTTTTTTTGCTCATTTTTCCGCCTATTTCTACTGGACTAAACTGTGGTAGAATATTTGAATTCCGAAAAATTCATATTTTTAAACTTAATTAAGGGTAGATGTACATTTTAGGAGATATTTTAAATTATTTGAATGGGATCGATGAGATGATGAGATCGATTACGAAAATCAAAAGGATCAGCTGCTGAATTTGCGGTGAAAGCGCACGCCGTCGTTTCTGCAACTGAAAGACTTAAGACAATCAAATAAATAAATAATGTAGTAAATGGCACTGAAAACTTCAAATTGCCTTCAAATATTGCAGTCGATGGAAAGACGTATTTTAACTGGACTCCACTTGTATCTGCCCATGTCCTCTCTTCAGCTCTTTCAAAGCTTTTATGAGAGACAATCGCAGGCGTTCGTTGAAACACGAATCACATAAAATTATTTGCGATATAAGAATAATATTTTTTTTGTTGACTAGTGTAATCAGCTCTATCGTGGAATCCGCCCGCCGAGGGGAACGTGAACGATTCACTCAAATTCAATACATGGCAGCGTAGAATACATTCGAAGTGAAAGATTCACATGTCGGTAAGGTGAATGCGTTTAACGCACCATCGTAGTAAACGATCGAAGTGAAACTCCCCATACAAATTTGACATTTCATGTCCGCACCTAATTCATTACGTATCTGGCGTTTGTTGCACGGTAGTGATTTTTTCAAAATCTCACTTTTGGAGATAGAGAAAATGACTTCAAGTTTGGATTTAGCTTCGTTTTCATGTACACTGTTGGGCATAAGTATTTTGACAAAACTAAAGTTAATTCTACTCATAATTTGAACTTACTTCATGTACATTTTGGCATCAATGGAAAGGTCATTTAAATTCTGTATAAATGATACAAAAAACTTTCCTTAACCCATTAAGTACCCATTGAAAATTTAGAATTTTTGTGAAAGTCTACTATTTTGACTTTTTTCCTCGGTCTCAAACAAAAACTGTTTTGATGCAAAAAGTTTCTCCAAACAATTCTAATAGTAACTGCAAACAATTTTTTTCAAAAATCTCTTCGCTAATATTTTTTATGGTGTTTTGAATGGGATGATCTCAGAAAAATTTTGTATGATTTTGTATGAAAAAGTGGCTAAAATAGTCATTTTTAGCAATTTTCAAAAAATCATAGATTGCGAAGTGTGCGGTTGTGACGTATGCAACAATGTTACTTCTTACTTAAAAAGTCGGTTCCCAGAACCTTACCGAAAACAAAAAATGTTGACACTTTGCCATCCATCCGATATCTTTGTGTTTGTTTTCAAAAAGCTTAGAGCTGTAGCTTCAATTGGAAAGGAACGTTGATATTGCTAAGGATTTATCTTATTTCAATCCGTATAAAACTAACAAAAGAGATATGAAAGCATCTACCTGTCACATATGAGCCGTCACTAGTATCCATAAAAAAAATGATGAGCACTAAACAATTTGAATTCATTTTTAATTGCACTTTTGATGACTGTAAGTCGAACGAACTAACCAAACAAGATAGCGGTCTCATCTAATTATTTCTGAATTAGGCTCTCAAAACCACCAACAGCAAGTGGAATAATAAATAATATATTTCACTAGTTGACCCGGCAAACGTTGTTCTGCCTAAAATAGTTATTTTAAATATTTCAAGATGTAGTTTGATGTTTTTGTTCAATTATTTTTGTTTAATAGGAATGAAGGCGGATAGCTTTCAAGGTTCAGCGGCCATTATCGGACTCACATACGCACCAACGTTTCTATATAATATGGCCGTACACGCCCGGCTTTGCCCGCGTGCACAGGAATAATTGTATTGCATAGGTTTTAGATAATAATGTTCTTTCGTAGAATGCGAAAAATGTGATTGAATCGATTTTATTGAATTTACTTTCTGCTTAAATACCAGCTGTTATCGAGTTATAATGTATCAGGTGACCCTTTGTCCAATTTTGACCAATCTTCACAGGAGCAATCCAGGGCTAGTAACTAAAACTATCTGTAAGTTTGAGCTCAATCGATTTGGTGGTTTTCGAGATATAAGATTTTGAATGTTTTTTTGTATGGGCTGTGCCACGCCCCTTTGTCCGATTTTGAAATTGGTCGTACCAACTCAGAAACCTTCGTGGGCCCATGCATATGATCAAATGCATAGTTTACGATTCTATAAATGATATACAAACAAACATTCATTTTTATATAAATATAGGTTTATATAGGGCTACTATAAACGGGGAGTAGACCTCTACAGTCACCTTCTGTTTTCTGTACAAGTTTAACAGGGCATATTTTTTTAGCCACTCTTTTGGCCTCACATTTGGCATTTCTCACTCCCTTCTCAAATAAAGTGAGTAGGGCTTCCACCCGTATATCCGAGTCTTCCAGGCACCCTATCGCAATTTTGGTTCAAGTTTGTCAAGAGCCTCACCAAGCCTAAACTATACGACTACCGAGTAGGTATTTGCAACTTTTGGAACATTTATTAACATATCTTCAAAATGACATCATTCAGACAGCTGGTAATTTATCTGACAGTTGACTCGAGAGAACCCGAGGCAGATTCCAACTTGGCGAATTTTCCATCGGGACTTGGGCTTACGCCCGTACAAGATCGAACTAATCCAGGAGCTCAAAGTTAATGAACATAGACAAAGCCGTTTGTTCGCTGACTTGGCTTCAGCATTTGGAAGAGGACCTCAATTTTGGCAGAAAAATCATCTTTAGCGACGAGGCGCATTTTTAGATGAATGTGGGTATGTGAACAAGCAAAATTTCCATAAATATGGGACTACGATATTTCAACGACGACCCGTCCCCATTAGTGAATCTTCAGTAAGATCAGCTTCACCTGTGCTTTTAGAAGGGCGTCGCAAAAATATTTCAACCTCTCTAGGAGTCGCAGTATGAAAAAGATTGCGAACCCCTGCCCTATAAGGAATGTTTAAGAGAATTTCATAAAATTCTGAAGAGTAAGGCAACCACTTAATAATATTCCTACTTCTCATCCGTATTTCGAAATTTGTATTGCAACCCTTTGCTAAAGATTAAATCGGTGTCATTGACAGAGCGATAATATAATCATCGGATAATATCAGCAGCATTTTTGTTATCTGTATACCGTTCTTATCTGTGTATCTCTGACTAACCTGTTCGTGTGAAAATGCACACGTAGTGTCTCTTTAGCGTTATCAGTTTTGTTATGTTTTGTATTCAGTATTGCTTTTGTACGATTTGTTCAATAAATTAGGTTTTATGTATTTAATCGTGTTTTTTCCTTCTATTTGTTTTTCGGTGTGTGCCCTGCTTAATTTGTTCCTTCTAAGATCACCTACAGATGCAATTAACTAATTTGATTACGTAAGATGTAAAACAGGGTTACCGACAGACGGCAATTTTCGTTCCCTCATATAAAAGGGTATTTATATGTGTTTTGATGACATCGTTAAAATTAAAACTTCAAAATAAATCGAACCCATTAGTTAAAAGGTTATTTTTGGAGCGTCGATAATATTGGCATGTGTACTGTGTACAGTGAGCGTCAAAAGTAAGTGAACACGAATGGTGTTTTCATTTGTCTTTGGAATTAGGAAATCCTTTTTTTTTAATACATATTTATAAAATGTTTATTCTGTCAAAATGAAATATATTTTGTTATCAAACTTTACAAATGGTTTTTGAAACCTATTTCCAAACCCTAATGAAAACTTAAAAGCGTATTTGTCTTCACTCACTTTTGACGCTCACTGTAATTGGAAGAGCACAGCAAGATGACACCACCAGTGCGTTTGTCAATATGGAAAGAGAAGCGGTTAAAATGGAACGGTTAACGAAGGCAAAACTAAGTATGTATATGCTGTCAACAAGAAGGTACATACATCCAAAATCAACGAATCGGACAAAACGTAACAATCTACAGGTATAACTTTGAGGTAGAATACGATTTGTCTACCTCAGCTATAAACTCTGATAACATCTCCATTGAAGATGTCCCGCTGCTCTATCTCGACACAGACCCAACATAAAGGGTGGGCCATCTAGTGGTTTTCTTTTTAAATCACAGGTTGGACCATTTTTCTTCGAAAATGAGGCTGGGAACAACGTTTCGGTCAACGGTGGGCGTTACAGAGCCATGTTAACCGACTTTTTTTTTACTGAAATTAAAGACATGAATTTGGACGACCTCTGGTTCAACCAGGATGGCGCGCCATGCCACACAGCCCATGCCAATCGATCTTTTGCGCACCAAATTCCCAAATCGTGTTATCAGCCGTCTTGGCGAAGTCAAGTGACCGCCTCGGAACTGCGATTTGACCCCTTTAGCCTTTTTTTGTGGGGAAGCGCGACGGACCGATTCAAGCACTTACGGCCAATATCATCCATGAAATCCGTGATCAACAGCCCGAAACCATCAACAAGGTCTTGGAAAATTGAAGTGACAAAATGCGGTACTGCGATGCCAGCCGAGGCAGCCACTTGAACGACTCTGTCTTCCATAATTAATGGGAATGTTTGCTCTTACTAATAAAGCCATGGAAAAAAAATAATTTTTTTCATTTTATTGCATTTTTAGAAAGAAACTTGTATTTGGTCCACCCTATATATGAAAAAGGTATTACCAGAATAAGTGATGCTGTTGATTCGCACGTTTGATGCACTTTGGTTGTCTCCAGAAGCATCATTTCGAGGAAATGCTTTCATGTCACAGTTCCGATTGTGACACCTCGAACCATATGCGAAAGATCGGCTTGGCCGCTGCCAGCGGGCTTTTAAGACTATCAAATCTACAACCGTCCATATATTCACACTACCAACGCACACTTTCGAAATCGGTCGGCTTGAACTTGAAAATTATGATAAATTCGCCCAAGGAATTTTAATTTAAATACACAGCAGACTGAAACAAATACGTTCTCATCGAACGACATGCCAAACGCAAGTCTAAAATATGCCGCGACTGAAATTCGCGCGATGACATATCAATTCGCAGTGACATACTCTTTCCACGTGCCATTAAATTTTGGCATGTAGAATGATTTGCCGAGTGCCTGGAAATTTGGGATGTGAGCCATTCTGAGTCAGATATATGGCTGACATATAATTATACGTATGCCAACACATGCAACTGTCGCAAATATGCCGAGTACATATTCTGACGTCGAGTTGACGTCGGATTTTGGTTAAGTTTAACTATAAAAACGATTTAATTTCTCTAAATAATAATCTAAAGAAATTAAATGATAATTTGCAAACAGAAACTGTCAACACTTGTCCCAACCAATTGGAATCGTTGTTAATCATTGAAAATTAAGGAGCTAAAAATTTGTCATAGAAAGTAGCCATTAGCTTCTGCAGACATGATGGCTCTTTTTTTAATTCAACCACACAATTAACTTTGACGCTATATAGATAGACAATAGAGTTCTTAGGTTATCAACACCAACAAGCAATCGAGCGATAAGGAAGCAATTCTAATGACAGCTATTTGTTATGGCATCAGCACTTGGGTAATATTCATTTTATAATACATCTCTGAGTGGTACCAACGGTACCTCAGAACTTGCATAATTCAAAACACACACACACACTGTATATAAAAAGAACACGAGTAACTAAATTAACCCAATTTGCCATCAGTAACCTTGACAATTCTTTGACACAAGACACTCAATATAGTCACAATCCTGTCCTACCTGCATCGAGTTATTTCTTATGAACGAATTCCGAAAAAATCCAAAATATGGCAGAATGCTACCGTAGCTGCCGTTATTGGAGACCCGTCGATTCCGATTGTCACTTGGCGCGGCACTATTCGACGGATTGAGAGGTGACATCTCAGAGTAGGACCGCCCGACATTTCCCAGTGGAGTCCGTCGCATATTTACCATCGAAATTTACTTCACAAAACTAAAGGGAAACTCAAATAGAGATGAGTTTGCACTAATTTGTGGACAAAACTACTTTCAAAAAATTTATACTATACACGAATAGTATATTCACAAAACAAAAATGTCAATAGAAAAAGCGCACAGGTTTTTATCGAACAGTCGCGATAAAAGTACCGTCGTCAATGGTAACGTCAGCTGCGAACATAATTCTATTGATTAACGTTTAATAATATAATTTATTTTTATTTAGTTGGATTTTCGATTTTGCACGCTGTTTCACACGTGCTCATCCCGCGGATCAATTTAGTGTCACTGAGCGACATGAAGTGTTGCGGTGTTTGGCACCATACTTATGTCAGCTAATGCAGTTTGTTTACTGATTCCGAGCACTGATATCATGGCGGTACACAAGCTCAAAACGAAACGAAACCGTATTGTAAAAAAAAAAAAAAAAAAAAAAACAAACATGGAAGGAGCAATCAATAGCTAGCATAGATGCGCGATAGTCTTTAATAAATCACAGTCGATTATAACTGTATCTGTGGGGTTTATAGTGAATTCATCACTTCACTGATTAGATATAGCAACGAACTTGTGCAAATTGGATGCTTTTCGTTTTCCTAAAGTGGATGTGGATGTGAATGGAGTTGTCTGTAATTAAGCAGTAAATTGGCAACAAATTGCCAGGTTGACAGTTGGATGACAGATTGATTGGGTATACCCAGTTGCAATTGAATTAAATGCAATTACGTTTCGGTTGCGGTCTTGAGAATTGAATTTGTGTTAGGTAAACTCTCATGTTTCAAAGTGACGGTTGAAATAAATGTCATGGCTTATTGAAATCAAGCCGAAGGTTTTGTGTTGAGTGTTGAGTCCCACCAACAGAGTATAATCGGTATATTGATGAATTTTGTGAGCGGCTGAGACTGAATTACAATTTCAGCTAAAAAACTGTTTAAATTCATTCATTTTCCATGTGAAATCACATGATAATCTCTATTCTCTTTATTTAACCGAGGTTAATGTTATTTTAGCCACAATTTATTCAACATCCAATGGTTTATATCACTTAATTTTATATTGAAAAGAGAATTATTTTATTATAATTATATAGTATTACAAGTAAAAACTTACCACTATTATGACGTATATCGATATACTACATAAATACATAAAGGGGACATTTGATCGAAGGACCTATACCAGCAAAATAAAACAAATATAAAACAAACAAAAAATGATCATGACTGGATCGCACGAAACTTTCTCGTTCATTGCAAGTTTTATTTTTTTTATGTAATTGTGCAAAAGACCCACTTTTTAGTTTAGTTTTTAGATAGTTTTTTGGGGATAAAAAATCTATTATTAGGCCGATATTTATGATTTTTTGAATGTTCTTATTTTTTCGACGGATGTATGGAAAAAATATATAAAAATTTGAAATTATATTTTTTTTAATTTTGAATGCAGAATAAAATTTATTTGTAATCTACACAAAAAAAAATAAATTAGAATTGTTTCGCGGTCACCTGTTTTTTTTTGGCGAAAAAAAATCCAAAATTACACTAATCCATATTTTTTTTTAATGTTTGTTTTTAGACCCAAATCCCAAATATGTAAGAGGACATATACTAACCCCCCTTCTTGTGATCACTGTAGGACTTGGAGTGGGTGCGAATTTGTTTGTTTCTCGTAAGAAGAAGTTTTATAATATTGTTTTCGTACAAAATTTCGAAATCGAGATTTAATTTTAATCAATTCTGATATCAGATACGACGATAGGGGAAATCAAAAAAGGGCGTCTCGCAATTCTGTCCGTCCGTATGTTCGGCTCTAACGATTTGAACCAAAATTGACAGATAAGTTAATAGCCGTTTTTTATTATCAGCTATGATTAACCATCCCATCTATCCTCCTTTTAGAAGGATGGTCCTCCTTTTTCAAACAAAAAATTTCAAAACCTCCAAACCTCCTGTCTAGCCCTAAATCCTCCGTTTACCCTCCAATCCCTATCGAAATTTTAATATGAATTTTTTCAACGAAAAATCAATTCAACTTTTGAACTTACGAAAGTGTTGAAAATATAAGTTTACCAAACTCCAATCTTAAAATAGAAATTTAGAATTGATTGTTACATTCAAGTAAAAAAAAAAACGTCAACAAGTTAGCATAATATTATAAGTCTAATTTTATTACTTTGCTCCCAGAGCAGAATACTTTTTTGACAGCTGTAAAGTCGTTCTCCACCACAATAGTGTCAGAAAATTATCTGAGGATAATTATTTAGCGCAATTTACTATATTTACTATATGAATATGTCGCGCCTAGAATTCTATTTGTTTATCAAGTTGCATTAATTTAAAATGTTGCTCATCAACAAATATATTGATCCTTCTTTCGCCCTCCTTTTGGAGAAAAAAAAACTTCTTTTTGGAAAAATTTGGAAGGAAACCCCTCCTTTTTGACGAAATTGAGATGGAATGGTTAGCTATGATCCATATAGATCATCGATTTACATGCACTTAGAACAACAACATGTGATCCTGCTTTTCATCGAGATCACGAAACATGATCTGAGAATTAATTCAACTATTTCTCGTTGTTGTTTCGTGGCGTTGTTTATTTCATTCACTTAATGTTGGTGTCCCTGAAAATTATAGCCACACAGTAATGTTGCCAGACCAAAATATGAAACACAATTAACAACACAAAAAATCAATTAGCATTTTTTCAAATTCGAATAAGTTACTACTCCGACTTTCGATATGTTTTGTTTCGCTATATAGCACAGAAATATAAATGGAAATATTAGCAGTACAATACGGTTAATTATGATCAGCGTTGCCATAAGTGCAGATTTTTAACCCAGTTGCAGACTTTTAAAAATAAAAAATTTGCACGGCAGATTTTGTCTGCACACGCAATATGTAACAAAATATGTTCGTCGCAATTTCATCAATTTTTGTACACTTGCATTCGCTGTATGCCGTCATTTTCGTATTCAACTCTACTTTTATCTTCAAATGTTCAAACACACTGAACGCTAACATGTCGAAATGAAATTCTTTGATTCGCATTTTAAACAAAATTGAAAATTCAAATGTGCAAAAGTGATGACTTTTTTTTTCAAAATGCAAAGAAATAGTATACAAAAATACTGATCGATCGAGCAAAGTATCCCTGGTTGGAGACGTCAGAAGATGTAATCAATTGCACAGTTTGCAAGTGCAAATTAAAAGGATGTACGCTGGTTCGTCAGATTTAAAAAAAAACACGTTGAAACTTTTAAGCATTTATCAAATAAATTATTGGCTCAAATAGAATGCAATTTATGGGCATTTCTTACAGAGCATAATATATCTTTCCTCGCAATGGACCATTTGGCATTTAGTGCCTTTATTAAAATTTAAAAAAAAAAATGCATGTGCAAGGACGAAATCAACTTCAATTATTGTAAAAAATGTTATTGGAAAGGCTCAATTCGATTTTGTTTGCGACTTAATGCGTTCAAACTCTTTTTCGATTTGCATTGATGAAGCGACAGACATTTCAATGACAAAGTTACTAACCATAGTTGTTCGATTAGTATATCGAGGAAAGGTTCACGACTTCTTTTTTGCGGTTTTAAAAGACAATAGCAGTGATACCAGTTCTTTGTAGATATGCTGTTGTTGTTGAACTTTTTACAAGTAATAATATAAACTACAAACATTTTTTACTTGGCTTTGCAGCTGATGGGCAAAACATTCGGGCGCGGCACTTCTAAAAGTAGATTGCCCTCACTTAATAATTTTTAAGTGCATCTGCCATTCTTTTGCTCTTTGTGCAAACCATGCATGTAATTATCTTCCAAGTTATGTAGAAGGTTGTATACCAGGGATATTTACAAATTTATCCAAAATTTGCCAAAAATAATTGGACTCTTTTCAGACCTTCAAACATTACTTGAGTATAAGCAAAGGAAAAAGCTTCACCCCTCCGCAACTCGGTGGCTATCTGTGGAGGCCAAAGTCAATCAAATTTTAAGCCGGATCGAGGTTCTAAAGCTTTTTTTTATTCACGAAGATATCAAAAACTTTGATTCGACAAAACGAATCAGAGAAACTATTAGCGAAGAACAATTCGAGCTTTATTTAAAGTTCTTAAGGTTTATGTTAGGTGATGTGAACAAGCTTAACAAACTTTTTCAAAGTGAGTCTCCCCAAATACACTTTAATTTCAACTAACAATGTTATGCATGGAAAAAATGTGTCCTTTTCAAGTTTTTCCCCAATGTTATGGGTCCAAAAAATACTCAGTACTTAGATGACGAGTGGCGAGAGCTTCGAAAACTAAATTTTTCTAATATTGACGTTAATGAAAATAATGTTGTTAGACAATTTTTGGAATAAAATATTTTCTTTAAAACGTGGAGATGGAAGCGAGTGTTTTCCAGTCCTCAAGTATTTTGTCATGTTCATATTATCAGTTCCCATATCATCAGCAAATGTTGAACGCATTTTTTCACAAATAAATTTAACCAAGACAAAGATTAGGAATAAGCTTCAAGCACCCACATCGAATGGAATCTTGTTATGCAAGGATTAGATAAAACTGAACCATAATAATTGCACTGAATTTAAAATAAACCATGATATGATTATAGCTTTTAATTATAGTATGTACAAAGACGAATGAAACTATATGTGATTTTTATTTATTAGATTTATACTATGTTTTGTTTTATTGTTACCTAGATATAAACACAAATTTATGAAGTCAGATTTTGTCCATAGATTGCAGACTTTTTTTTGTCACAATTGCAGATTTTTGGAAATATTTTGATGGCAACACTGATTATGATGCATATTTGAACATAACGTTTGAACATAGTTCCCCAAAAAAAAAAATATGAATGCTAAATGTATGCAGACACCCCGACACAACAAGCGAAATGTCAAACTCAAATATGAGGAAGTGCAATGGAGAAACCATCGCATTGTGACGTCACATTGTACCGTGTGGCTGCAAGATGGCTGGCGGCAATACGAAATTTGTCATAATTGGTATTGGATTTTATATGTGAAAAACAACTATTGCCACAACTCAATCAATGATCGAGTTTGTTTTATTTTCATGATCTGATCCGGATCAGATCACGCTGATAATAAAAAACGGCTAATGTAGGCATGCGTAACATGAATGCAAACCCAGTTTTTCGCTAAAAAATCCAACAACTGTACTTTTGAAAATTGGCTCTTTCTCGAAAACGGTTTGACTCATTGTTAAGGCAGATACAATAGTAATTCTTATCTTGATAGCAAACTCATTTTTTTTTTTTAAATATACTGTGACCTTCGATATATCCACTTCAATCGCTAATAAGGGTAGGTACTTGCTCATGTTTCCAAAACTCAATTTTCGATTTGGATAAAAATTGTAACTTTTAGGTAATGCTTATATGTATACTACTTAGTTTTCAGCTAAACAGTTTTAGAACAGTGTTTTTCGAACCCAAAATTGTCATATGTATTTTGTAATTTAACAAAAAACAGCTCTAAAGATTTTGATCGAAATATAAATAAATACTTAATACAACATAAGCATTCTAAATAAGATCACGTACTTAGTTTTTTTCAAAAAAAAAAAAAACAAATAAAGCCGCTTTAAAAATATTTCTCAAAAAGTGTCTATATGCTTAACTGTAAAGCCCAAATCTTCAGTGGCAATACAAACCCAATAGCAACCACAAAAAATTTGAAATTACTCTGAGATTTGCAATAAAAGAGAAAGTTTCGTGCGACCCCGTCGTGCACTTTTATTTTTAATTTGTTACTAAAAAAAAAAATATGACAAGTCGATGGGGTAGTGTACAAAAAAGTTGTGGAGGTATATTTGTATAAACTAAATTTCCGTAATTGAGATGGTTTTTATTTTTTATCTAAAAAAAATCATTTAAAAAAAATCATGAAGATTGGTATTATTTATTAGCCAAAAAACAAGGTGACCGCGGGCATAACTACCCTTTTTTTATAAGGTAAGCAACAAAATTTCAGAAGCTATACCCGTGAAATTACTTTTCTTAAAATATAAAAATAGCGATAAATAAAGAGCAAGTTTGACTTTAGCATATTCATTTGAAATGGCAGTACGTATATGTACATACTTCATAACTATTTACATTCCGCGCTACTTGAATATCACACCTCGTGGGTCTGGTTTTTATTGCCCACTGCTCCCAAATCAATCATGCAAGCGCTTTAATTTAATTGCTGTAATTTGATTAGAAGGAAGATTTCAGACAAAAGCTTTAAGTATTAACCAAAAACCGGCAAAATGTGGGGTCTAATTTTTGCACTTGAAGCAAACACTTTAACGGAAAAAGCATTTTAGAAAATTCTAATTCTTTTCAACACAAACATTACTTAAATTAAGTATTTTAGACTTAAAAAAAAAACTTTGAATAGTGTACAGAGCCACATTTCTGCTCCAAAACTTCACACATTCGGTTTGAAAGTGATGCTACAAATTGGCCAAATATTACTCATATTTTTGACAGTTTCATACGAATTTTCTTCCGATGTGCTCCGACAGGAATTTGTTGCGAAATTTGTTTACGATTTGCAGTGAAGTTGATAAATGAAAGTAATAAAGAAAAAAACATTTTAGCAAAGTAATTGGTTGCTTCAATTTGTGTTTCCAGGGCAAAAACAAACGAAAAAACAAGCACTAAAGAGGAAAACCCCGATGTACCACGAAACAACATCATGTCAAATCAATGCGTTGTCGCATTTTAATTATTCTTTCCGAAGTCGGATACCTCGAATGTAATTTGAGGCTCCGACAGAATATGCGTTGCGGAGAATTCTCCGTTCAGACGGATACTTCGCTACGGCCGATTGTTTTCCTGATTCATAATATGTATTTGACTTGTCAACTATCCCAAATTATTTTCGATGATATTCAAATCTGGTGGGTAGGGCGGCCAGCTTTATAGCTCCACATTTTGGCTCTCTAGTCTCTATATACATTTTAACAACCCTGTTTGCCATAATACGAAATGGACCCTGAAGCGTTTTTTTGTGGAGATCATGGAAATAGTAGCGATAGGCATCGGGGGCTTGCAATTTAAATTTGTTTCATCTGAGAAGACCACGCGATGCCACTCCGAAGTCCAGCGGTCAGATGCAGATCACATAAAATAAAAACGATTGGACGATATCGTTTTCACGCATGGTGTCTCTATCTATATCTGTGGCAATAAACAGAGACTGCTATTGTCGAAACGATGTCGTTCGATCGTTTTCATTTTACGTGATTGGCCTGACTCTTCTTAATTTTTAGTCTTTTTATATGCTTAGCATTCGAAATAACATGACGCATAGTTGTCAGACTTGCCTTGATTCCACATTTTATCCAGATTTTTTGCCAAAGAGTCGTGATAATTTGACGCTTTTCCTAATATAAGTCGCCTTTCCAAATTGGTAAACACACTGTCTGCGTATTTTCATGTTTTTTCTATATGTAGACACATTTCTAGCTATTTTAAGGATAGATAAGCCAGCATCCTTTTAAGCTTTAACTAACTAAATGTATGTTCTATTCAAGTGTCGGACAAAAGTTATCTAAATTTCTAAATAAAAAAAAAAAAACATGCAACTTTTTGTAAAAAAAACATATAAGGGTTATGAACTTGCTTGTCACAGAGAAAGAAGAGTTGCACAAAAATAACGTGCAAAAATACCATTATCGAGATATGAGCAATTACAAAGAGATTGTACAGTGTCTTCCATTTCCATTCAAGTGGCGATGAATTCTTATAGTTTTATTACCTACCATAGTTTTAACGGTTCTAGAAAATAGCCAATAGTTTCGACTTATTTTCGATAAAGTGCATCCCCTAATTTTCGACCCTCACGATTTGCACTTTAGTGATTTTGCGTACACAAAAGCAAGTCCTCATATTTTCAATTGCATACTCATAGGCGACAAAGAAACTGTGATTCAAAAGTAAATTCAAAAGCTGGTAACACCACAACCACCCACCACCAACCCATGTGAGATTTTTTGTTTACATTCGACTCTAAAGAGCTTTCAATCTTTCGGATACTTTTGCAGTGTTTATCTTTTCTTTTTACACATGTGAGTCTTCTTATCTCCGTTGGGCAGTAAATCCCTTCTTTTGCTATTCAACTATAATACGTAAGTATATATGGCTAGCGCTACGTTATGATAATTCGTTTTTCTCACATAATTCATAATTCATGCACAGAAATACCTACAATTGACTTTGAACATGTTGATGGAATAGCTAATAACAAGGTGAAGGAGATGCATGTCTTTCAATATTGTTTTTCTTTGATTGGATCAATAAACTCTGAGACGATATGTACCATTTGTGTTGGCGAATATTTTTTAAAGAATGCACACTTTGGTGTGACGCACACGCCAGCATGCCAATGCAAAAAAACCTTGAGAGTGCAAAATTTTACTCTCATCGCATCGGCGACGACAACGACAACACGCTTCGCCTTGCTAGTCTGGCCTGGCCTCTTTAAATTAAGCTTGTAGATACAAATGTATCTTTTATTTAATTCTATTATCAGGGGGGCTATTTAGATTATCTGTTCTTGAGTTGAATGCTTTCGCTCACAATTAGTTGACATACAGAATTTAAAATACTGACAGATGGATCGTTGACACATCAATCAATGTAATGGTACATACAATTAAACTTGAGGTTATGTCACTCTAACAAATCAATCAAACAAAAATGCAAGAATAGATCTAGTTTTAAAAATAGTTTTATTACGTCGCGTAGTACGTGGTAGACACATACTGAAAGGTTGTAGATAATAATTTGAAGCCCACTGATCAAAGGGATTTATAAATATTATGATATACGATGATTTTTTTGTATAAAAAGAAATGCGTCAGGAAACGATTGATAGCGAAAATATGAAATGAATCAAATGAAGATAAATAATTGTCAGATAAGTAAATCTCTTTTAGAACGTGTTTAGATAAAAATGTTTCATCCGTAAGTATATTTTAATTTTTTTCAAGGAAGCAAGTGTGTAAGAGTTGCTTTTGTTTTTTTTTTGTTTTGTTGCTTGCTTGCTATTAGAATTGTCACGCCAAAAAAAACTGCCCGTGCCCGCTCGCGCAGCTGACCTTCTTGTGGCATGGGTAACGCTTTTATTTCTTCGAGAAACGAATTCTTTTAACCAAGCTTTACGTTGAATATATTTTTGACTCTAGTTTTGGGGAATTTTTATTCTTTAACAAACAAAAATAAAATTGAAGTGGCATGCTGTGAATAAAAATGAATACTGACAATGACAAGACAATAATGAAAAGGCAAGGTTAAATTGTATAGAGTTATGCGTTCATCAGAGAAGTCTGTGCACCACTGCGGGACAACAATCGTTGTCCTTAGCTCAGATTCACGGTCAGAATTCGCCCAACAAACAATTTGCTGACAGAACCTAAGAGTTTTGAGTTTTGTTTAAGAAACTAGTCTCCTCTGCAAAAAATAATTGACGAAAATTCACTAGTCCCAAATCACCAATTTAGATTTAGAAATAAGCACTCTACAATTGATCAAGTGCATAGAATCACAGATAAAATCGAAAAAGCATTTGAAGACAAAAAAGTGTGCTCTACAATATGTCTTGATATAGCACAAGCTTTCGATAAAGTCTGGCACAAAGGTCTGATCCACAAACTGCAAAGGCAACTGCCAAAGCAATATTCGACGATTCTGGAGTCATATATTATATATCAGATCGATTCTTCAGAATTAAACAAGAGACAGAGTATTCAACTTTAAGCGAAATTAAAGCTGGTGTACCACAAGGCAGCGTGCTATGTCCAGTTTTATACATTCTGTTCACTAGCGATTTCCCTGAAAATGGGGAAACCACTATAGCTACTTTCGCAGATGACACAGCTGTCCTAGCTGTGGGAGAAACTGTCGAAGTAGCAACAAAAAAGCTTCAAAGGGCAATAGACAATATATCAGATTGGACAAAAAAATGGCAGATTAGATTAAATGACCTTAAGCCAGTCAATATTAATTTTACGTTTAAAAACGTACCATATATTCCAGTATACATAAACAACAATGTACAATGTATACTCAAATACAGCCAAATATCTAGGCATGACTCTAGATGCTAAACTGCGTTGGAAAGCGCATGTAAAGAAAAAAAAAGAGATGAGTTGAACATGCGATACAGTAAAATGTATTGGCTTATTGGGAGATATTCATCTCTCTCCAACTACAATAAATTATTGCTATACAAGCAAGTTCTAAAACCAGTATGGACCTATGGGCTCCAGTTGTGGGCATGCACATGCCAAAGAAATTTGCAAAAAATTCAAGTTTTCCAAAATAAAGTACTAAGGAACATAGTTCATGCACCTTGGTATATATGCAACGCTGATCTACATAGCAGTGGCGTGGCGTCCATATAACCCGATTCCTACCGGGTTACCTTTTAAAAGTTTCAGTTTCAGCTACACAACAATGTTTACTTAAAAACGAGCAACATAAAACCCACGGGATAAACTTAATAATATGTATCTATTCATCTGCGCAAGCTACATACCCCGACCCCACCAACTCAATTCAACTTTATTCACACGGAAACACACACCCTTCGGGCCTTCTTCGCCTTCATTATTATTAGTATTATAACTGCCCACACTCTCTGAGCATAACCCAAATCTAAAATAACCCGAAATATGACGGGTTATAAAATCTCTCACTGGATAGAACAAATTTGTCTCCTTTCTCTTTTGTACACTTGCGATTATCTGAGTTTGATCCTCTCTGTTCAACGCCCGCTTTCTTATGCAAAAAAATAACCCGCTTTTCTTCGGGTTATTTGGTGGGTTTTGTGTGTAACTTTTACCGCTGCGCTGTGGTGTAATTGAGTATATGTATCTGGAAAATAACACGCTTTTCTCCGACATATTTGGTGAATTTGAATTGTGTGTGTATCTCCTATCGCTGCGCTGTGATGAAGTCATAGTAATAGTCAGTTCCCTTTTTTACCTAATCATTTTCTGAGTTTTTCTGAGGGGAGTATACCTCTGTTCAAAGGCCGCTTTCTTATGCAACAAAATAACACGCTTTTCTCCGAGTTATTTGGTGAATTTTGTAGATATCTTTTAAAAAATAAACATACTGATGTGTTTATAAAGTTTATAAACAAGTCGCTAAGTGAGAAATCAAGTGTTTTGAGTCTTTGGTATGATCTTCGTACCTATGTAAATACGTTTGAAGAAATGTTTCAAAGAGTAAGTATGTACATAGACGATTTTGCTGAAGCTCCACAAAAACCCCAAATGCTCGATTTAAACACTCATTTAAAGAACCTTTATGTAGAAATAAAGGACAATATTATAAGACATGATATAAATCATGTTTACACGAAATACATTTATGAAAGTTTTGCACTCAAGATGGAAAAATATCTTCATTAATTTAATTTCTTCCTGGAGTTTTCGATTGTATGGCTTTAAAAAATAACTGAAGGTTTTGTATACATAGATAGGTACTACCTACATCTTCCCTTCGACATTTTGATATTTTTCGACTTCGACTTACCATTTAAAATTATTCACGCCACGCCACTGCTACATAGAGATCTAAACATTGAAATGGTTGAGAAAGGAATTAAAAAAGTTGCCCAAAGGCACAGAAGTAGACTTCTCATGCTAACTTAGAAATAACAGAACTTTTAAATACTGACAATGTAATCAGGAGATTAAGGCGGGTAAAACCTCTTGATCTATAAGAGTTAGCTAAGACCAAGAAAGTAGATAATATTTTCAATCAAAAAAGTATAGAGATCCGACAAACGGCGGATTTATCTTCTCAAATTTTTTTTTTTGCTGATTAGTTTAACGACTAGGTGCGATTATTGGAAGGATGGGGTCACCATGCTTCCCTCGGGTGTTTTTAGTGGGTGAGTCAAGTCCCACACTATCGCAAAGCTCGCATGCGATGTCTTTTAACGATTTTACATCCAGCTACACGCAAAAAACAAAAAAAAAATTGTCGAACAAGTACCTTCCGAGTTGTTTCTTCCGAGCAATAGATCGACATTCACGAAGAAGATAGGTAGTATCCTCTGCGACATGTTGCAGGGCCTTACAATACCTGCGTGTATCCGTATTCGTTAAATCTAATCTCTTTGCGAGATTCCTCAGAACTCAGAAGGCAATGGCCCAGAGAGTATTCCTATTGCTACTCGTAATCGCAACATTGATCTGCTGAGTTATAAGAAATCTTTGTTCCTTTTCTGCCCAGAACATCAGCCCCAGCGATGTCAACTAAGGCTTTTCGTGCCTTTTAGGCATTATTTCATTAGCTAAGACTTTCAGGCATGTTTTTTTTTTTTTTTTTTTTTCAAAATGCATCTTTTTTTTTATTTTAAATACTTGTTGATTCAACATACTTACTTTTTATTTTTTTAAACATTATTAAAAAATCTTGGCCAAAAAGAATTTTATATAACTTCAAACTCGGCCCATTTTCGGAATACTTTATCTGTCATTCTTTAAAAATAATTCCAGCTTCCACTTCCAGAATGTAATTGGAAACAAATTTGAAAGCTGTTTATTATTTGTTTTTTGTTCTATTCTATTCGCTGTCTACTTTGATAGACATTCCTGTTGGATATTGATCCCATTTCAAGACGTTCCGAAGCTTTGATGTAGGTCTTTATCTCTTGAGTTTTGGAACCGTTCGTATATACCGACATTTTATTTTCGCTTGAAACTTTATTCCTTTGCCAATCCTCTATATCTATCAGAGTGCAGTATCTTGATTCGCTTTATCAGGAATGTTGGAGATTACTTGCGAGTGGAGCTAAGTTCTACATAGCATTTTTTGAAGAGCCGTGAAATAGTGACCCTATATATATATATAGATATAACCTGCACTATTTTCCGCAGTATAAAGTCAGTATTTTGGAAGAAAAAGCAATATTAATTTCTTGGGTCTAAAAAAGAGTAAATATAATACCGCGAAAAACAGTATAGATACGAGATTTAGCTATTGGGCATGGCTGACGAAGCGCACTCCCAAGAACACACCACGAACTAAGCGAGCATTATGTATATTGTCAAGCCCATCAAATTAGGGCGCCCAGGGTGGCTTGGCAGACCCCTGGGCACCCTAGCTTCCCATCAATTGGCCTGGAAGGAATTAAGGTGGCCAGAGCATAAGTGGGCATGCGGTTTCTCGAAAACGACATCAAAATAGAATAGGCACATGTCTTCGCTTACAGGAAAATACCTGGAGATTGTTGGCGAGGCTGTCAAACACCGAATGGATAAAGTTGGTATCTCCTCAACAAAGCAAAACGGTTCTAAGACTGTAGACCTTGCGGCTGGGTAAAGTCAGAAGTTGCTACAACTTCAATGTCTTTCGGGCGAAAGCGGGGATACAATAAAAAGTTCCAGTAGTAGTGCTAGGCAGACAGAGCATTGGAGGGAATGCCATTCGGATGGGGAGTTGCTAAAGCTATAGCTTGAAAGATCAACTCCAGTTCCATTGCAAGTGCAAGCACTGAATCGAAGAGCGATGAATTAGCAAATTGCCTGGTTAAGGCAGTCAAAGAACAATCTTGAAAAAAGTGTAGGTCTTTATGTTATCGATTCTACGGGAAAAGGAGAATCTCCATATGCCTCTCGGTACGTGCAAACTTTTAATTAAATAAAATGCGATAAGCGCCACTAATCGAAGGTGGTCAAACTCCACCACGGGCTCCATCACGAAACAGATCTGGCCCATGCTGGATCTCAAGCGTTCCAACAATCTTGTATCACTAAAAAGATTCAGTATAAGCACATTAGTAGGTGTCATTACGGGACACTAAACTATTGGCAGGCACGCTCTCAGGTTGGGCCTCCCTGCCAATGATATCTGTAGAAGCTACATGGACGAGGAGGAGGAATAGACTATTCTTCACATCCTGTGCACGTGCCCAGCCACGTTCGACAATCTCGGCGAACTCGCTAATACAAGTATAAGTTGCCTCCAATGCTTCATTTTCAGCTCCTACTGGTTCAACGACTATAGTTGTGAGATCATGAGATCCTGGGGTATCACAATGGGCCTCCTCTGGCCTAAGTGAGGCTGCACTTGTTGCGGCCTGCCAACCAAACCTAACCTATCAGGGCCAAAGTTGAAGTTAAGTCTAAGTTGTCGGTCTTTAGTTGCATTGAAGGTGTAACTCACCCCCACTTAAATGGAATTCACTACCCATGTTCAAACGGGACAGTATGCATTGCGTAAATGGACGATGAGTTTTCAAAGAAATTAAAGGGTTTTTCAATAGGGACAGGTAGAGACAAATCACTATGGCCCCTATTGTGAGTGTCGATCGTTGATCGTTGATCGACAACTGCCGATCGATCGAAAACTGTGATTGTCGATTGCGATTGATATTTGTCGTTTTGACAGTCGCTTGTAGTCGATTACAAATGTCTGGTCGATTCTTTCTCTTGGAAGTAAAAAAAAATTGTGCGTACGAAAAGCTAAAATCAAGCGACGCAATCAACAATTGTCGTGACGATCGATGATAGAGAATCACAATAAGGCCCTATGGCAAGTTAAAGCGCATACAAATGATAAAACTTTATTATAAAAATGGGTGTTCGCTTGTTGCAACAATGCACGTGTTGGGTCAATTTTACGACGATGCCCATTTTTAGACGAAATGCTACATCAATAAAAAAAATTGCCGCATTTGAGACTACGCCAATCCAAACGATGTCCAGCAAATCGGTCCTTGCTTCTTGGAAACCGATGATGGAATTGCAAACACCATCAATGAAGAACCCACAGATCAATGGAAACCAATTTATGTTGGCCCAAATTGGATGATATGGACATGAACGACATGTGGTTCAAACAGAACGGCGCGGCGGCGCTATGTGCCATACAGCTGATGCCACAACGGACATTCTGCTTGAGAGGTTATCTTACGCAGAGACAACGTGAACTTGTCACATAGATCATGCGATTTGACCCCGTTAAGCTGCTATTTCTGACGTCAATGACGTCCGATTTTGTACTAAAGTTGTCATATTGACGTCAGCATGTCAGTTCTATGTCAATAAACATAGCTCGTGCTATCGTTCAAATTTAACCTGATATATGCGTCAGAGTCATCGAAAATAAGACCTCTCGGATGCGGGCCACATAGCATAGCTGTGGCGGCCATTTGAACGATGGCATATTCCACAAAATCACCCTTATTCCGAGTGGCGCTTTACTTTCACGTGCGTCGTTTGTCGTTATTTGAGGCGTTTCATTTTAGAAGACTTATTCCCTAACTTCCACGACAGGGTACGACGCACGTCGTCGGCAGTGATGCCATTCTGAAATCTCTTTACTCTGACCGGAAAAAATTTTGAAATCCGGCCTAACCGTTTTTTGACCGGAACGAAAAACGATTTTAACCGGAAAACTCTTTTTTGACCGGAAAAATTAAGTTGCCCTACTGACTATAAGTAGATATAGATTTATATGATTTAAATAAAACTTTGCCATAGATACATTACGAACATGCTCCCAAGTTCAAACAGAAACCAATTTAATGCGAATAATGGGACTACAACATCACGCAGGATAATAAATTATCATATAAGCTAATTTTTTGACGTTTTCTTTTGCTAGAATGTTGAAGAGGAAATTAAACAATGAATTTCAATTAATTAAAGTGTGAAATTCGATAAATCTCTGATTGGATTTTGGTGAACTACTCTTTTCAAGTGTCAGAAAATTATCCGAGAATAATTATTTAATTATTTAATTATTGACACGGCCTTAGTACATGGCCTGGCCACACACATCTTCTCATGACTTTCATTTTCATTAACGATTTGGCTACACACAAAAACCAGGAGTCATTGCAATGAAATAAAATTTGGCACGTTGACGTTTTTGACGTCCTCATTCTATCAACGCAAATATCAAATGAAGATTTGTATCTTCTGAAAGTGGATTTTCTGTGCATTTTCTATGCTATCTACCTTTCTCCTTTATCTACTCACTCAAAATCTACCTGTGTCGCTGGACACGACGTTCATTGGAAGGCGTGTATGGTCTAAAAGTGTATATTTCAGAACTTAAAACATGTCATATAAAATGAAAAATTAGTTTCACTAAATTTTAAACAAACGAAATAAAAAACAAGTTCACAAACTCAAGATTCACATATTATAAAAACGTTTTCTAAACATCGATAATGCGGGTGAACATAAAAATTCGTAAATTGTAAAGGTAGGTATAGGTATTTACTATTTTTGACCGGGTTTCAGGTCAAAATTTCTCATTTTAACTATTGACCGGATTTTTTGACCGGATTTAGAAAATAAAAATCCGGTCATTCGGTCAGATTTGACCGGATTAACTTTTTTTTAGTGCAACACTGGTCGTCGGTAAGTACTTCACATTCCACATACGATCCAAACCAGCTGACAGATAAATTATTGCACCAGTTGTTTCTTGTTTATCTTTTTCGAACAAAATTCTCAGTTTAAATCTTAAAAATGAATAGTGTACCAACGTTTTGGAGTAGTGATGAATACAGGATCATAAGACAAACTGATATCCTTCGCATCCGGGAACAGATAACGACAAACTCCAATCCATTTGATCTACCAGATATAGTCAGTAAAAGGACACACATTCATTTGAAAAACTCATTTTAATAAATTATTTTCCTATTTAAAAAGTTGCTTAGAATGTAATAAGGAAATCTTCATTAAACGAAATAAAAGAAAAGCTCGTGGAAAGTACATGGTCGCTGTCAGTGATGGCAATATAACTTGCGCTGCGATTGTACGATTCTTGGCTGAGGGTGAGGAAAACATTTTAATTAAGGAAAAACACAACCTACATTCCAAAAATGCTTTAAATTGATGCTAACAAAAACATTCTGCCAATCTTTTCCATCTCTTGATGGTGGTCGAGACTGGGTTGAGCTACATACATCAAATCCATTAAATTGTTTCTGGTGTGTTACTTTTAACCCTTGAAAAGAATTTAATTTAATTTAGTTATTTGAATAAATTAACAATTTAAGAAAAGTTACATTTTCAGTCGTTTTTCATTACTTGGCGTTCACTAACTTATTAATCGTCGTTTTTCTTGTCGTTTTGTGGCGTTCAACCCCTTACAGAATGACAGTGAAATTTCTCACCTGACGTTCGTCGTACACTAATGGGAACCACAAGGCGTTTAACGACAACTGGCGCTCTACGACGAAAAAACGACCCTCGTAATTCTAAATTCAAATTGGCGTGTTTTAAATCGTTTTAAAAGCTACTCGGAATATAGGAGTATGTCATTGAAAGGCCTTTCAAACAAAACGAAAAAAAAATACAACTTGTATTGTTAAACTTTACCATCTACTCGTCCCTAGAAAACCCTTTAGACGATTTGATTATGTATACACATCAATTTTGTATTTAAACGAACGTCAATATTGAACAAAAGCCAGCTTTGTATTTGTAATAATAGAACAACATATCGTAGAGTGAATATCTCGGTATTTGTGAGCTTTGTATTGATCAACCAGTGCCATTGTTTGTTCTGTTTTTTTAAAATTCTGTGATGATGTCAACAGAATCTATATATATAAAAATGGTGCCAAAAATGTATAGTAATTCATCAATTGAGAACGGCTGGACCGATTTGGCTCACATTTTTTTTCAGTTATTCGTAATCGCCATCTTCTGAAAGAAAATTTTGGGAAAACCCTCCGGAAAAGTAGGAAAATTGGAAAAAGCGAAAATTGATTTTTTGTATGGAATTTTGTGTGCAAATGTTCCGGAATGGCTTTTCAAATGAAAAAATATAAAATTCCGGAAAACGCGAAAAAATTGAATTACATATTTTTTAGACGAAATTTTGCAATTTATTGCATGATTTGATGATTTTAGATGATGAAAGGCGGAAAATTCTTTGTGAAGATTGGAAATTTTCGTATAATTGTGAAATTCATTGTGATAAAAGACGTTTTGCGTTCATTTTGGGTGGAGAAGTTAACCTGCTGGCGCTTGGCAATGGCCAAATTCCCGTTGATGTTTCGACTGGATTGATATCGTTCCCGGAAATTTTTTGTGAGTTCACATCGTCGAAGAAAGAACTCATCACCAAAGTGTTCCCCGGAATTGCACAAAATTATAAAAATCTCGATTGGATTTGTGAACGGGCAATTACTAGCAGCGAAGAATAAAGACGTCGATAGCTTGAATTTGATTATTCAAAATCAAATCGCTGGAGAACTGCATTCGTACAAATCCGTTGACAGCGTAACCGACGCGGAATCTGAATCATTCGAAATTGTGCAACAGTACGCGGTTATCCGTCAAGAAACTGATGAACAATGTGATTCAGGCGACGGTCATCAAGGGCAAATTCAAAGGACAGGAAATCCTTATCCCCCGAATTCCGATTTTTCGAACTGATCAATAATAATCGCATGACCAATCTTTCTTTGGAAGTCTGTGGGATTAATCTCGAATTTCCCTGTTTTTCGCACGGTCAGCTGTACGTTGCCTTTTCGCGCGTTGGCAAACCGTCTTTGTTGTTCGTTTTTGCGCCGGAAAACAAATCGAAAAACATTGTTTATTACATCGCTCTCTACTGATTTCGATTCCATTCAAATAAATCACATTGAAATTTGAACTATCTGTGTTTTATTATACCACTCTGGAGTTTATCTGAAGACGTTAAATTGGGGCGAGACGAAGTTCGGTCCGCTACTAAATAATAAAGCAGTTTACACGCATGTTTTTAGATATACAACTACAAACAAGTAAAACAGTTTAAAATGATTTCCATTCGTGGTTTTACATATTCCACTGGCACAAGTTAAATAATTATTGAATATCCTTTAAAAAAATCCTTACCACCAAAGAGTTTCCAACAGATTGTGGTATTTGAGTTCGTAATCTTCCAAAGTTGGCGGATAAAAACCACTTGGTTATAATGCTTCTAACTGTATCGCGTATAATCAATTTCTCTGAACTTTCCGAATTAACAGAATGTAGGCGAATATACGAAATTTCTGCCATTAGAATCAAACCGCGAGTTTTGAAGTGAACCGATTAACTGTAGTTAAAAATTGACAAAACAAATGGTGAAACATATGGTAATACCTCTACAAATGAGTTACCTATCTTATCATAGAATTAAGAGCCACATTAACCATTTGGAATGTTTAAAAGTTATTCGTATGTCATAGATTTTTTTTTTAAATCTGTTTGTCATAACTTTACACGACTTTGGACTTGGTGATGAAAAGGACGGCAAGAGATTGGCCCATCAAAAAAGAAAGTATAGCTGTTGGTGACAGACAGACATTATAAAACATTTGGTAATACATACACTCCCATGCATCTGAATAGGGAATACATATATTTTTTTAATTTTTTAATTTCAATTTTGTATAAAGAGAAAACAAAATTAAGCACCAAAATCTTTCCGTTATTTTTAAACAAATGATTTTTGAATGTACATAGTCTTAAAAAATGCATTTTTCTCTTACCGCACTTGAATAGGGACAGTAACTGGAAACAAGGATCAATAACAAAACGTTGCAAAATTCAGTTCAATTTCTCTTCTTTTTATCTTATTAAGCTTAGTTAGTAATGGGTGTAGGCGCATAATGTTGGAAAAATCATCTGAAAACATTTATTTTAAAGAATTAAAGACCGCAACGCCGATTCTCAAAATTCATCTATGTTTTTTTTTTATGGACTTATTCTTTCCTTCTACTCCATTCCTACAGTTTTATTATAAGTATAGATATCGATTTAATCTGCACCCTCTGCATCGCCCTCCCTCTCCATGATCTTGCCACTTGTATATAATACTGTATTTCCTTTCCTTTCCTTTGTTTCCCTCTTCCTATTGAATCCAAACAACTACCTACCCCAACCCTACACTGTTACCATACCACATATCGAATGAAATTCTAAAATGAAACCTGTTTTGTATTATACGGCTCTTCTCTTATAAAGATTATTGATAAACCCCATACCATACAGCAGCACGCACCACATCCCCATCCGTCATCGGGCATACGATCATAATATACATACCTATACACTACAGGGTGTCCCAGTTAAGAAGTGACCATTTTTGTCTGACAAAAAATGGCTTTTACTATAACTTCTGTTGATTGTACGTAAAAAAATAGACTAAGAGCCCACAGTAATTTTTGGGTGTGATTGATAACACCAAATAACTCACATAATTAGGTAGGTCTTAAGTAGTTGTTCCTAAATGTTACCGTCTTGCATGCTGTAGTGGGGGCCATTGTAGTAATACCATGTCAAAACTGCATTTTTTTCTGAATTACAAATAATTGGTATAACAACTTTAATATAATTTCAAAATGTAGAGTTAAGTGCCCTGATTACCAATATGGAGGTCCAAGACGTTTTGCAGGCGTCCTTCTGCCTGCAAGACGCTCTTAAAGTAACCTAAAAATCGATTTTTTTAAAATTGGGATAACACTTTTTTTCTTCTCCTATATATAGAACTAGCCATCCTGATGACAAATATGGTGGTCCAAGACGCTTTTCAGGCAAGAGGGTGCAAAAAGTCTTGGACCATATGTGGAGTTAAGTGCCCTGATTACCAAATATGGTGGTCCAAGACGTTTTGCGGGTGGCCTTCTGCCTACAAGACGCTCTTAAAGTAGCCTAAAAATCGGCAAAACGAACGAGAAATATTTAGAGGTCACCTAGTGTGATGAGCTATAACAGGAAAAACGACGAAAATAGACCCCCCTGCCATATAATTTTTTGTTCGGCATAACTTCAGGAATCTTCCCTTAAAGGATTGTCCTTCTTAACTGAGACACCATGTATATAAAACTGACCATAACACTCACTGCGAAAACAAATCATCCCTTTTCGAATGCGAGGTATACGTATGCTAGTATAAAGTATAAACATCCATTTGTAGCAAGGTATAAGTGTACATTTTGGCTTAAATCTGTTCCAAAGGACGTGGCTATAAACGACATAGCCTATAGCAGTCTCACAGTCTTGAGGAACATTTTAAAAGAAGTTTCATCGGAATCTGTCCAGTAGTTTTCGAGTTTTTAACAGCCAAAGAAAATTCCTACAGTTTTATTATATGTATAGATTAAATGTTTTCAATGTAATATTATTTGTTTGTTTGCCTTCCGACAGTTTAGCTTCAAAAGAAAACGACAAAAATTTAAATTGTTCGGAAATGCTGCCTCGAAATGATTCCATCGACTTGGCACCACTGCCACAGTTTTAGAGCGTGTATTAGGCGTAATAAAATTATTAGAGATTAGTGTACGAATAGTGCCGAATTTTGCACCAAATTGTTCGGTGCCAAATGATTTCTACTTATTACTTCGGGTGTGAATAATATTCATATTTCATTATACCCTTAAAACAATAGTCTACATAATATAGGGATAGTGTGGCTTACTGTTAACGAAATAATTGTTTGCAATCGGTTCAGAGCTTCAAAGATTACCCCATACATACAAAGTTTACCTCTTTATAATATGTATGTAAATAAGCTGGGACGATGGTGATTATGATACAGCTAAAAGTCCATCAAAGCTAGAATACCTTCCGGCAATAAAGTCGGTCATTCAATAAGGGACTTAAAAGACATCCCTGATGAGCTCCGATTTTTACATTGAACTACTCTAATCGAGCTTTACCACACCATATTCTAAAAATAAAAAAAAAATAAATATGTGGCGCAACAGGCGGTAGACACCCTAGGCCTAGCTTCTCGCAACCATTCGTTTGTGTGAGTTTCTATTTTTGGGACGAATGGAAGGGACCTACAATTTTATGCCGATTCCGAACGGCTGAATTGAGAAGCTTTTTCAGGACAGTTATACTCTCGGATGTTTGTCAGACGTTCGCGAGAGGTGGCGCAGTAGAAAAAAAACACTAAGATGTAATTTGCGTTTTTCCGGGGATCGAACCTGGGACCATATTCTGGACTTATTTTTAATGTACACACTGTTTATTATATTAATTATTAATTATTAATTTCTGTAAACTGTATCAACAGCTGCTGATAATTCTTTAAAGAGTGCGTAAACTTTACACCATACAGGGGTCAGATCACGTAAAATGAAAACGATCGAACGACATCGTTTTCACTAAAGCTGTCTCTATAGAGACTCTCTGTCTATTGTCTATGACTACTATGCTATGACTACTTGTATATGACTACATGTATGGAAAAAATTTTAGCAACAGAAGTCAGCACGAAGATGTGATCCACAGTAGATCTAAATTTCGGCTGAAATTGACTACGGATGTGGTTTTCATCTGTCGATGTTATTAGTCGCAATATCAAAAGGCCAGGTGAAGATTTTTGTTATAATGTTCATAGAAGATAATCCTCTGTAGTTCGATGCAATAATGTCGTCTCCATTTTTAAATATGGCTAATCAGTTTGAAGTCATATTTCTTCTCTAGCGTATATTTAGTTGAAAGCACCGTAAAGATTTATGCCGATAAGTAGGTACCTAGATGAAGCGTTTTGAAAACACTAATACCAAGTCCTCCCATCCTTACTTTTCCTCTCATTTGCTTACTTAATACTTCAAGGAGGTCGCTTCTCTCAAACGGCTTAGGTAAGTACTCTGCTCGAATCAGTGGCAATGCGTATATCGGAAAGTTGTATGTCGCTTACTGTTGTACGGGACAATTTTCGAAAAGTTCAATCAAATAACACTGGAGAGTTTAAAACCACACCCAGCTGTCACTATAGATGTGGGTGGCGGCGTTACTGCAAAATCATGGATTTTGAATGCCCGAAATGTTGCAGTTTTGTTTATTGACTTGTAGCCGTGTAAATAGGTCTCGTTGTTGAGGATAATTATTCTTTCGAACGAATCAGCATACACTATACCTGCATATCCCACTTAACCGACGGGTTTTAATAAAAATTCTGTGGGGCTTGGCGATTGTCTCTCTTTGGCGAATTATTTATTGTATAAGACCACTGTACTTTCACCACCTTCTCAAAAAAAAGCTAATGTACCACCGGTTTCCGTCATTTCAGCAACATGGCCTTGTCTTGGCTACTGACCGATCATCAATGATAACCAAAGACTAATGTTTGTGTAATTCAAACAGTTGTCGCCACGCAAGTGCTAATTAAGTCTGACATCGTCAAGCAGCATCCCTCACCCTGTACACCTGAGATTTTTAAGCCTCTTTCTAAACTAGTATTATATTTTTGAGACATTATGCAGCCGCGTGGTATAGTAGTTTCTTTGAGTCTTTGTGTACAAAAATAAACTTCATAGGAAAAGTGATACAGCCAAGCATGCAAAACGATGACTTTGTTATATATTCGTAACCGTATGCACTTAATTTATAACGCCAACACTCATTGTCTCATCGTGAAGACAAAGCCACTGTAATGCAAGTCTTAATACGTACGGCTTTCGAGCAAAGGTAATCGGATAGCCAAACAAACACCACATTAAACTTTAACAAATAATACAATAATATAAGTAAGTACACTATAGTTATCTGAATCGATGTAGTTATAGGTAAATATTTTCATTAGACAACCGGCTTAAAGGTGCACCAAGGCGTATGCGCAATATTCTATAGGACTCACGAACTGATTTGAAATTTGTTTAAGGTTAAACTTACACTATTCGAAGTTGACAGTCTTCTGGCAACTGCTTCAACGATATAAGAAACCGAGTAAACAGAAGGCTCAACCTCCATCTTGTATAGGCAATAATGATGATGACGATGTGTGTTGACGATTCAATTTAATTTATAATCCACTATCTGATATGTATAAATAATGAAGGCGTTAATAATACTCAGGATTGTGTGTCTCGCGAACTTGTCTGCTTTTGACTACTGCGCTTAACAAACTAATGTCATAATGTCACCGCAATCAGAATGATATCTACGATAATACAGAGCTTCGGATAACCAAGTCAAACTCGGTCATAATCATTTAGTGAGTTGTTAACTCTGGTCTGCTGTACGTTCTATTATCAATATAATAACTCTAATTTAATTGGGTTGACTTGGAGGTGTTTTGATATACGATTAGGTGCCATACTGACAAGGAATGTCAGAATGTTTTCTCTGCTTTTTATCGAAATTTGCCTTATGATTTGGTTAGCGTCTTTGATCAACTTTTCCATAATTTGCGATCTTTGTTGTTTATTTATTGGCTTTTTTTGGGCTTGTTATTTGCTAGCAGTTGATGTTCAAAGTGTACGAGTAAATAAACAGATACAGTTTATTCACAATGTGGCGCAATTTTGAATGGACAGTTCCTTTGATGGAAGGTTGAGTTGGGACGAAAACGAGACCTATGCCGGCCATTTTTACCCCGGTCTCACAAAAGACAATCTTCTCCCTCGAAGTAGGACGAAGACCAATAGCCCGAAGATCAAAATGTTCAAGAACTCCTTCCTATACTAAACTGGTTTGTTCATCTAGTTTAATTATTTAAAATCTTAGTAAGCTGTACACCCTTCGCCAACAAACCTGATCGGCCCAGGCGATCGGCGGTTTTAGACCAGGAAAGTCTACCATCGACCAAATTTTCACACTCCGACAGATCTTAGAAAAAACCCAGGAAATCCATATCGATACACACCAACTTTTTATCGACTTTAAAGTCGCCTATCATAGCGTATATAGGGACGAGCTATACAAAGCCTTGTCACGTTTCGGCATTCCTGCCAAACTCGTTCGTCTGTGCAGGATGACGTTGGAGAAATCTCGCTGCTTCGTCAAAATCGGCAAAAACATCACCCAGTCTTTTGATGTCGAAAAAGGTTTGAGAAAAGGCGATGCGCTATCGTGTAACTTTTTTAACATCATCCTTGAAGCAATTCTACGAAACTCACAAGCCAACATCAGAAGTACAATTTTTCATAACTCTGTTCAATTGCTTGCATCTGCTGACGATATTGACATTATCGGAAGATCACAGCGAGCTGTCACTGGCGCATTTGCAAGTATTGAAACGAAGGCGGCGAAGATGAGTCTGGATGTAAATGAGGACATAACAAAGTATATGTTGTCAACGAGAAACGACTCTCAGCATCGACGACTCAGACAAAAGTCGTCGATGCACAGATACAACTTCGAAATAGTTAAAGTTTTGTCTACCTGAGCTCCACTAGCACCTCGCAAAATGACGAAGAATCACTCTTGCCAAACGCTGTTTATTCGGTCTAAGAAGGCATCTAAGAAGTAAAGCCCTCTCTCATAGAACCAAGGAGATATTATATAAGACCCTAATCACCCCGGTAATGCTGTATGGTGCAGAAGTATGAACTCTGTCGAATTCGGATGAAAACCTCCTGGGATATTTTGAGAGAAAGATTCTTCGGACGATATTCGGTCCAGTTTGTATCGAAGGAGTAGAGGAGAAGATATAACAACGAGCTTTATGGGCTATACATGGACAGCAATGCACCAGCCCGACGTGTATTTGAGTCCACACATGAAGGAAAACCTATCAGGGGAAGACCCAACCTTAGGTGGCGCGCACAATTGGAAGGCGAACAAAATTATAAAATTGTTAGTATCATTCAGTATGATAAAACTTTGAAAGCCGACATTTTTTTTGAAAGCAAAGTTTCCGGTTGGCGTATATTCACGAACAGCCGACGTCAATTGACTGCCAAGATCGTGTGATTGGTTGGGTGTTAAGTCTCTGGTCTATGCCAATAAGCCAATTGCCGACCTTGAGAGCGATGTTCTTATCATAATTGCCCAACGTATGTGATTGAGTCATCCAAAATCCATCCAGCACCTATCATCAGTTAAGCACTATGAGCGAGTTATGTAAAGGGTGTTTTTTAGAGATTTGGGTTTTAAACTGGCAACGCGGTTTCTACGGATTGTCAATTTGACAGTTGAAAGTCAGTTTGAAAGTTGATTTGTGGTTAGTACGTTTTGCCATTTTACGATAAATAGATTAACGCCAGTACAACGCGTGCAAACTTATTTTGAAAACCATGGTTCGGTTCGCCAAACTTATCGTGCGCTACGTCCACTTGATGGTCGACATAACTGTACATCTGAGCAAGTTACTCGAAACACGATGCATAGTTTTTGCACCACGTTCACGTACACTCTAGTGGATAATACGCATCCCCAAAGACGACAAACAGTGCGAACAGACCAAGTTATTGGCGTTATGGAACACAGTGTTGAGGAGAATCCGAATGATTAGATTCGCCAACGTGTACAGCAATTAGAGCTATGCCCATCCACTTTGTGGAAGATTTTACGGAAATGTCTTGACTTAAAAGTTTATAAGATCCAGCTTGTGCAAGAGAAAATAAATGTGCAAAATGGAAGAAAATACGCACAGACTGGTAAAAAGCCTAAACGTAGTTCCGCAAAATAAGAATTGGACGTATATAAGCGACGTATTTTGGCAAAATGATAAGAAACGCGCAATTGTAAGTAACTAACTAAATAAAAAATATTAGAATTAATATTTTAATTATACAAAATAAATGTTTGGCATTAAAAATGCACTTGTCAGCTTTTGACAATATTCAAATCACTTGTCGTCACTGAACCACAGTTCTACAAATGTTTCTTGACACTTGTCGTGTTCTGTTAGAGGGAAATTATATAATTTCCGACTTGTCATCTTTCATCGCGACAATTGTCGAAGTGTTCTCTGACTTGTCGTTTTATGTTAAACAATTGTTTACAAGTTGTCGAAATTCACTTGTCCTACAACTACTTGTCGCGTTGTGTTACAGGCCCCAGGTCTCCACTGTGATTTCACCCCTTTAGGTCACTAGTCTATGCCGATAAACAAGAGACGTTGTACGATTTGGAAGTCAATATTCGCCGTGTTATTGCTGTTAAGACCGTCACCGTCCAGTTTGTTTGGTTTGAAAGCCTATATAATGAAAACTAATAAATAATGAAACTATCGAAATGTGTCATTGATTTTACAAATAGCGTCGAATGTGAACTCGTTTTTAACATTTGTTAAGAAAACAGAATTTGAATTTTTGTAAATAAGCAATAAGCGGAATAAACGTCACGTTGTTTTCGATTAATAGGGGCCTATTGCACAACGCAACAAGTACTTGTAGAACAAGTGAATTCTCACAAACTGTTACATATTTCTGTAACAAAAAGTTACAAGTTCTTTTCTATTTCGATCTTACTAGGCTCAACTTGCCATTATACTCATAAATCTATTTGGGACACCCCAAGATATTACATCTTATTCGGTTAAATGAAAAAAAAAAATCCTTAAAATGACTTACTCTAAGATCCTCCCAGGATAAACCTTAAAATAAGGTTCGTTCGTGTACTTTCAGCATAGAAAAATGAAATATCTCAAATCTCAAAAATCGAGAGAGAAATCTCTCAATTTACAGAGAAGTACCTGACCGGTTTTCTTACAAAAAGTTTAAGAAATGTCATTTCGACATTCGTAAAATAAACGTTAACGGCAGAATCTACAAAATAAGTTGGATTTGATTTTTTTTATAAGCTAAAATACCTATTAAACCTACTATTTTGAATGCGCTGATAAGTTCTAGGAGAACATTCAATTACAACTTCTTCCTCTGACATCGTTGAAGACGAAAAAATAGAGTTTTATTTGTCAAACTTTTGAGATGTCACTTAGATGGCAGTTTTCATTTTTCAGTAAGTCGAAATTCGGCGAGTAGAAAATTACGAAAAAATGAAAAGAGGGGAAATGGATTTCTCTCTCATTCTTTTCAATTTACTCAGTACGTGGTCGTATTCGCACAGTTTCTTAGCAAATTTTTAATAAATTTATGTTTGCAAAAAAGTACCCGAACGAACCTAGATTGGTTAATTTTTAGTTTTTTTCAGGGATTTATTTCATTGATCGATGTCGGGAAAATAGATGTCTATCTGGATACCACATAAATGTGGCAAGGTAGACATTCGAAGATTATAACTATTTTTTTCGTGAACTGTTAGCTGAAGCTGGTTTGAAGTCAAATTGGTAAACATGTAAAAAATGAATAAGTTAAACTATTTTACACTATTTTAATTGTTTAATAAAGGCAATGTCAATTATTGTATTTCTCTTGGAGATGAACTACGCTACTAAGAATACTTTCAACAAGCAATTGAATTTAAAAAAATGTGCACGACTGGGTCGCACCAATCTTTCTCTCGAGTCTCGCAGAATTTCAGAGTCATTTCAGAAAATTTTTCCGCTTAAAATGGTACCCACTCAAGATGTATTCAGGTTTAGTAACTGAACCCTTGTTATACGACGTATTCTTCAGGATATAAACATTACCTAGCAGTTACATTTTCATCCAAATCGAAAATGGCGTTTTCGAGATATGAGCAGTTTTTGAAGTACCATTTGGGGTGGAAATCGAAGGATGGTTCAAAAAACACTGTTTTGCAAGCTCGGCACTGAGCAAATGGTAATACTATGGATTTAAGCATTACCTGACAGTTACAATTTTATCATAATCGAAAATGGCGTTTTTGAGATATGAGCAGATTTTTAAAGTAGGTACTATTATTAGGGATTCGGTGGGATATCAAAGGACGCATTATTTTTAGAGAAAAACTGAGTTTGCTATCAAGTTAAAAATCTCAATAGTACCTACCTTAAAAATATTTTTTTTTAAAGTCGTTTTATGCCGTTTTCGAGAAAAAGCCAATTTTCAAAACTGCCGTTGTTGGACTTTTTAGCAAAAAACTGGGTATGCAGTCATGTTCAGCATGGCTACATTAACTCAACTATCAATTTTGGTTCAAATCGTTAGGACCGTTTTCGAAAAAATCTTAATTGTTTAATATTTCGTAAAATTTTTATATGGGATGTACCGCAAATATTTGGGCTAGCATAAAAAAAAGCCCATTAACTCTAAATACGAAGTTTGAAACAAATCCGTCCAAGCGTTTAGATTCCCCAGGGGTGGGACAGACAGAAAACGGATGGACAGAATTGCGAGACCCCCTTTTTGAGTTCCCCTATCATCGTAATATCAAAATTTATCAAAATCTCAAGTTCGAAATTTTGTACGAAAACAATATCTTTCTCTTACTACGTATACGAGAAAGTTAAAAATACAAAAATAGCTAACAATCGTGCTGACATGTTTATGAGGCAGTAAAATTCAACTAACTTAATTTATTTTGCATAATTTTCTAAGAGCACGCCATCCCTTACAAAAAAGGGTTTGAATTTATTGTATTAGTAGTTTATTTGCATGGTCAGTAATAGAAAAAGTCGATGTGCAAGTTTATTGATTTAATGAGTAACTACATATGTACTTCTATGGGTATTTTATTTATAAACGACTTTGACGTTTTACATCACTGGAATGTCACGAGCGCAATAAGAAATTTACGACTTGATAGATAACGAACTATACTGTTGTATGTTGCACAACAAAGCTATGACCGGCATTTTAACTATTTAATACAATTTGTATTGTTTAGAAGCGTCATCATTAACAAACCAAATTCAAAAATATGGAACACAAATCTCTTTGAGAGTTGTATTTTATTTATTTTCTAAATGCCTATTTTTTGGCAATTAATGAAAATTTTGCACAGTATGTCATTGCAACTACCTCGGGAGCATCTACATTTCTTCGAGTTATTGATGGCGTGCCATCCCGGAAATATGGCTAACAAAGCAGCATGTTTTGCTATGGGCTTAACATTATCAACCTCCCTATTATAAGAAATAGTACAGGGGACAATTTCTGTTGCCACGGGAGTTTAAACGGCGTTTAGCTTAAACATTCATTCGTTCATTCATTTTCGTTGGCCCGCTTATCCATTAAGTGGGTCGCGGGTGTAGGTTGCTCAAGTGGACCCTCCATAGCTCTTGATTCTCCGCCATTGACTCTAAATCATCAAGGGCAATCCCCATACGGGTAGAGGAGAGATTCTGAACTTGATCTAACCATCTCATCCTGGGTCTACCTAGAGTACGCCTGCCTCCCATAGCACATCGTGGGATCCTGGTCGGTTACATGCGTTTAACATGACCAAACCACAGAAGACCAAACCGGAGAAATAGCTGCTCGACATTGAGTTCCTCACGTATTCTGGTATTTCTAATGCGATCTCTATGGGTCACACCAGCAATACAACAGAGAAATCTCATTTCGGCAGCTTGTATCCGCGATCTTATTCTTTCGGTCATTACCCAAACTTTAAACCTGAATTTTACTGTGTTAATTTAATATGTACGTGAAAGTACAAAAAAGACGAAATCATGGCTGAATGTAACAGCTCTTATTATCCTGATGTGTTAGCCAATTTAAATAATAATCAAATATGTAACTGGCAACTATGGAAATGTATTAAGAAACGATGCGAATAGTGTTGAGCCGAGTTTTTCAAAGTGTGCTCCGCGGAGCACCAAGTGAATATTGGATGAAGTGTGCTCCGAGTAAAGATGGGAAAAAATATGAAAATTCCATCAGACTAGTTCATTTTGTGCTTCTCAAACTTAATGAAACTTTGTCATTTTGTTCACAGCAATTGAATTTGTGTATTGATTACACAATACAAAAGTGGATAAAAATAATTGGCGTTGATAGCGAAAAGATTTGGTTGTTCTACGAAGCTTGTTTTCGGCAAAAAATAATAAGTCCGGACGTTTTGAGAACCCCAAGAAAAGCAGATGGAGAAGTGTATGTATGTAAGGCGTCCTCCAAAAAAATAATTGCTCCCAAAGTACACACTTAATGGTCTGCGGGGCATTCTCTTGTTTCGGTGTTGGTTCATTAGTTTGAATAAGGTGTCGAATTGATCAAGACGCTTATAAAAAGCATATTAAAGAATATTATGGAACCCTTTTGTTACATTTGGCACCAGCGCATGTCTTTGTTGGTCCAACCTGCAAAATCGTTGCTCTATGTTGAAACCATATTGCTGTGGACTAATATCCGCTAAGCAAAAGCCAATGCACTGGCAATTTTATTGCTTGCTGCAATAACATTGTTTCGCTTACGCAGCAATGTCGTTTCAGTTTTGCAATGGCAGGTCAACCAACGGAGAATCGCTGATCTGGCTTTCCGACCTACCTCACGTTTCGGCTAGAACGACAGGCCAACGAGGAGTCTGTAATTAGAAACGAAACGAGGCGGTTGGTTTTATTTTGATTCGCGAGAATACGGGAAGTACGGTAATTTCAACTAATAACATCAACAATACGGAAGTACGGTAATAAGATAAGATAATAACAGTGGCTAAGTTTCCTTTGGAAAGCTGGCCTTAAATCAGCAGTGTCAGCCCCTTTGGCTGTCCTGCTTCCAAGCTTGTCGCTGGGCCGCATACAGAGCCACGCTTGTCACTGGGCCGCTTCTTGTAATACGGAGCCACGCTTCTCGTTGGGCCGCATATTGTATAGCATAAACTCAACATTAGTTTCTACTTAGGAGTTTAATCATTGTTAAAAAAAAAAAAAAATAAATAGGTGGCGCAACAGGCGGTAGACACCCTAGGCCTAGCTTCTCGCAACCATTCGTTTGTGTGAGTTTCTATTTTTGGGACGAATGGAAGGGACCTACAATTTTATGCCGATTCCGAACGGCTCAATTGAGAAGCTTTTTCAGGACAGTTATACTCTCGGATGTTTGTCAGACGTTCGCGAGAGGTGGTGCAGTAGAAAAAAACACTAATTATTGTTAAGTTAATCATATAAGACATTAGTTGATAAGTTGGTTACTGAAATAAAGAGTACCCCTTAACCAAAGTTTGGTGTTTCTTTGGGCAAATCCTGGAACCGGCGAGCAAAACTTCGGCCCCAGAAAAAGCACATCACATAAATGCTGTTTCGGCAGCACAACATCCTTTTTGGCAATAAATTTTCAAAACTTTGAAACGTTTCTGTATTGTTTTGAAAGAATAACGAGTACTACTCATTTTTTTATAATTTACTTATGCTCAGGAGTTTTTGTTCCCTTATAATGCACAGCACGAGCTAAGCAGTATAATCTTCAGCAGGCAATTACAACAGCAACCCTCTATTTGACACTTTCGTAGTTGTTGTAATCGCGTGCTAAAGATTCTAATTTTCAATAAAATGATAACGTTCAATAAAATACGCCTATCGACAGGAACAGCCTTTCACATAAGCTGAATGTACATTTTATTACGCGTTATATCAAGTTCAACTTATAACTTATCACTTTAGTTCATGAAAAGATATCAATTGCCCATTTTACAAGTGACACATTCACAAAAGTAAAAATGAGGCAAGGAATTTTTAACTAATCTATAAAGCTGGAATTATGTTCCGCGGCACCATGCAACTTCCTATCTTATCTGTGTTCGCCAAAAAGACAGCGGGATGTATAGACACCCCCTTTCGTACATGAAGTACCTACGTTTGTGTCACTTTTTTGAGCGTGAAAAAACAGCATCAAATTTAAAAAGAAAACATCAGATGACCCTTCCTTTAAAACACAAAACCAGTCCTAGGGAAACAGGGGGATAAGTTTAAGTATCTCGAGATTTAGATTTAGATTTAGATTTATTTCATAGAAAACTTACACTTTAAGACAAAAGAGTCTTATAAACTAGTGAAGATTACAATTATTTCAATTACAATTTTGAACAAGCTAAAGAATAAACGTATTTATGAGAAGAAAAAATAAAATAAAGAGAGAAAAGGGTGAGCAAATAAAAAAGAAAAGAATTTTACAATTAACCTTAATCATACAACTCCATTAAGTTCGATACAAGATACACAAAAAAAAATAAAAAATTACTAGTCGAAATTGTTAAGGAAAAAAGACCTAAGCTCAGTCCGGAACCGCCGAGTGCCGCCTGCCCTTCGAACATGCCGTGGCAAGGAGTTCCATAAGCGGATGGAGTTTACAAAAAACTGACGTTCGGATGTAAGGCAAGAAAACCGTGGATGTATAAGTTGAGAGGATCTGTTTGACGTACTAAAACGCAATTTGTCAAAGAGATAGCTAGGCTGATTAGTCTGAATCACATTAGAAAGCAAAATTAGGGATCTGTAACGAAGTAGGTGGTCAAAGGACATGTCGAGGTCGTTCCTCATGAGCGGTGGGACGAGTAATGCTAAATTTTCCTGGCTGTGTCAATTTTGGCGTATGGTGTCAAAGTTAAATTATCGATCTTCAATTAGGTGTTTGTTTCAATTGCTATCTAAAATCAAGCAAACAGTTATTTTCGGAGTGCTGAACTAAATGAGTGTCCCATAATTTACGCAAAATGTAATTTTGATAGAAAATACAGATTTTTAATTAGAAAGCTTACATTTTTTAATTGATTCGTAGAGTACCTATACAGATTTGGGTTATATATGGAATAGCACTGGCCGCCACGGCTTTGCTTGCCAAGTACGTATCTACTCTTTTATTGAAATTTTCTATGACCGTTTCGCATAAATGTAGCTGAATTTCATAAATACACATCCCAATTTCCTCTTAGTCGTGGGCTTATTTGCATAGACCATTGACTTCAAAAAAAAAAACAGAGAAAAAAGTACAATGGCGTTAAATTGAAAGATCTGTATGGCCAATTCTGATCGCAAAAACGGGCGATTACACGATTATGAATTGACTCAGTAATTGAATTGTTTCTCTGGTTGCATGGCATGTGGCACCGTCTTGTTGAAACCACATGTTGGTCACATCTATATCTAATTTAGATACTAAAAAATGGGTTATCATGTCACGATAACGAACATTATTAATTGTTACTGCCTTACCAGCCGCATTGCTTTGTGCTGCCTTGTGCTGTGGATGCATTTGTTTCTCAACAATTACTAGGGGGTTTTCTGAACCCCAACTGCGACAATTTTGACGATTAACGAAGCCATCAAGATGAAAATGAGCTTCATCACTGAAGATAATTTTGTTCGAAAAACCTTCATTATTTTTAAAATATTGCTCAACAATAAAAATGTGTTGTTCTTTCGTATAGCGCTCCACTATTAACTATTCCCGAACTGTCAGCTGTCACATTGTCGAGGCCAACACAAATTGTGATGACAATCGTACACTTCACCAATTTATTCAATTCATAAATATGTTTATGATTCAAAGTAGTTTGATTACCTTTTTATTTTCATTGGCATCGCTGTACTATTAAATGGCGCAAAATAATGGCATGAATTATGGGACACCCTTTACTACTGCTTGAGTGGTCCCTTGTTGGTTAAGGTCCAGCTCTGCCTTGTAATGTATCGGCATTAATTAGAAAGTATGGATATCATTGCAGTTTGTTTGTTTTTTAACAAAAAACCACCAAATTTGTAAATTGTTCCAACTCTTTAAACACTGAGTTATCTGAACTATTATCAAACAGCTTGAGATAAGCGAAATTGTGAAATTGACCTTTACATGTCCGACGTTCGTATTGAAGAGTAAGCCCAATTGAGGAATTCTTATGGTACAAGACAAGTAGCGCTGCACAAGGACATATTTGAGAAGAACTATAGTGATATTCTTATCAATCCTTTACTTTGTGGTTCATAAGCGTGTACCAACAGCTATATTTAAGAATTCCGCGAAGCGCGTACCTACATTACCTAATTTAAACAAACAAAAAAATGATAACAACTGCCAAATGGGCAACTAGATTATCGCCTTAATTAAGCGATAATTTGTACTGAAACGTCTACAAAATAGCTATCAGTGAAATGTTCAAGAGGATTCTCTCGGATAAGCGCCATATATCATTTGTCATATGACTTTATATTAAATTTCGATGTGGTATAAAAATCCAGAGACATAGAAACCTACCATTAACAATTCATAGCAGCAATTCTTACAAAAAAAAAATATAAAAATTTATATTAAATTCAATTGACTGACAGATTAAAAAAAAACTAACAGTAATAAAAAATAAATGTATGAAATAAATTTTTGTTGTAAACAAATCAATTCAATTTAACCCAATTTACATGTTTCATCATACCACCACCACCACTCGAATTTTTCAAGTGGAAATCAAAGTATACGTCCCTCAAAATATCAGTACACAAAAAAAGTAGTATGCTCTTTGAAAAACGATTTGTTTTGTTTGTAAATATACTCCAAACACAGACCGAATTGGTTTACTTTAGTTTTATTATTTGGTCCGACGATATTATAAATTTGTAAACAAAACAGATTTATACATTTCTGTTCTCATTCGTGCTGCGAAAATGGGAAAATTTTGTGATATCTTTACACAGACCAGGCTAATGTTTATGACGAATTCGTGTTTCAAATTCACATTGCCAGAAATTGTAATTGAGTGGAAAATAAGTTACATCCACGCGTTAATTTCTCGTGCTAAAATATTTTATGCATTCGAAGTTTAGTAATCAAGTCTGCTGTGGTTGCATTTACTACATAGGTAAAACGTGTAGTACATTAATTGTATTTAAGAAGATGCAGAAGATTTATTAAAATTCTGCAGATTTATTGTATGTGAATTTATTATGCCCAAACGACCAACGCCTTTGAAAGGCTAATGAGTTTTAGTTGACTTAGCAGAATCATTATTTTGTTTATAAAAAGAGAAACAAAAACAAAGCGAAATAAAAATGAAATTTTTAAACGCTATAGAAAAATATGATTTCGAAATAATGTCCGCGTAAAAAAAATTATTATTATTGATATAATAATTTGCTGTTTTTATTGCGGTGTAGTAAATATAAATACCTACCAGCGGATGTTTTATAAACTGTATACGTACGTCACATAATAATACTGTAGTGAGGCAATTATGATCGATCGTCATAATTTGTTCTATCAATAATTACAAGGAGGGTATTGGCAACAAGTGGGTCATCTATTACATTGATAAGAAATGATATAAAGGCAAACACTCCAGCCGAGTGGAAATGCCAATTTTGTTTATTAACTGAGGTCGGAATCATTTGGTAATACATAGTATATGTATTATATCGTGACATCGCGATTTCCTAACAACTATAATTTTTTATGTATAGAAAACAAGTGATACCCGAGGCATATGTAGAAAAAATCAAGACATTTCTGTATTTCGACGAATAAACGATTCGCATCTATTCACATTTGGCTTCAAAACGGATATAGACTTTGTACGGCGTCACTCTGAACTCTGACTATCCAATACGAGCTGTATAGTAACATCTACCTGGGCAAAAGATTGCATATCAGTCGTCTAATATGGCCGGGATATGTAGATGGTCACACATGCTCCTATCCTGAGGAAGACCTCATCATATGTTTCGCAGACAAGTAGAAGGGGACCTTGAGACAAACTTGGAGTGAAGAACTTCAGGGGTATCTAGAGAGGGTGAGGCGTTCCGCCTAATCAAACTACATACGAACATAGTTCCGAAGCAAAAGATAGACATATTTATTGACAGTCAAGCTGCGATCAAGGCTATCGCCTCAGTCAATATAAACTCAAAATTAGTATTAGAATGTCGAGAGGAGCTAGCCTCGCTTGGCCAGTTAAGGATTACCCTGATCTGGGTTCCAGGTCATAGCAACGTTTATGGAAACGAACAGGCTAACGAGCTGGCCAGGCAAGGTTCAAAGAGAGGAAGAGGCGAAGAAAACCGAGAGAATGGCAATAAACAAAAAACACCTCGTAGCAACAACAACGCACAGAGGTTGGTGTTCTCCTCCGTTCTAATCACCAGTTGGCGGGCTTGTACTCAACGCTCAGTTGGCGCAATTGGTAATCACTCGGTCAATTGACAAAATAACAAGAAATGTCTTCCCAAGTGGATTATATACGGAGAATTGACTGTCAGAATTCAAAAACTATTCAAACAATCACTTAAAAGGAGTCTAATTATGAATTAGTGATGTAGTTGGAAATAGATATCATACCTACCAAAGTGACTACGAGTTGTTGTTAATGTAATTCTCTCAAACAATAATTCATATACATCCACTGCTCACTTGCGGAATCGGTGAACATACCAATAGGAGCAGTCAAAGCAAAAATTTCCTCAGAATCCCTATCGAAAACCAATGTCAGATGGAGGATTCTAACAAACTGTATCACATCGCGAAGTATGTGGCCAAATACTGCGGGGAAAAAACAACCCACCATATAAGTAAAACACGAAAATATATAGTCAGAATTACAGCAATCACCATCACAGGCCACTGGCCTATAGGGGACCATGCAGTCAGATTAGGCATCCGGCATCCCACATAATACACACTGCCGCAGTTGTAATAACGCAGCCGAAAAAGAAACCCTCACTCACTAGACACTTTCTGGGACTAGAAAGCGATCTCTGGGAAAACGCTGCTTCACATACATTGAGGAAGTCTCAAAGAGTAGTATTAAAGAACTGATAACCTTCCTATTTGTTTAATTTATTAGACTGTAAAGTATTCTCACTTTAAGAAATGCAAATAAACTTAAATTTGGACATATAACTACGTAAATTTAGTAAGGGCGAATAACTTATTTAAAAACGAAATAGGTCCTTATGTTTAAAGGTACCCCCCATGTGGGCAGTTTTTAACTAGGCTGGGCACTTTTGAACGGCAGTACCTATTTGTAATTGCTTTTAGAAGCTAATAAGTTACTATACAAGGTTTGTATTTTTTAATAAAAACTTTATTATTTTAATAAAGAAAACAAAAACGATTTAGCAAAAGCAAACTGAAATTTTGAAATTATTGAAATATTTTACAAATGACTGAAGAAACTTTATAAAAACAAAAATGAGTTATTTTATTAACCGAACAGAAATTTTGAAAAAATTAAGACAAAAATTATCACCGGAGCGTTAATTGGTGGTGGTAGCTTAGCTTTTAGTTCAATGCCACTTACAGACCCCTTGTTTAAATGTGCCGCGACTGTTTTGTTCAAACCTGCCCCAATAAGTCAAGCGACAGAAAAATGTGCGCAAATATTTATATTTTTCATATTTGTCAAAAAACGTACCTTTATACGTTTTCAAATGAAGTTGCGCCTTAAAAATATATTTTACACAAAAAGAAAAGCTCACTATAAAATTTATAGATTCAAATAAGCCTTACGTTCAAATGGTGCCCCAGTCTCCCCTAACAATAACTAACCTCAACGTTTGACAAATGTCACTTGTTTTGTTATTGGTGAAAGTATGTACGAATCTCTCCCTCGAATCGAGATTCGCAAAAGTGATCTGAATCTTAAAAAAAGTGCTTTTTTTCCCAATGGAACATGATTTTGACAGACAGCTGATTTCTAGAGAAGAAAAACTGCTCTGAATCTTAAAAAAAGTGTTTTTTTTTTCCAATGGAAATCGACATTAAAAAAAGTGTTTTTTTTCCCCAATGGAAATCGACATTAGTACACACAATTGTAAGATCTTACAATGTTGTCAGAACTGTCAGTGCTCTGACAATGACTGACAATGAGCTTACAATAGCCAACTACCTTACAATACAAAATTGTCCGTTCATATGGTTGTAAGATTTTGTCCCAAAGTCTGACAATTTCATTGTAAGATGGATGTCTTACAATGGTCTGACAACGACTTTTCTGCCAACGTTGTCAGGTTGAAAATTGGGTGTTCACACGGTCGGAAGATATTTGAATATGAAAAATTGGTCGATCTGTTGTCAGACATTGTCAGATAAATTCAAATTCTTGTGGGTTGTTTTTTGTAGAACGAATAATGGAACAAAATATTGTACTTGCGAGATTTTAACTGCCTACGTGTTAGAAGACTGCGAGGATGATGAATTGATACAAAAACGACGTAATATTTTGAAGAAGGATTGGGTGGCCCGTTGTCAGAAGGAAGGATTCTACTCCTAATAGCAAGCTGAGGAGCCAGAACTTTATAGCAAGTTTTTGCGAATGTACTCAACACAATCCAATGAAATTCTAGATTTGGTGACTCCACACATCAAGACACCAATATGCGCGCAATCATCCAGGAAATCGAGACGGTTTCGTTGGCAACTTGACCCAACTTTTTTTTTCTTTATTACCTCTACCTCTTACCACAGGCCTTCTTTGGGTAGTTTATACTCTGCGCATCCAACAATCCCATTCACTCTGTACTTTCTTCCTGTACAATTTTTTTTTCGACTTTTGCAATTTCAATTAGAATTTAAATTCCAATTTCCAAAGTTGTTCATATCAATATCTTCTGAATTATTTTCCCTCGTTTAAAAGCTAACTTCGATTTCGCACGTTGTTATATTGACTGACAATGAAGAAATTGTGTGTTCAGACTTGTTCAGACGATCGTCAGCAACCTGACAATTTCATTGTCAGATGGATGTCTTACAATTGGCTGACAATGACATTTCTGACAATATTGTAAGACAAAATTGTAAGTTCAGACGGTTGTAAGACATTTGGGACACATTTTTCACTGACAGATCTGACAATATTGTAAGATCTGACAATCGTGTGTACTTAGCTTAAGATATAGTCTGGGATCTGATTCAGGCCAGAGACAACTTTTTATACTGGATATTAAATAAATAAATAAGGCCTAATGTAGCTGCGCTTCATACGCGCTTCATACGCACGCTTTCGTCATTTGCAAACAAACAAACGAAGCTCTGTCCACGGAGCGTCAAAGTTGCATTTGCGACTGCGAACATTTTGCCGCTACGTGGGCCTTAATATTTACGAGAAAAGAGAGTGGTGAAAGCGTTTTTGTCAATGAAGACAAAAAGTAATAGTTTCTACAAAAGAGTATTTTAAATGCAATTTATTGACAATTACACTGTCCGGGATTGGAAAGCGAGGTGTGGTACCTTCCATACAACAAAACACTGCAAACGCTATTTGTCCACACTCATGCGAGTGACGTCCATTGGCCTGATATACAAAAGCTTATTTAAGCAACACAACTCCTGGGCAAGGGCAAAGCCGGTATCAAAACTCATGATCTTTTAGAAAACCAGATTTGAAGGTGGTCGACTGCTGGTTTACTGTCGTATAAATACTTTAAAATATTATTAGGTTTCAGCAAGGTTTTAAATTGACCTGACATAACAAGTTTGAACAAAAATGGACAAACTCATGAATATACAAATAGTCGGCTACAAAAGGCTGAGTTTTGGACGAAAGATGCAACATATTTTGTGGCTTATTATATATTGCATCGTTTGGGGTAGGCCAAAGTGTTTATTTTTGTTCAACTTTCTGAAAAGAAACAGTTTACCTGCAGCCAGTTCAAACAAAAATGCTGGTCTACAACTTATTGCAAGAGGCTTGGCCCTAGTAATAGTTTCCACAAAGTTGTACAATCAATTACACTTCCATATCTCAAAAATAAATGAATCATTTTGGCGCCAAATGAAAGACGAATGAATAGACAGCTAATCAACTTTTAAAAACGAACATAGGTACCTATATATTTTTTATAATCACATCGGTTCATTACATAATCAAATTAATGTGCACTCGTAAACACCTCCAGAGCTGGCTTTCCAAATGTTCCGAGTTATCTACATACATTTGGTGTAGGTGTAGGAGAATGAGAGATAGAACATGTTCTAGTTTTATCAAAGTGGAACTCGTGCAAGGTAAGCCAAGTAAGAAAAAAAAAGTTGTTTACAGAACCACAAATTATATTAAAATTGCATCTCTGCACCGGAAATGGCATTTCCTTCCTCCATTCACACTAAAAATATCGACAGGAGAGCGAGCGCATCTGACAAATACAATCAGCAATCATATCGTTCGTTCGATGCGAACATTTTCAAGGTCCACTGTTAGACGATTTGGCGCCCGACAAAACATACATAAATACTAATATTTTTAAAGTAGATGATGTTGTAGTTGTGTCCTAGATTGTGTCCTGTCCTGGGGACAATTCATAGTGGAACGAAGAACCTCAACTCAACAACCATCACCATTAATAGTCAAGTTAGCTAGGTATAGGTATATACAGTAGATGAGTAGACAATCAATTTTCACCCTAGGCACTAGTCGTATAAATAGAAGTTATACCTACGACAACTACTGTTATCATGATTGATATAAATCGAACTGTTCCGCACAACAATTTGAGCATATAATATGTAGTTTTCCTAACTCAAGTGCTTGGTGGAATTCAATTTGATGAATTGCCAGAACACCAAATCAAAAATAGGCAACTTTTCTATACGCTATACAATTTATTGGCGGCGGTCTTAATTGGCAATTCTCCTCCTCGACATAGAACAAACGTTTTTAATAAATAAATTTATCCAAATTCTAATTATAGCACGTCGCAGTGGTGCCAGTGACATAGCAAAAGGGCAAACGAATTCTCTTCAAATCTCGAACGGAACAGAAAATCATAAGCGGATCCAGTTGAGTAGAGGCAGAAAGATAAAATCATTTTTTTTTTTTTGTTCGACTGGGAAAGGGTTTTTCAATGAAGGGGTTTCTGAATGAAATCTGAAATGAACTCATATGACAACAGAACATTGTTCTATATTCTAGAGGTACTTACCGCAACAAATGATGGACATTAAAATTGTAATTCACTAAAAAATGTTGTTATTTATTCTATTCGTTTGAGAATTCCGGTTGAAAGTGGCTGTGGGGTTTTTCCTTCTTTTTTTTTGTTAGGGGAATGATTAATAGATTTTAATTGTAATAAAACATAAGCACGTTTTTTTATACTTCGCGTAGTCTACCGGAGAACAGACAACTTAAATTCTTTGTTTAAAATTAGACTTCTCCAAATTGACACAAATTAGGTAGTGCAAATATGCTCACTTGTCGTTGAAACCAAATAAAACAAAATCAAAATTTAAAATGAAATAAAAAGGAAAAAATTTCATGGAAATTTTTCTATTCACTTTTCTATTTTCACACACACACACTATTATTTTGCTTTTGGACACTTATGAAATAATTTTTTTCTTAATATTTATTGGATTTCCAACTGCACTTTGTGTGAATTTGTTGTGTTGTTAGTTACACTCGATTGTTTTAGTGTCGAATAAAAACAATGAACAAAACGAAACATTCAATTAAAAATGAAAAGAAAACACTTTTCTCGCGTTTTGATGGCTCATAGCGAATTGAGTATTGAATTTTGTTCTTATTATTTTTTTGGGAGAATTACTTAAAATGACAGCGGCGAAGACAGCTGACTGCGATGTTGTTTTTTGAAATGTCAACTATTGTTCAGAAGAGGTGGGTTGGAAACATAGAATGCGTTGAATAGGTTCGAAATGGTTTGTGTATGGGGTTGGTACGGAGTGTGCACATGATTTATAACAGGTATGGTATTGCGATGATTTTGCTTATTATTTATGTGTGCAATGGGTTTGATATACTTACCTAATAGTGGATTAAAACATTTAACTCGCTAATCTTTTCATTATGCCAACGAAAATAGATTTTTATTTCAGGTCTAAAATTGTTTGTGGCACATTTAAAGTAAAACGACGTTGATATGCTTTTGTAATCGGGTTAAAGTATCTACTCGTGTGGGCGGTTAAGAATCGGGTGGCAAAGAGGTTCACTACGCCGTATTTCCGCTCCGTTCATGCATGTTTGCGACCCCACGCGCAATCCATCTACCCAGGGGGCTTATTCCCCCCAAATGCGAAGGGAAAAAAATGGAAAATTGCAACTCAGAATGGAAAAAACTGGAAAGCACTGGAAATATAATTTTCGCCCTCGTTCGCATTTTAGAATAACCAAAAACGAAGACTGTCGAAATAGAGGTATAGCTTTCAATACGATCCGCCTCGCAATTGGGAATAACCACCCTGACTTTAACTCAGATTGCCCCTAGTCACTCTATTCTTCCTGGCTGAGTGCGGCGAAGCGACACAGATTTCACAACCATGCAGTAGAATGGCATGGGTGATCAACTTAACAGTCTTCCTGTATTTGCCATGGGGCCACCAATGTTCGCAATCCGTCCAGATCCGTTCCTTTGTGAATCACCCTTTATGCACTGTTCTTATTTTATTAAAATTCGAATAAAGTAGTAAATAAGTTTTCTCGAATAAAACAAACTGATATTCACAATTTGTTGGCTATCAAATACAATGGAGTTCATAGATATCCCGCTGACAATTAAGACCAATAGGTAATGTTAATGTTTGTACATATGTACGTAGCGACTTCATATTTTCTTTGTATAACCTCCAGACCTCCTGATGCGTCACTATCTTTTGAAGTCCAATTCATTCCAAATGGAGAACGAATCATACCCATACTTGGTTCAACTGCGGAATATTTAAAAACAATCACCAACAGTGATGGTATATATGCTAACATTTTAGGTGAATGTAACCTTTCTTTCTACTAGCATTTTTGTTTTTCACTCCTAAGGGTATATACTTTATTTCCTGGACGAGGCTCTTGAAGAATTGTACATTTGTCCAACTACCCCTACCGAGAATGATTGTTTAATCAGTCGTTACAAATGGAGTATCGGTACTCATCTATGCCAATATATATCTACCATATTATCTTCATAAAAAAAACTCTTCTAGAACACCATAATACAATAGCGATCCATGCTTTGAAGCAGATGTCTCCAATATTGGTAGACGCACACACTTCGGTGGACTTAAATTTTCCATATCTCCAAGCACTTCCGAGCCTGTACCCAAGGTATATTTTATCCATTCCGTTGTCAAATTCCAAAATGGGTTGTTCTGGTGTTGTGGAATTCTATCGCAATAATGGTGGACAGTACAATGAAGTAAGATTTAATGTTTAGAACAAATTTTGAATGAAGTTGTACAGAAACCGACCGACGCGACGTCCTTAGGCATAATTGTACGGTATAGGGAAATAAGTCCCCGGGAACTAAGTCCACTGAGGGACCCCAGTTCCCACCTAGTGGGAAATAAAACCACTTTCGTGAAGTAGACTTAGTTCCCATGTAAGGTGAGAACTAAGTCCATGTGAGGTGGGAACTAAGTCCACTTTCTTATGGGAACTTAGTACACATTCAATAGTTTAATACGCATTCATCCCCCTGCTTGGGTTTACTGTCAGATTTGCATTATGTGCTAAATTGGGTATATTGAAAGGGGAATAAAACCACTCAAGAGTTTTCGGAACTAAGTCCCTCAGTGGACTTAGTTCACGGGGACGTGCGGTGGGATGGACCGGGCAAAAGGAGGATGAAAAAATGTTACATTTACTACGGTGATTGCTATACGGAAGAAAAGCAGCGTAAACGCCCTATAACGATGCCACGATGCCCACAGAAAATAAAGACGATGCTACCAAAGAATGTTTCTACGAGCTCCTCGAGAAAACATATGAGCAATATCCTAAGTATACGACCGACGTTAAAATCGTCCTAGGTGATTTTAACACCAATATAGGAAAGAAGGACATCTTTGGTAGCATAATCGGAAAGCACAGGCTACACGACACCACGTCTGGAAACGGACTTAGGTTAATTGACTTTGCTGTGGGACGGAATTTTTCTATAGCTAGCACACGGTTTTCTCACCTCAATATTCACAAAGGAACATGGCGGTCACCAGATCATCAAGTTGATCACATTGCGATCAACGCGTAAGGCACTCATACAGTATTCTAGATGTCCGTACTTTCCGAGCGGCCAACATAGACTCGGACCACTTCCTTGTTGTAGCCAACGTACGAATTTCAGACGCCACAACAACGAGGAAATACTGTGAGAAGATTCAAAGTTGAACTGCTACAAACGGAACAAACGACACTAATTATTCCGCTGTCAGGCAGAATGAACCTTTCAACATTGGCGATGAAAGCCAAGACTTCCGTCGACCTGACCAAAATGAAGTGAGGATAGCAATAACCAAGCTGAAGTCCAACAAAGCTGCTGGACCGGCTTAACTGCCGAGCTTTTCAAGGCAGAGGGAGATGACTTGATAGAGAGCATACAACTCGTCTCCAAGATTTGGTCAGAGGAAAGTATGACTGATGAATGGAGCCTCAGTATTGATTGCCCGACCCACAAAAAAGGAGACCCTCTAAACTACGCCAACTATAGAGACATCAGTCTCCTTAACATCGCTTACAAGATCCTGTCTGCCGTACTGTGTGAACGCCTGAAACCATTTTGTCAACTTGTCAGATTGTGCAGAGTGACGATGGAGATCGCGCGCTGCTCCGTGAAGGTCGGAAACAATCTCACTGAGACCTATGATGTCAAAAAAGGATTTAGACAAGCTGTCGATGAGCTGTCATGTGACTTTTTCAACATAATACTTGAGACAGATGATATCGACATCATTGGCAGCGCAAAGCGAGCTGTCATTGGTGCGTTTACAAGTATAAGCACAGAAGCGGAAAAAATGGGTTTAGCGGTGAATGAGGGCAAAACAAAATACACGCTGTCAACAAGAAGCGAGACACAAAATCGTCGAATCGGACAGAACGTCACGATAGGCAGTGGTTAGGGACTTTGTCTACCTCGGCTCCGCTCCTAAATGACATCACATCAGAAATCAAGCGAAGAATTGCACTTGACAATAGCTGTTACTTCAGCCTAAGAAGGCAATTGATTATTAAGGCCTTGTCGAGCAACACCAAGGAGACTCTATGTAAGACCATCATCATCCCAGTCCTGCTTTATGGCGCAGAATCATGGACGCTATCAAAGGCGGATTAAGATCTCCTTGTTCGCTTCGATCGCAAAATTCTTCGAGTGATTTTCGGTCCCGTTGCGTTGACTGGCTTTGGAGAAGGAGATTTAATAGCGTACTCTACGAGCTGTACAGCGACATCGATCCTGGTCAGAAAAGTATGCATCAGTCGTCTAAGATGGTTGGGGCATGTATAGAGCGAATGGACAACAACGTTCCAGCCCGAAAAGTCTTCGATTCCAACCCGGAGGGACAACGCAGTATAGAGGAAGACCTCGCCTTAGGTGGCGCGCAAGTGGTAGGAGACCTCAATCAACTTGGAGTGCGCAACTGGAGGCAGCTAGCCAAAGAACGCGTTAACTGGAGAGGCGTACTGGTTGAAGCCCAGGTCCACCCCGGACTGTAGCGCCACCTAAGTAAGCCAAGCAGCTCTTAAATCAGTGATAAAATCGATGCTGGTCTTGGAAACATACATACATGACCATCTACTAACTTGCAAATAAGAACCTAGTCATTCTTCACTGGATTCCAGGACAGCTTTGCTGGCAACGAAACAGCTGTCTCACTGGCTAAATCGGCGCGACAATACCACTCGGACGCGGACCTGAACCATTCTGTGGTACCAGTAAAAACATTTCAGGGACTATATCAAGAGCTTGTCTCAAATCGAATACAGTGAAGTCTGACTTAAAACGCCTGTGCAGAGCTGCACCAGACAATTCTTCCACATATTCATCATTAATCTGAACAAAAAAAAAACATAATCAGTGGACATGCCCTCATGAGAAAACATCTTCACCGCATTGTAGTCCCGCCGCGCCGGTCCCTATATGCAGACCCTGATGCCCTGAGAGTGATGAATCCTTTCTTCACATATACTGATGGAATGACCGGCTCACTTTCGTTCGCCTCAGACATAGAAATACCCTTGACGATGAAATCGTTATTTCAGTAAATCTTACTGACATAACCCAGAGAAGATCTTTATCTTCTTGACTGCCTCCGGAGTGAAACGATGGCTCTAGGATCTCACCAGGGAAGGCTCCTTTAAAAAAAGACCAAAGTGCCATTAGCATTAGTTGTTTTCCTTCGCCGTTTCGGTTCTGTCTACCTTTAATAATAAAAAATGGTATCCAAATAGGTTGACGTTGAAAAGTGTCACTTCCTTTTACAAAATTGTGCAGAAGCCTTGAAACAAAATGAAGAAGCTATTTTGTTCGCTAAATACAATGAGGCACAGTTTAAGCTGCAAGAGCTTTTGGAAATGTATGCACCTGGAAATTGTGATCATGGGTCCTACAATTTTTTAAATGAAGTAGTGGTGCGTATACTTATGATTATGTTTAATTTATTTACAATCCTAATGGAACTTCACACGATCGCGGTCCGATCGATCGGTCCGATTGTAATTGTCGACATTTAATCGGCTGCTAAGTCGGGATGCCGACAAAGGCCGAACATTTGTGTGAAGGGCCGTTACAAATTATCCTGCCATAGAATTTTGATTGCCCCATAAAGTTTTGATCTTTTAGCTTTTCAAATTGTTAAAAAATGGTTAAAAAGAAGTTATTTTTATATTGATTGCACAGTTAGAGTTAACCACCAACTTTTATGGGATGCATATCATTACTTGGAGTATTCTTTGATATGATGTGATGTATATCTGTTTCCATTTTAGTCAATAGCTCGTAATTATACCCAAGCGATGTCATCGTCCGTGTTCTTAGAAAGGCAGAGTGAGTTAGTACAAATTGTTACCACCGACAAAGCTTATAGTTTTCGACAAGGAAAAGATGAGCAACGCGAACATGGATCCATTATGCGAACAGTAGCATCCGCTGACTTCCAAACAACTTTGATGAATCGAAAAATTCGCGGCATAATCAATGTCTGCAATAAAAAATGCCTTTCACAATTTTCGCGATTGGACAGACAGATTTTACAAGCTTTTGCCAAAATGTGTACACTTTGGTATATTATTGAATATACTAGCGGTTATGTGAAGAAACAGGTGATTTTAAAGTGTTCAAATAAGGCTTTCCCTATATGATAGTTTGCTAATTCTTTCTAGAAAAGCTTAAATGAAAATATCACGAGTCTGATTAACATGCAACTGCAAAACGCTGGAGATTTTGACAAAAGGCTGTGGGTTTCGATACCATCGGATCTATCAGTGCTGAATTCGTCAGAAAGCGATGTTCCTTTTATCTTTAGAATCTCATATAATTTTTTTGTTTAGATGGTATTACTCTCTAGAAGCATCTTTTGAACGGAAAAAGCTGGCAAGCGAACTAGTTGAGATGATAAGCCGTACAAAAGGGCAGATTCCTGTTGCCGAGCAAGCTCTTCGGGACTTTATTGTGATGGTGGAACAATGCCACCGCAATGGCGAAGAAGTCGACTATCGACATACGGTATTGTGTGTTCAGTGCTTATACCAATTGCTGCAAGGCTGCAAGAATGTCGCCACTGAAAAAGAGGTAATTGTATTTACGCGTTCATTATGTAGTTGAAATAATCAACCCGCGTCCATTTTGGGTAACTACACTTAACAGCAAATAAACCGGGCCACCCGCTACGTTCGAATCGAACTCTTGGCATGTCGAAAAATTTGTTTTCAGCAAAGTATCAAAAGGTATTCTATATGAGCTGTTTTTCCTGTTCTTTCTTTTTCCCCTGCAGAAGACTATCGTGGAATCCGCCTGGGGGAATTATTCACGGAAAAAAATATTTTGGTATCGTCGAATCCGCAAAGTGAACAGAGTTCCCTGTGTGGGTAATGTGAATGAGTTTCACTATATCGTTGAAAACGTTCAAATCGAAATCGTTCCCGAACAAAATGACATTTCTCGCCCGCATCAAAATCATTGCGGATCTTGGTTGTTGCACGTCGTGAGAATTTTTTTTTAATTTACATACAAATCAGCTGCTTTATTAAGCCGAACATTTGTAACAGAACTGTACAATATTGAACTTTATTAAAATCAAAAAATAATAATCATTCCAAAAACATTTCATCCGGAAGTTCCATGCTCCTCTTAACCTGTCTCGTATTCTTCTTTGAGAACACCGCTCATTTCGTTCTTCCTCTTACATATGCTTCCAAAAATAGAACAATGGCATCCAATATTATTATTAAACACTTCATTTTTATTTAAATCATTTTTAAAATAAATTTCATATGCCTCCGACGAATGCAGCTACACAGATTTGTATTGACAAATGAAGGACAGCCGTTTGACAGTGAAACTACCTTTCCCAAAAACGTGTCGATAAGGAAACGTTTCTTACGGATTCCACGATAGCAGTAGAAAGTGAAAGGGAATCGAATAGGAAGTGATAGTCAATTCCGACGGACACCACGATAGGGGTGTAGGTATGTATGTTACTCATTCTCCTTTGTGTGTAGAGCCGCTCTCGATCTTCTCTGAAGCGTCATATTCTAGAGGAGTTGTTTAGCTGAACATACCTACCGGTACCTACTCTTGATTGAACCAAGGGTTTCAAGGAAGTTGTTGAGTTGTCTCTTGGTTGTATTTCAAATTTCGGTAATGTCGTACACAACCTTGATAGAAAAGTTGTCTATCAAAACACAACAAATATGGAGGTGGTTGTATATGAGTTGTTAGTTAATTTGGTTGTGTGAAAGTTGAGTTGAATTGAAGACAACTCAACTAAGTTAGGGACATTAATCTATGCTGGTAATTCGAAACAATCGTTCGATTGGTGACAGCCATGTTCCTTTATGAATAAACATTGCGGTAAGAAACCATGACGTCGTGTTGGCTACAGCAACGTTATATCTGCTTAGTTGTTAGGTTGTGCTTCCAGTTTGTACTAATAAAGATGTCCGCCTTGCCTATTTTGGCGGAGAAATAGTCTTTGATAGCATCATTTTTTCCTTAAGCGAATTTTCCTTTAATGCGGATTGTATATCCCAGGTGTTCCCTAATTGTGCGTCGCGACGGCCTGGGGCGTCGTATGGCGATATCCTTAGGGTGTCGAAAGTTTTATTTTTTCACTGCTGTAAGACTCCGAACTTGCTTCGTGGCTGGCACTCGTATATTTGCCTGCCACTCAAAATTAAATAAGGGGTTTTCAATTGGTATGGGTTGTTGCCAGCCAGATTCGACCGCGGGAGCATTGCCGCGGTCCATGAGAGTGTAGAGGAGTCAATTCCTCGCCGTGCATAAGAAATCGGTCTTTCGCAGATTCTAATATGGCGATTTTTTCATCGGGACATCGGATTTTTACCCGTACAAGATCCAACTAATCCAGGAGCTCAAAGTTTATGAACATAGACAAAGCCGTTTGTTCGCTGACTTGGCTTCGGAGCGTTTGGAAGAGGATCTCCATTTTGGCCGAAAAATCATCTTTAGCGACTAGGCGCATTGCAAAATTGCCATAAATATGGGACGACGATATTTCAACGTCGATCCGTCCTAGGGACACGCAGTATGACAAAGATTGGGAACCCCTGGTCTATCCTATGAAACTGAATGCTCGCAAGAATAAAGTCTTAGTTTTAAAATACGTAACACTATATATCATTATCATAACACTTTGTACGAGGTCAATTTTTAACTGTATTATATTGACACAAATTTTAAATAACCTATATTATTTATGAATATTCAATAATTAAAGCAAATTTAATTTATATTTCGGCAGGAGTGAGTTACGTAAATGCGTAATCTTATATTCTTTTTGCAGTCTTTTGCGATGATAATTGCAAGTTTTTGCTATAATATAGTTGTTGATGGTACACCAACCGCAAAGAGCTCAATTTTTGGCCGATACAACCTGTACGCAAGAGAATTAATCCGTTTTGAAATTGTTCACTTTCTTATACAGGTAAATGGTTATAACAAAGTGTAGGCTTAAGAGTCCTTAAAAAAAACGTTCGTTTCAGGAAACCCAGTTACTAAGACAACTTAATACAGATGATCAACATTCCGTACTTGATATGATCAAAGAATTCATTATTGACATGAGTTTACCGCGTTTCAAACTTAGCACATCAAGATTTAGTAAGCTCAATCAAAACGGCAATATACGAAAATTGGAATTGCAAAACAATTTTGAACTTCGTTCCTTGATTCAGTCAATTTTGCCTGGGCTTGCAAATATTTTGGGACACTTTAAATCGCAAATATTTCAGAAAAACTTTCCCAATTTTTCACTCTTTCAATATTTAGAGGAAAACAATCTAATGTGTGTTGATATAATTTTGGCTATAAGTCCTTTATAAAAATTCATAAATACGAGTAATATCTTCGTACAATGGAATAAGCTATTATACATACCTAACGCATTTTCTTACGATTACTATTGGATTTATTTTAAAATATTGCACTGAGAGAATACACGTTAATTGCGGATACAAACAAGTGTTACTCATTTGAAAGGTAGGTATATGCGGCTCAATCATTACTGCAAAACGAGGAAGGCATATGCTGGTTAGTTAACCGGCTCCTTTTCCTATCATACAGGAACAGTACTGGGGCCCTACTCTCTATTTCGTTCTGATAGTCAATCCTATTCGAAATTCCTTTTCGTTCCGATTTTGAATTGATTTTCTGCAATGCTTTCGAAATACTTTTTCTTTTCGCCTTAATTTTTTTTTTATCGAGCCAACAATTTGCAAAGGGACATTGGAAGAACTATTACCAGTAGGCAGAGTATAGAGGCTCTAACCCTCAACGAAAACTGAAAGCGACGAAACGGGTCGACCTAGGTCCTAGGCGAATGACATTTTGTGAGAGGACTTCTTTTTAGGCCCTACGAACTAAGCCCAACCTAACTCCCACTAGCCAAATGAACTAAGTCCTACCAAATATTTAGTTTGGGAGATAGTTCGTAGTTCATTATGAACAAATTCACAATGAATTTAGTCCCAATTTGAGATAAGTGGGAGTTAATTCATTTAACTTGTTTTGACGAAAAAATAAATCTTACATACACCCAAACCTCGTACTTAATCCAAATCCAACAGTGACCCCAAGCAGGGGGTTTGCAGGGGCGCAGCATGCCCCCCATACATATTCCACTGTGCCTAATGGGAGATCAAATGGATGATCAATTTCCGTACTTGGCGTACCTACCTACATTTAGATCTCATTACTTTTCGTGGCTGACTAGTTACAGACTTATTTAGTTTTTTGTTTTATAAAATAACCTGGCTGTTTTTCTACATTAATGTTTTTGGTGTAACTCACATGAGTAACATTTTGCATGACTTGTATGCAGTTGAGGGTATCAAAGCATCGGTCAGGCCGATGATAACACATTTGCTTGTTTTTTATAAAGGGTGGGTTGGTTTTCGTATTTACCGCAGCACTGCGACCTGAGTAGGTAGGTATTTTGTTTAAGCCCCGACGGGGGACAGCAATAATCTGCCACCGAACATAGGTTAGGTTAGGTTAGTTTGTATAAGGAGCGAGAGTTCATCATAGGAGAAATAGGCACCATATTGGGTCCATCGTCATCCCTGGGGAACCTTTACGGACAAACTCAAAACCAATTCGGCCAAACACTTAATTTCCCTATAGATATATATATATATATATATATATTTTTTTTTTTTTCAATATAGCTCAGGCCACAAGGTTTTCAGGCCCTGTGGACACCGACCATAAAGAGAAGCGAAATAAAACAGTTTTTCCACACCTACGGCTCTGCGAAATAAGACCCCAAAAATAAATGAAATAAGGCCTCAAAATGTGGGATAAATTTTTATGAAATGAAGCTACAAATTTTTGTTGGATTTATTCTCTATTTTCAAAAATGATAATGCAAAAGAGGTTTCGTCTTGATCTTGATATTACAAAAGCGGAATTTTTTAAACACACTGGGGATGACCTTGGCAGGAGTGTACACCAACTCATCTGCAAAATATGGTCGGAGGAAAGTATGCCCGACGATTAGAATCTTAGTACCATCTGCACCAACTATAGAGGCATAAGACTTTTAAACACCGCCTATAAGATCCTGTCTAGCGTATGATGTGAAAGTCTTAAGCCGTTTGCTAACCATCTAATTGGTAAGGCGCAAAATATACGACCGCCCAAATCTTCACATTACGTCAGATCATGAAGACAACCCAAGAATTTATTATCGATACCCACAACCCATCACTTGTTCATCGATTTTAAAGCAGCCTACGACAGTAGGCGTATTTTTTTGGGAAGTGAGTATAACTGTTGTGGGCGCAGTAGCGCAGTGGTTAGTGTGCTGGACTACTGTGCGAGGGATCCCAGGTTCGATCCCCGGAAAAACACAAATTACATCTTAAGGGTTTTTCTACTGCGCCACCTCTCGCGAACGTCTGACAAACATCCGAGAGTATGACTGTCCTGAAAAAGCTTCTCAATTCAGCCGTTCGGACTCGGCATAAAATTGTAGGTCCCTTCCATTCGTTCCAAAAATAGAAACTCACACAAAACGATTGGTTGCGAGAAGCTAGGCCTTGGGTGTCTACCGCCTGTCGCGCCGCCTATTTTTTTTTTTTTTTTTTTTTTGAGTATAACTGTTAGTGCAGGTCAGTTCTGGCACAACAAGCAATACCCGGCACCAAATACAGTAAAAGCACTGTAACATTCATTGGTGACCCCGACGTTATGTGGCCAAATATTTTTGTCTGCCTGAACAGTGAGGAGGAGTTCTTGGAGCGCTACTTAACCAAAGATATTCTAGTTCATGCACTGGTAATATCAAGATAATTCATGGTACAAGAACCGTGAAATATCAAACTAAATACAGTAAAAGCACTGTAACATTCAATAACAAAACCAAAAGTGAGTATAACAATTTTGCATGTAAAACAAAAAGTGAGTATAACATAACCAAAAGTGAGTATAACAGTTTTGCATGTAAAATTAAAAGTGAGCTAGCTATAGATTCTCAAAAAAATACGCCTAGTGTAAATAGGGATGAACTATAAGAGGGCCATTGCCAGCTTTGGAATTACTGCTAGACTGATACGTCTTATCAGGATACGTCTATTCCGTCAAAATTGGTAGCGGTTATACCGAAACCTTCGACACAACCGGAGGGTTAAGACAAGGTGACGCACTGTCATGAAGTTATTTCAACATTAGGCGTATTTTTTTGAGAATCTATAGCTAGCTCACTTTTACTTTTACATGCAAAACTGGTATACTCACTTTTGGTTTTGTTATATTCACTTTTGGTTTTACATGCAAAACGGTTATACTCACTTTTGGTTTTGTTATACTCACTTCCCAAAAAAATACGCCTATTGTGCTTGAAAAGGTAATACGCAACACCCTGGCCAGTACATCAGTCTATCTTTAATAAATCAACACAATTACTTGGGTTTGCTGAGGACATTGATGTATGAAGAACAAGGCGAGCAGTAACCGGTGCTTTCACTACAAGGAGTCAGCAGCAAGCAGAATAAGACTGACTATAAAGGAGGACAAGACGAAGTATGTATTATGCTTTCATCAACAAAAGACAAATCCCACCACTGACTTGGTCAGAACGTGACAATTGACAGGTCCAACTTCGAGGTAGTCAGTGAATTGAATTGTCTACCTGGGCACAGCTGTAAATGAGGAAATCAGCGCGGAAATCAAACGTAGAATAACTCTTGCTAATCGCTGTAAGCAATTAGGAATAAAGCCCTATCTAGAAGAACTAAGAAGATACTATACACTCGTCATCCCAGTCCTGGTATATACTAAACACTAGTCATCCCAGTCCTGGTATATGGTGCAGAAGCATGGACCCTTACCCAGTCGGATGAAGGCTCCCTTGGTGTATTCGAGAGAAAAGTCCTACAAACGATTTATGGTCCTGTTTGCGTCGACCAAGAAAACAATGTCTAGTGAAGAATATACAACAACGAGCTATACGTGCTGTATCCTAGTAAAAAAAATCCGTATCCAGCGGTGAAGACGGCTCGGCCATGTAGAGCGGATGAACATCGACGCCATACCAGAGGGAAGGAGACGCTACGGAAGACCTCATCTTTGATGGAGCGACCAAATATAAGGAGACCTCGTACTGCTTGGAGTGCGAAATTGACGAAGGCAAGCTAGAGGGGAATATTATGCCCCTATTATGTAACTACAACTAAAGTTGAGTTGTCTTTTGGTTTTATGTAATTCAAAATTCGGTATTGTCCGTATTGTCATACACAACCTTGATATAAAAGTTGTCTCTCAAAACACAACAAAGATGGTAGTGGTTGCCTATAAGTTGTTAGTTAGTTTGGGTTGTGTGAAAGTTTAGTTGAATTGAAGACAATTCAACCCAACTAAGTTGAGTTGTCTTACATAATAGGGGCATTAAGCAAGGCACAGGAGCACCACACTTTGTAGCGAGATCAAAAGTAAGTAAGTTGATTTTACAATGGACGGGGGTTGGTCTGAGTTGGCATATGTTAGTCTCTATGTCAAATCATAATATAGAGGTCTCGTTGAATACGTGCCAATTGGTAGTAACTACTAACATAACAGTGGAACTAGCTACGTTTAACCATATTTTAAATTAATAAATGGATCACTGCATTCGTTTTAAAGTTCTACGTATATAAGCAAATTTAAAGTGACTCACCCCGTTTGTGTGTAGTTGGGCATTCCCAAATCATGTGATGAGCTTGTAAGATGTTGTTTTTGTTGATTTTAGCATTTTTTATATGTTATTGATATATGTATCATTTTATTATCTTGTTATATTAATAAATACATTTTATTATACTTATAATATTACTTTCCATTTAACAAAACCGATTGTATTTTGAACTTCACTTACCACTTAACTATTTAAAAACCAACTGTCCACTTTCTGACTCCACAACTTTTTTTTTATATTGAATCGGTTGCCTATAACAAAACTTCTCGTACATCCTAGACTCCAACCGTACAACAGCCAGGTGATTCCTCGTGTTATAATTCGATGATTAAAGCGTGAACTCACCACTCTATTCGTCCAAAGGCATTCATAATAGTCTACTCAGATGAACTTGCCGGCGAAATCCCGCGGAACTCGAAGCGAACTAAATGCGAATAGCTTGGTTTGCCTTGAAAGTGATTCGGAATTGAGTTATCTCCTTTTTGAAGAATTCGAGTATGTACATGTACAGTGAGCGTCAAAAGTGAGTGAAGGCCACTGCTGTTTTCATTTGTCTTTGGAGCTTGGAAAACTTCTTACAGATTGTTGGTTTTTTAAACCTTTTTGCAAGATCCTAAAATCTAAGTAAGTCAGAAGATCAGTACATACTATGCAGGTTTAAACTAAAGAGCATTGGTGTTCAGGACATCATTAAGATATTAGAATAACAACAAACAATTGCGTGAGCGAGTTTCATGGGTCACTTTATTTATCACAAGTAACAAAATCAAATTTGGCGACATTTTTCAATCACATAATCTTTCCATCGTCATTTTGTTCTCAATTCGATGAGGTTTTACTCTTCGTTCTTCGATGACTATGGGACTGTGACCTCTTTCAAGTCTTCTCTCAGATTTGTCTTTTTTTGTACTGTCGATTTCAAAGTACATAAGGCTCGAAATAAATTGATTTTCATGTTTTCTACGAGTAGGAGTAGTATAGTATACCAGTTTGAATGCAAACATTCAATACTTTTAACAAAAATGTTCTTAATTTTATCAACCTCGACCGAACCATCTAATCCATTACCTTTTTGAAAACATAAGCACACATGTTTGAACAAAAGTATTACGAACAATTTACCTTTAGCATAGTTTATTAAGTCAGGTAACAGAAAAAAACAAAAACATTCAAATGAGAATCGACTTTCTGCGTTAACGAAAATTCAAAGATTAACTGGGAAATAAATTTAGTACCTATTTCGTCCTCCCCCTCCCCTTGAGCGGCCACCACCGAATCCTCCACCATCTCGGCCTCCGCCGAATCCTCCACCATCTCGACCTCCACCGAATCCTCCACCATCTCGACCTCCACCGAAACCTCCACCATCTCGGCCTCCACCAAAACCTCCACCATCGCGACCACCACCGAAACGTCCACCGCCTCTACCGCCACCTCCGCGGCCACCAAACTGGTCCATTTCATTGGCACGCTTCTCCTTCATTACCTGGAAACGGCGAGCCATATCTCTGAGCTCATCAGGCACTTCTTGGTCAGCCTCTTCTAGGATTTCAATCAGCTCCTTCGCAGATCCCCAATCAGAGCGTGTCAGGAAACTTAACGATGTACCAAGTCGTCCGGCCCTACCGGTACGCCCAACTCGATGCACGTACTCTTCAATGTTACGAGGAAAATCAAAGTTAACCACATATCTAGAGAGTGGAGGATATTTATAAATCTGAGTAGTTTTGAACAGAAAACTCACGTTATATCCTCAATGTCAAGGCCACGCGATGCAACGTCAGTTGCAATTAGAAGTTTCACTTCGCCCGATGAAATATCTGCAATCGCTTGCTCTCGATCGGCCTATAAAAAAGACATTTGAGATAAATGCAAAGAACGAGCTTTAAGAAAGGATTACCTGGTCTCGAGATCCATGAATGCACTGACACATAACGCCCTCCAAGGAGAGATCGCTTGACAAATCGTCAGCGCGAACTTTTTTCCCGCAAAAGATGATCGCCTTATCATGCGGTTCCATCGATCTGATGAACTCACGAATCTAAAAATAAAAAGCAACGGGCTTAATGTTACTGGGCTCTCATGCGGCCAGTGAATAACTTACTCTAAAAGACTTATCATCGTCGTCCATAATTTCAATCACTTGTCGCACGGTGTGCACAGCAGCCAAGTCCAGTGTACCGACGCACACTTGGATCGGGTTCTTCATGTAACTCTGTGCCAATCGACGAACTCCTGGCGGCCAAGTGGCACTTGTCATCACAGTTTGTCTATCGGGACGAATGTCGAGTAGAACTTTACGGATTTGGGGCTCGAAACCCATGTCAAGCATACGATCGGCTTCGTCCAAAATAAGGAATGTTATGCTATTAATATTGATAATATTCGCTTGAACAAGATCGTTCAATCGGCCAGGTGTCGCTATGATTATCTCGACGCCACCCTTAATATTTCCGATTTGTTCGCGGCGATCACCACCTCCATATACACAGACACTGAAAAGGAAACAATCAATATGAGAACCTATCCAGCAGAATCTACTCACGCTTTCATTCCACGGAAAGAGTACTTTCCGACCTCTTTCTCAATCTGGAGAGCCAATTCTCGAGTGGGGGCTAATACGAGAACATTGGGCCCGCCACGTTCTGACCTCGGTACCGGTTGGTACTCAGTGTGAATCATAGCGGGCAAGAGGAAAGCCAGCGTCTTGCCAGTGCCAGTCTGGGCTATGCCAATCATATCTTCGCCACGGAGTAGAACCGGCCAAGCTTGTGACTGTATAGGGGACGGTTTTTGGAAGCCCTGCAAATTATTCGTTCGCATTTATTTACATCTATATTAGATTGCTGTTAAAAGTTCAAACATAGTTTTATTGGAATTGACTTATACAAAGGAATCATCTGCACTCGAATCTTGAGCTTTGTCAAGCGCAAAGCTCTACACATTCACCAGTTTTGAACGCTACTTTTTGGTCGATAAAACGTCTGCTGTGACGCCAAGTCTCAATATCCTATAATACCTACCAAGGATACGGTTTTTATGATCGACGATTTTTTTTTTTATAATTAAAACGCGCTAAAGAGGTTATGAGCTCATGACTACTTTTATAGTGTAATGTGATTTACACAGTACGGGCATTAAGGAAATTGGGATAGAGAAGATAGGAGGTTCCGATGCACATTGGTTTTTAATGTCTGTAAATTGTATTAAGGAGGAAAGACAGCGCTGGACAAGGCATTTCACACTCGTGTTGTACGAAGATTGCTGAATGGTAAACTGATGGGAATTCTTAGCATGGCGAGTATTGCGGTTGAACTGCTGAAGGGGAGGAACGCAACTGGCAATTTCGTGTCTCCGATTAGTTTCAGCGCACGATTTTGGATCCTATCCAGTAGGTGCTATATGGTTTTCGGCGCACCAGGCCAGATATGAGAATTTTACTCAAGTTTGGGGCGAATGAACGCCTTATATGTAGCCAGATCAGAAGGGTTAAAATATTTCTTGCACCGTGCGAAAAAACCTAGACAGTTCGCAAAATTCTTGGCGACTTCGTGTATATGGTCATTCCAACGAAGGTTGTCATGAACGCACATACCGAGAATCAAAAGTTCTTTAGGTTTCGGTGATGCAAGTGCCATTAATGAATAATGGCTGTAGATTCGGGTTTTACTTTAGAGGCAGCAGACAGTATTGTGTTTTTGAAGCATTAAATTCCAATCTATTGGCTGAACGCCATTTTAAAATGCCGTCAAGGTCGGAATTTAATGAGCTTAACATACAAGGCCGTTCCAAATCTACGGCCGAAGAGCAGGGACGTGAGTCCTGGAAAGAAATTGAGTGCTGTCATCAGCGAAGTTGGATTAGAAGTTGCAGACAAGAAATCATTTATGAAAATGAGAAAGAGAGTCGGAGACAGAACGGAGCCTTGGGGAACACCAACATTTATACGGTGAGTTTCAGACTTGAAACCATCCAATACAACTTGAATTTAACGGCCAGAGAGGAATTTTCTAATCCATTGAATGGGATACGCATCGATTTATGGGACGCATTTACGACAAAAAAGCTTGGTGCCAAACTCTGTCAAATGCCTTTGAAATATCAAGCGCAACAATCTTCGATTCACCGAAGTGATGGAGAGATTGATTCCATTTCTCGGTGAGATAAATCATCAAATCACAGGTGGATCTGTTGCCACGAAAACCGTACTGCCGGTCATTGAGGAGTTTCCGTGATTCAAGTCAAAGAATTGACGTACAGTGACGGCAAAAACATTCCGGATTTTTTCTTGATATATGTAATATTTTTCTTAACATCAAGGAGAAATCCTTTAACTTAATACAATTAATAATTTGAAGAATTCCATTAGAAACCTTTATAGTTACCTTTAAAATATAATACCTTTACAATATACCTAATATAAGGAAAATATTATAGAAAAAATCCGGAATGTTTTTGCCGGCACTGTAAGTGCTATGGGTCGGTAATTGGTGGGAGAAGAAGATTCGCCTTTTTTAGGGACGGCCTGGACAAAGGCAGCGAGCAGATTAGCTTTGTCTAAAGAGCCGACAGCTGGAGTGTCATTATAAATGAGTGTTGGGATTGATGTTGAGGCCGAATTCTTAATATTTTTTTTTTATTTCTGGCTCATTTAAACTTTTTTTGGTTTTCCTCAGATGAGTAGGCTTTGTAGGACCGAAAATTCAATTCCCTTAATCTAATACCTTCTTTACAGCTCAAGTCATACCACGGGTTTTCTTTTGGTTTGATACTCTTTATGATATAAAGGATTTCATACCTGAGGTGAATATATTTGATACCATATGAGCGGCGGCACCCACGTCGTTATTGAGCATAACGACCAAAGAAGCTGTTAAGTCCGCTCCAGTTGGCTTTCTCGTGTTGCAACACAGTTCTTTTCGGAGTTTTTTCTTTAACTTTGTGCAAGAATCAGAATAATGAAGCATTATCGCAGTTGCTTGGATGCGTTCCTCTAAGTCTAAAATAACTCTTTTCTGATTTTGCGTCAGGTTCCTTGCGGATGGCATTATCAATGTAGTTTATTGGCGACAGTGGGCTGAGTCTTGGGATTCCAAAAAGTGTAACCAAATTAAATAGTACGTACTAATGAAAATTGCCTATTTTGGGTTGAACCCCTGGTTTATCAAGGAAAGCCCCCCGACCATAGACAACGCTTTCTTTTGTCTAAGGAGCTGTAAGGAGTTATACTGTTGTGCTTATTAAAATACTACCAGAAGGAATTCTAAGAAATATCTTATAAAAAAGTTATACCTATACTGCTGTTTCAGCAGCGGCAACACTATCGCTGCCAAAAAATTTGATTTCTTTTGTTTCTCTTAAACTCTTGTACTTGAGTTCTTCTAGTTTCATCGACCCAATCAACTTGTGCACGCTCAGCAATTTGCCGTTGCTTGCAAGCATTCGGCAATTATGCACGTTCTTATTGCGAGAATGCAACATCATTGCTGCAAAATGAATAAGCAGTCATTGATATCTCTCGGTATCAAATTTCGAAACGCACGTCATTTGAGCAATGCGCTCCAAACTCACATGTTTGAAACTATACTCCAATCTGAATAGCATAAAGAATAAAGATAAATTTTGCTATGGGTAAAGTTAGCTATAGTTTTCAGCTTTGTTCAAAATAAAATATATTCTGTAGATGTTGTCTGGTGTAGAATACAAGAATAGAAAGCCAAATTGTGCAATTCGTACAATTCAGCAAATATAATTACATATTTTTAAAGAGACTTCGATTATTGAAGCACTTGGAGAATTCTTTGCGGAGGTGAAGCAAATAGTACAGCGCACGACAGTTGCTAGAAAAATTTTCTAAGATTCGACAGAGCACCAGAAAAGATTAGATACTTAGTAACGCTAAAAAATTGTCAAATTAACAATGTAAATACCACTTTGTCTGGCATTTGCGGCCTTATAAAGAACCCACCTGTTTACGAATTTCCTCCATCAAATCGGGATACTGTCCAAAGCACTGCTCGAACTTCCACACCGGATTCGGGATAGGGTCCGATGAATCGGCGTTTTCCTTGAACAGTCTATCAACCGTGGTGTTGTTGTTCTCAGCTCTCATACGTGCAATCTCCTCTGGAGGCATATTGGTAACCTCTGGTACTTCTTCGTAAAACTTCTTAATCATCGGTGGGCATTGTGCCCAACGCTTAGCGCGCTCTTCCTCCTAATTACAGAGACAGTTAGGTACCTAGTGCATTTCAACATGTGCTTTTTACTTTGCCAACTTACCGCAGTTTTATTTAGCTTATCCCAATCGATGACTGGCATTTCTTCCACTTTATCAGTAACACCATACCCACAGACAAACTCAACTTTATTCGATTGTTTCTCTAGCTGTTTGTTAATAAACTTTACAGCGTCGTCTACTGAATTTTGTTCATCTCCCGATACAGTTACTGTGTTCGAATTTCGGTCAACATTAACACGAACCGAGAAATCCGACTGAATTTTTTTGATGTTCGCTCCAGCTCTGCCAATTATGGCTCCAACATCATCAGAAGATATCGAAATATTTTCCGAGCACTGCGCCGATCGACCCCTATTGGAATTCCTATCTCCATCCCCATCTCGGGTATCCCTCCTTCGATCAAAATCACGTCCATTACCTCCACGATAACCACCATTGCGGTCATCATCACGTCGACGATAATCAGAGGAACGATTATTATAATCACGATGATCATGCTGATCGCTATAGCCATGCCGCCCTCCACCTTGGCGTTCCGAACGAGGTGCTTCGTTATAGGACTGCGAGGAATAGCTTACTGTTTGATTTTGCGAATGTGAAGATGTATTGTGACCAGTGTCGTTATCCCAATCCTCTTCGTAAGCATCGTGTGCTGATTGATACCGCGACATCTTATATTATTATTTGCTGTTTGTTTTCTTAAATTATTTTAACAAATCTACTGAAGTCGAGCATCAGTGATTTAAAAGAAGGGAGATTCCCAATTTACAGCTACTTCGTACCGGGTAGTAAAGTAATACTTTTGTCTCTTTCATTCAATATACAAAATATCTAGCTTTTCATCAATTATTGCAAATGCATGCTTCTACATTTACGTAACATTACATATATGAGCACGTTGCGTCGCGTAATACAGCGGTGCGCTTGAATGGAAAAGTAACATCAAACCGAACCGCTGCACTAAAAAGGCTTATGCGAGAAACACATAGCACAAACAAACAGTCAAAAAAATACATTTCCATGAAAATAATTTTTTTTTATTTTCCAAGTGTTTTGATGAGTTTTTGGTATTTTTATTATGTAGGTACATGTTTTAAAAGTGTTCTATTCATATTGCCATACCTATTATCAGATAATCGGCCCTAGCGAGGTATCCGTCGGAACGGAAAATTCTCCGATTTCATCGAATCGGAGGATTTTTGCTTCGAGGTATACTTCGGAACAGCTTTTCGGAACTTTGTTCCGACAAATATGTAACGCACACTGGCATTTTGCCTTTCAGTGCGATGAAGTGCGTTTGTACTGATATTTTTGACAGCTTCAACATACGAATTTTCTTCCGATATGCTCCGACAGGAATTGGTTGCGGAATTTGTTTACGATTTGCAGTGAAGTGTTGATAAATGAAAGCAATAAAGAAAAAAACATTTTAGCAAAGTAGGTAATTGGTTGTATTTGTTGCTTCAATTTGTGTTTCCAGGACAAAAACAAACGAAAAAACAAGCACTAAATAGGAAAACCACGATTGAATAATTTGCTGTTTATGGTGCAAAGATAACAAGAGATTCCACATTTGTAAACAAAAAAATAGAATAAACGACAGCACTGAGTGAGAGCTATCCTGTCAGCAGTTTTGCTGAACTCGCTGAATGTTGCAAAAAGTGTGTCTGCTTCGACAACCCAACGATTGGACGTTGTTTTCGTGGCGGTTTAATTTAAAACGACTTCAAACAACTCGTTTTGAAAACTGCAATATCTAATTACGATAGGATACTGTTTTAAGGGGACTGCCAATAACTTCGTGCACTTCGAGGAGGTGAACATTGTAGATGCGGCTTGGGTTTATTCCCTTGGCATCGCCTAATTAACTTCAAAACAGGAAGTACGTACTGAGATATGTCGTTTAACGGTTACTGGAGTTAGGTTTGCGCGCTAGTGTAAATGTTCATCCATACAAACCTTTACGAAAGCTTCAAATATTGAAGTCACAGCTCCATATCAATCGTTCATTTTTTTATCATATTTGAAATGAACACAACACTTTAGATTCAAAGCTAAGAACACCTAAACTTAGTTTGTATGTATGTACTAATTAGTATTATGCTCCTTTTCTGTTTTCCATTGGGAATAGTGCATCTTTTTCTTATGGGCAAACATATTGGCACCGGAATTAAATGTTTTCGTACAAAAGGTACATTTGTACAATACTTCTCCTGTGTGCAGCGTCATGTGTTCCTGAAACGGTATTATTAAAAATATGATCTACAATACCCTTCTCTTTTACCTTTAGTGATACTGCTCTCTTGAAAGCCTTCTCACATAAGGTGCATTTAAATTTACGCTCACTAAAGTGCACATATCGCTTATGCTTGAGTATAGCATTTCGCGACGGTCCGGTCTTTCCACACAATTCGCATTTGTGTACTGTACCCTCATCATCATGCAACCGCATGTGGGCTCGCATTGTGTGTTCGTTCTTCATCCACGCATTGCATATTTTGCATTGCACCCGTGGCAACGATTGTCCCATATGTTCCAGCTGGTGTTTCTCGAAAAATACTCGACTCTTAAAGATTTTAGCACATATTTCACACATATGGGCATATGACTTCATATGAACCACGCGGACATGAACACGCAACAGAGCATCTGTTGCATATCTAAGGGAAGCTATTGTTTAATTGTAATGCAAGTTGAATGCAATCTACTTACGGTTTTCCACAATCATGGCAAATGTACTTCTTTTCTTCTGGGCGCAAATGTGTCAGCTTGTGCTGATCGTAACGATATTTTTTTATGAACGTCTTCTCACAGTACTCGCATTGGAACACACTAGAGTTTGAATCAATGTGAGTTATCATATGGGCTTCTAAGTGTTTCTTGTCTGGAAACACTTTCTCGAGATTGCATTTTGTACACCTAACGAGATTAAGTCTGATTTTACACTCCCATTAAAGACCACCTATTATATTACTCACCTAAACAGTTCTGGTTTCTTGTGCCATAGGACGTGCTCGGCAATTTTTGAAGTTTTAAAGTACTTCTTGGCACAACACATGAGAAAACCACGGATTTTATGTGACACTTCGTAGTGATGGAAGAGTTTAATGCAACAAGTGTAGTGCTTTTGGCATAGCTCACATGTTAAATTGAAGAAGCCATTTATTAGTTTCTCGTTACTCTCTTCCTCTTCTGATATTTTTCGACGACTTCGTTTAACTATTGGCTTCCTATTGTCTGAACATTTAGGCTGTGTTTCAAGTTCGTCCTCTGATTTGCACTTCAATGGAAATGTAGATTTATCGTTCACTTCTGTCTCACTAATCACCTGTGCCGCAACTTCGAGCTCGGGTACATCTGCTAATATTGTCATTTCTAAACTGCTCTAGTACAAATAAGTTCTTACCTTCTCCATCACATGTTTCTTCTTCAACAGTCAAGAGACATTCTTCTTCGTTCTTCACAATAAATGTTATTTCGTCCTTCCGATTTAAATCATTTTCAGTCTGCCCATGAATATCAGGAGCATCATTACACACACTGGTAAGGACTACTTCATTTACATTGCTTTTACTGTCCACGTAGATAATAGAACCAATGCTTTCTTGGATTTTTTGCACTCGCAGGCAAAACTCGTGAAAGTTATAGACACTGTTCCAACAGTTGCAACATATCTTGTTGGAAATTTCGTCATCAGATCTTAGCTTCAAAGAAAATAAATTAATTAATAAATGAGGTGCACAGTGACCCAATGACATACTCCCCAATTTAAATACCTACCTCTAATATGGAATAGTGAGTGAGAACATCACAAATTCTTAAGACACCTTTTTCGTCTGGGAATATATCGAGCAGATCCTCATTGCATTCCAAGCAAAGACGGCATATGGTACCATTCGCCATTTGATCTTACAAAATATGTATTAATATTTTGAGGCTAAATATTGTACATAATTTAACTGCATATTGAATTTAAATTATAGAAATTTCAATTTCTGTTTTGTATACAAATATGTTACTTTTGTCAAATTTCTCATAAGTTGAGTTGACATTTGCAACTGTCATGTAATGTAAACAAAACAAATCCAAAAATCATTCAGTAAAGGACAGCAGCAAAATTCAACGGTACCGTCTAGTTCTTAAAATCGTTTTGAACGCAGTGGTTCAGTGCAGTCAAATAAAATAAGGTGTCGGAATTTGAAAGTCGTTCTTTTTCATTAAAATTAAATAAAATTCATACTAAAAAAATGTAATTTATTTATATTTAACTTTGGTCTTTGGGGCTCCGGATCTATAAAAATAGTATATGCGAAATAAATATGCGTCACGGCCTTATATCATTCTGTATGGATTTTTAATATTGGTACGGATTCTATATTTTAAAATATTGCATTTTTTGTTCATAACGATTGTTATGGAAATTGCTTTCACCGCCATTCACTTTTAGCGACCGATTACTAGGAGAAAATTGAATCAAAAGCGAGTTATTCAACAGAAATACACCACTTTGTCGCAATGTGAGAAGTTTTTTAAGAATGTTTAAAAAATTTGTGAAAGATACAAATATATAAAAAAAAATTGTCTTTATTACCCCCAGTTTCACACTGGAAGTTTAAACTATAGTTCAACTGAACCTGAACGTGAGCTTAAATTTAAAGTTCAACTCATCTGCTTTCACAATCTAATCTGAACTTCAGTTCAATTCAATTCAGTTTAACGAAATTTTATGAATAGAATTTGGCAGTATTGTACCGTACCTCGCTTTTATACCACTTTTTCAAAATCGTTCCTTGTATTTTCTTTTAAAGAACACACAAAACAGCGTCAAATATTTGTGTTTTTGACAATCGCCTGATCTGCAATTTAAACGCCAGAATAATGTAGTTTAACTTAAGCTACAGAATGAACTCTGTTCAAGGTTTAAACGAAACTGTGAAGCCGAATTAATTGTTGAACTAAAGTTTAAACTAAAAGTGTAGTTTTAACTCCTACTGTGAAACTGGGGGTTGGAAAAAAGGTTTTCAACAAATTTTCATAAATTTGTGTTTAAGAAGCCATAGCTTTTATCTAGATAAAATCAGTCAAAGTTTTAAACATTTTTATGTCCTGCTGAATCGTCTTTTCAAACTAAACAATATTTCCTATGTTAGACCATTTAATTTTTTGTACACCTTCACCGGAACTTCACGAGTACCCTAAAATGTCGATCACAATAATATCACAACTCTAACGACAGTTCTGAGTGACGAGATATTCACCCCTATCGTGCACTTTTCGGCACTGCTTCAGCTAGATAAAATTTCACATCAGACTCAATACTCAAAATATCAGGACTTCTGTTTTCGTCAATTGGTTCTGGGAATACATCTTCAATTTGGCCAAAATCAAGACCAGGCGGATCAATATATGTGTTTATTTCTAGTAGACTGCTCACACTTTCTTCCAATTGACTGAGAGTTATGTAGTTTGCTTGGCCCGCCGCCTGTTGCCTTCATCTCCAATTTGTTTTTAGATTTCTTCTTTTTAATTTTAAATTTAAAGTTAGTCCAAACCTAAAAGTTTGCTAGTTTTTTTTTTATTAATTTTTCTTACTTTCACCCATTTCTCCCATGAACGCACGGGAGGTCCAAAGCCATTTAGCTCTGATCTTATCTGCTCCCATCTCCTTTTTGATTGCGTTTTTACGTAAACTCCCTTTGCAATATCTGGATTTTTTTCCATAAAAGATACCAGAAGTTCCATTTGCTTTTTGTTTGTAACCTGTTTCGCCCTGCATTTGAATTCATAATTATTTTTTAACATAAATACAGTATTTTTATTAAAATCACTTCTATTTCGTACGCAAACTTTTTTTTCAGTTGCAAGACAAAGCATCGACCTCAAATTTGTAATCGACTACAAGCGACTGTCAAATCGACAATACCAAATCTACAATCGACGATCGATAGATGTCGCTCATCGATCAACTATCGACACTCACAATAGGGGCCATAGACTCAAAAAAATAGCAGTAAAGGTCTTATTTCCTGCTCTGCTATGTAACCACAGAGGGCGTTGTTTTACAAGTTCTCATCAAAAAATTACCAACATGAGGCGCCACTTTTTAATAGGCCAAATACAATGGGGGTGGTACACCGAGAAAAATAAACGCACATTTAGAGTTTGTACAAAGATTTGTATTTTATTAAGCGAATACATTTAAATATATAAGTTTCTCTCTGGTTTATTCATAATATACAGTCTGACTCTATACACAACACATACTTTGATGTTCAAAAATATACAGAGTGGAATCCTTTAATTTTAAAATAAGCTCCTTTCAATGAGCATTAACACTTAAAATTAGAGATAGAGAAGACAACAAGAAATATTAAACGCAAAACATTTAAAATCCAGAAAACCTAATCATGCAAACGAAAATTTAAAGCGAATTCAATGTTAATTAAAAAAAAATATGTTTACATCGATAAAATATGATTCCACTGATAATTTTTATGAAAGTTTCTATAGCACCAAACAAATTCGTTATTCTTGTTTCTTTTTTTTATTATTTTAATTTTAATTTCATTTTGAATACATTATCCATTTTTTGTATTCTACTTTCGGTTCGCTGTTAAAGCTTTGTTGTCAGATTTCCCAAGCGTTGGAAAACTGTTACGCATAGTGTGCAGTTTAAAGTGATTATCTGCATCGGAAGCCATCAAAACCTGTTTACATGTTGAGCACACTTCCAATTTAGGGAGTGATTTTTTTCGGTCGCCTGATAAGGACTTTAGATGCTGTGAGTGGACTAAATAGAGTGCCTAAAAATGGATAGAAACAATTTTGATTAAATTGCTCGAGTGGATATTCTTTTTGACGAAAAATGGATTACCTGTTGCTTGGTAATATCTGGCAAGAGTGATAATAGTTCGGGGAAAATTTTATCAAATTTATCCTTAAGGGCAGCTTGGCAGTGTTCGTAATAAGGTTGAGCTTTGTAGATGCCTTCGCGGAATTTTAATGATATTTGACGAAATTCTTCTAAAGCTTCTGGAGTGATGAGGGCTTCTTTGAAGTGGCCAACTAGTTTCTGCAAAAACAAAATACAACAAATACAATATATAAAGTCACACTTTGGAAGACGTGAACAGTTATTAGCTACGAATTTGAATATTTCTTTCTTTCTCCTCGTGCTTTATTCAATACCAGCAGAAGAAGAGTGCCAAGAAATAGAAAACAGCTTATATTGAGTTGCAGGCGACACCACCGTAGTTGCTATTAGGAACAAAGTTTACAAAACCACAACGTTAGGAGTAGGAAGCCATGATGATTTTTTTTCACCGCTTTATGAGTATCAGCAAACGACCCTAATTTTTGTCATTGGTTTACTTTGTCTCGAAACACTTAAGACTAACACACTTGTAAGTATTATAATAACCCAACAAAACTCACCTGATTCCTAGTTATAGATTCCGGTGGTTGGATGTAGCTGTGAGACGGCACAATGTTGTAACTCTCGCCCAAGGAACTCGTAAAAGTAAGACTGTTGGGCGATTTAGCCACCGAGTTCAGGGTTACATTCTGGAAACCAGGTGGCGGTTTGATTGGTGCTGTAAAACCTGGTGGCGGACCAACTATTCGTTGTACAAATTCAGCTCCATACCCATCTCTTAGATTCTTTGAATCGACATTTCCATTGACATGCGTCACGACCTCTGGCTTTCTATTTGCATTTGCTGACTTGTTCTCGTTATTAGTTTCCTTCTTTTGTTTGCCGCTACTCGATTCTGGGGACTTTTTCCCTTCACTTCCTGTCGGTTTAATCTTCTTATCCTTCTTGTTGTTGTTCTCCGCGGATGGAGATGTGCTATTATTGTTATTGGGACTGCTGCCGTTTTGCCCATATTTATTTAAAGTTTTCTGCTTTGAGCTCATATTGAGAAGTGGCGCTGGCGCCACCTTCGACTTTCGATTCTCAGCTTCTCGTTGTTTTTGTGATTTTGTCCAACTTGGTGCAGCTGGGGCCGGTGGTTTACTGCCTAGTGCTAGTGCAGGAAAGTCTGGTGAATCTAATTTTGGTGCACTTGCTTCAAATGCAGCCTTTTTGGCTTTAGCCTCTTCTGCTTCCTTTTGGACAAGTTGGATTTTGTGGAAATTGCTCGGATTAGCAACGGATACGTAGTCGTCCATCATCGAACGATGCTTTGCTGACACATTATTGAAATTTATATTGGAGTTCGATGGAATCATGTCTTCTTGGAAAGCAGCACTAGCAGAAGCCTTGGATGTGCCGGGGAGAGATGGGAAATCACTCTTTTTCGAAGGAATTGGTTTTTTACTAGCCGCTCCGCCAGCACTTGTGCTTGGACGATTCGAGACATGAATTAGCATGCTAGGTGGCGTTGATGAGGGGGGATTCTTTTTGATAACCGAACTTATTGATGTTTGTTTTGGACGATTTGAAACTGTCGTTAATAGAAAATAGTTTACGTTTTATCATAGAATGTTGTGAAATTAGCATTTTAACTTACCACCACCACCAACACTCTCACCACCGCCTAATGCAGGAAAATTCTCTTTGGTTCTAGCTAGACCCGCTGAGCCTAGTTTTGTCCGCATTCCGATCGGTGGTGGCAAAGTCAAACTTAAAGTAGATGTAGCTCCACTGCCTAACGAAGGAAAATCTTGTTCATTGCGAGCATCAATTGGTGGTGCTCTTTGAGGTTGTACTGTATAGGAGCTGTCAGGTTCTTCTTCTTCGCGGTTGCCGTGACTGAGAATAAAATTGAATTTATTAATCCCCAAACAAGCATGTACTTCTTTTTGAATAGAATAAAGTAAGTTAAAGTTTCTATAGCGGCACTAAGTTGTTGGGACATTGCGAGAACTAATCATGTCCGCCAACAAGAGAACTATGCAGGTAGCCACTATTCTGATATAATTTAAAAGCAGCTATCGGAATAATAACACCTTACGAGGAAGGTTTTGAATTTGTTGAATTAGTGTTAGTAGACTCTGAGTTAACGAATTCATTCATTAATATTCAAAGTCCTTCCACCAATATGTAAGACGACCACTATGTTAGATTAACCGAAAGACGAGCTGAAGTGGCAGAAGCATAATATGCTGATTTGGTAACCAACAAAATATACCACTTAATCGAAAATGATTGCATACTTTTAGGGTGATCGTAGGAATCAAAATATGTATCAAAGAAATTAAGGGTATTCACTTAATCAAATAAATTTATGCAGCTCGTAAATGTATAAATTTCTGCGGTGCTTTAAGTGAACACCCCTAGGAAATTGTCATTGCGTAAATCGACTGTATCTGGAATCACATAAACAATTCATATGACTGTCTCTCAAAGTTTGACATTTCTGATTTGCGTAGCTTTCCGCGGTTGATTTCCGAGCCCAAATCGTCGCGGAAAATTATGAGGTCTGCGTAAACTATTCTCCATACAAAATCTGACAGTTCATTTACGAGGTGGTAAATTTCTGCAGTTTACGCAGTTACCCTTATTATTTTCCTATGAATAAAAAAAACAGAATCACTTCTATTGGGAGTAATATTTCCCCCGGGTTGTATAAACATACCCTCCTCTTGAGCGAAGGCTGGCATGAGGTTCCGTTTGCCCGGAGCGTCCCCGTGGTCCCAATGTTATCTCCAACTTTAGGGTTCGTGCTTGCTTGGCTTGTTGTTTATTCAATGACTTGCCGTGCACATTGGCAATATGTGCTTTGTAATCGATTTCTGTTCGAAAAGCGCCCGTAAATTCTTCAGTAGCACATCGCCCTTCCTCACAAAAGTAGTGGTCCTTGCGGAAATGATCTCGCAACGATTCATAGTTCCTGTAACATGAATTTACAAAACAAATGCAAACATGTATAAATCAAACTCTTACTTGTAAAACTCATTACATCCATCGGCGTCACAAAAGTGACAAAAGTAATGATCTCGCCGCAAGTGACGAAACAGTTCATCACGATCAAGATAACGCTTATCACAGTACTCACACAAGGGATGACCGCGATGTGACTTATTATCCGGATCACCTTTTCGCCGATGCAAAGATAATTCGGCTTTGGTATAGCAACGGCGTTCGAATGAGAATATTTTCAAATTATCTGTACACAAGTCACAGTAGTAGAGGTCATGTTCCTTACGGACATGATCACGTAGTGCTATGAATTTGCGAAAACCTGGATGATCACACCTGAAAGCGAGAAAAAGTGTTTGTATTATGACATCAAAACGATTGATTTGCATACTTAGGGCAAGGATGATCAAGGAGGCTGTAGAATGCTTGTTGAATTGATTTTGTGTAGAAGCAAATTTTATACTTGGTGTTGTAGTATTCTGATCGGTTTTTGGCTTCCAATTCTCGGTACAAAAATTTGTTGAATGTAAAAATTACCTGGAAAATAAAAATTAAAAAAAAAAAACAATTATTACTAGAGTGTGTGGACTTTCAGTGCAACTCAGGCAAGAAGTCTTAAGCTTTCGACATGTATGTGAGCTTCTTTTGACAAGTCGTATCAAGGCTAAATTAAACGACGAAACGGATGTGCGAAGTTTCGCTCGACCACAACCAAAAAACTATATTTTGACAAAGAATACCTGCAAGCAAATGCAGCTAAGCAGGAGACATACAAAGTGGCACAGCAAAGAAGAACGAGAGCGGCTCTCAAACTCTACGAGGATAAAGCGATGGAAAGAACATCGGCTTTTCCAAAAGATGAAAAACCGAGCATGAGATCATGATCGAAAGTAAGAGACTGCAGGAACAAAGTACGGAAGTTTTACCAACAGGTTAAAGAAACGTGTAAGTGAACAAGACCTGAAGGGATGAAAAATAATGAACCTCAGAACAAACTGCCCGATCCACAATAAAGGAGATCCTATGACATCGCGTGCAAAATCTCTGCCATACTAAACGCCTGAAAGACCTCAACCGACTTATGAGTGCGCACCTGCAGCTAAGAATCGGGCTAAATGGAGAGGCTTCTTACGGGAGGCCCAGGTTCATCCCGAACTGTAGCCCCAGCTTATTAAGTAAACAAGTGTGGACATGTGGACTTTCTTTTGTTATTTACTTTTTTTTCATGAAAATGTACCGCAAGCCGACAAACTGCTATTTGCGATGGAAATTATGTATATACAATATACTATATGCATGGTAATTTGATTGTATTATGTATTTACACGGCTGCAAGTAGTGCAATGGTTGGGTACCACTAGTTTAAAACAATGATTACAATAAAATAGTTAAGCACTTTTGTGAATAGGAAACTTTGTTTCTGCCTACTTACAATCGTGTTATTCTTATCATGCAGCACATTTCCTGATAACTGATATGATGTCATAGATTGATTAAATCTGACATTTCAAATCACCCACAAGACAGCAATGACCTGCCACATTGCTGTCTCGTGTTCGATCAAATTGTTTATTTTTAGTTTTCTGTTTGACAAACTGCTCCCAGATTATAAAAAAAAAAACATTTCGAACGTAAGACCATTACGGATATCAACGCCTTTTTGAGTTCAAATTTATATTCTCGCATTATCTGATTTGCCACTTTTTGACAAGTCATACAAGAAGTCCTATGACTTTTTAGATACGTATGAATATGCATTCATTGAAGAACTAACCACTTAGTCCTCCGTGTGTGCAAGAATTAGTATGCCAACTTTTATCATGAAAGGCTAGTTAAATATAACTTGTCTTACAGACAACGTTTTTATGTAAGATTAAATTGGATGTAGGTACCACAACGACTTATTACAATTACTGTTTTTAGCTAGAAATATAGCCAGCGAAGCATTAGCCGTAGATATCGCATTAGAATACGTGAGGAACTCAACTACTTCTCCGGACGGAGCGGTCCATGCTTCGGTGGTTTGGTCATGTTAAGCGCATGTCCCCAACCAGGATCCCACGACGTGCTATGGAATCCGTACCAGGATGAGATGGTTAAATCCGGTCCATAATCTCTCCTCTACGCGTATGGGGATTGCACTTGATGATTTGGTGATAAGAGCTATGGAGCAATCTACATCCGCGACCCACTTAATGGATAAGCGGAGAATTAAAAATGAATGAATGAATGAAAGCTTGCTATCCAAAGTGGAATTTGACAAGGCGGTGCTCTCGCACCTATATTTTTTGTGTTGGTGATTGTTTTCATGATGAGTTTTGTGTAACAAACGTAAAGAACATTTTGCCAGGTGGTATATAGCTTTGAATTCATATATTGTAAGTTATGAATGTAAGAAGATTGCAACACGGATCTCCAGACATCCATCCGGAAGAAAATAGCGCTTTTATCAACAAGAGTCAGCAATTTGCCTAACATAGTCCTTTACCAAAGTGCATCTGCAAAATCAGCAGCCATTTCAAAATGATTTCGGCTGAGGATTGGTTACATACATACCTACATACATTTCCAAAGTTTGCAGTATTGGGCGCTTATATTTTTATCTCTCGTCTGTATTATCGACCTTTAGTGTCGGAATGAAGTGTTATTGCTTTTGCGCGGGGAAAAATAGCAAGAGGAGTGCTTGCTAACAAAAAGCAAAACGTAATTCGGTCTGTGGATAGAGCACGTTTTAAATCACTATGGAATGTGACACATAGGATTGAAAGAGATGCGGTGTGAAATATAAATAAGATTGAGAGTGATTCACGTTGTATAGTGATTTGAAACGCGCTACATGTATCTATATCTATATCTATATCTATACATCAAACATGCGCAGAGTAGACATTCGTTTACTTTACGAGTTCGAAAAATGTATATATGTATATGTACATATATGAATCCAGTCAAACGAAAGGATATCGAGAACAACGTGAACAACCAAGTTCGATAAGTGGGGTTTGTCGTTAAAAAATCAATAGTACCTATGCATCGACGAAATATACGTGTACCAATGATAAGGATAAGCTGAAAGTGGGTGGCACTGTATAGTAACTGCATATGTCCTTACTAGGCAAATGAATACGTTTGACTATTATGTGAAACGATGTACATTTCTTGAGTTTTCAAACACAAGTTGCTTATGCAATTAAATGCTGCTAGGTATATATTTACTTTTTTTTTTTTATTATTTCAACAGTTATTGCCATTTGCAATTTAAAAATGATTTAAATTTACCACTTAAGTAGTTTAGTTACCCAATACTATTAATGATATTGTGTGCATTTTATTCCATTTTAGTTAAATATCTAATCGATTTTATTTTTAAGAGCATTAGGTTTATACATAATTTATAATGAAATAACAGTTTTATTTTAATAAGCAAACATATCTATAACATCATCAAAGTTTAAAGATAGGGCCATAGCATTTTCAATAGACAGAATAGCCAAGTTACGTAGCCTGTCTTGTCCCATTGAGTTTCTTAAATAGGTTTTTATTAAATTTAGTTTTGAAAATGATCGTTCAGCACAAGCCTGTAGTCACAGGAATTGGAACAAATAACATTAATGCAGTACATACTTCAAGAAAGCTGCACGACATTATTTATATTATAATATATAATCAGCAAGTTCTCTAATATACGAAGACTTTTCTATTTCGTTTCAGAAAAGGGACCGAAAACTGAGAATTTCCCTGGCAAATGATTCAGATTAATAGATCAGTGTCATTTAACATTTGCAAAGTGGAAGGTTGCAAAACACTGAAATTGGAAACATTTTCATTCATTGGAAGGAAACGCGATTTCAGTTGATTAATAATGATTCAAATACTCGATAAAATATGTTCACTTTGAACAAACTTTCCGGATCTTTTGAAGTTTGTCAAAATGGCGTTTTATCTTCCTCTGACGAGTTTTAGAAAATTCAGGGTTGATGGACCATTTTTCTACTTCACTATTTGCTTCCATTTGTACAAATTCATGGCTATACCTTTCCAATTCTTCTAGACAAATTTTCAAACGTTTTAAGGTATTTGAAAGATCGGTGGCTTTAGACTGAAGTGCTTTAGAGCTTATAATTTTTTTAAATACTTAGCTACAACATTTTTGTAAAAATGTTAGGTTATTTCTGAACTCGCGGCCTCTTGGGCCGGGGCTCGTGGCATTTTGCCAGCCCTGCCGCCCTATAGTTACGCCACTGGTAATTCATCAATTGAGAACGGTTGGACCGATTTGGCTCAAATTTTTTTTTTTTCAGTTTTTCGTAATCGCCAGGAGAAGGTTCTCGTGAAAGAAAATTTTGGGAAAACCCTCCAGAAAAGTCGGGAAATTGGAAAAATCGAAAATTGAGAACGGGTCGATTTGGCTCAAATTTTTCCGGAATGGCTTTTCAAATGGAAAAATAGAAAATTCTTAGTGGAAAACTTGGAAAATTCCGGAAAAACGAGAAAATTTTATTTATTTGGAAGCTTGACAAATTTCGGATAATTGTGAGATTCATTGTGATAAAAGACGCTTTGTGTGCATTTTGGGTGGAGAAGTTAACGACATAAATAATAGACGGCGCTAGGTGTCCTTTTGGCATTGTCATTTTCTATTGAGCAAATCTGCTATTTTTCTTGCTGCAATTGATTCGAGTTTTGCGTATTATTACACCGATCCCGGATAGTCGTATATCGCGCATCACATCCGCAAACGGTACAAGCATTACGATCAATTGAAATTCAATGCAATAATTATCAATTCGATCATTGTTTCAGAAAATAAGTTTGTGTGTAAAAAGTTATCCGATTGGGTTGCGGGCATTCAAACTAGCTTGATGTGCCAGGAAGGAACTCCACCGCATAATATACAGCTGAAGTTGGGATCGATCATAATCATGTTGCGGAATCTGAATTATCCGAAATTGTGCAACGGTACGCGGTTGTCCATCAAGAAACTGTTGAACAATCTGATTCAAGCGACGATCATTAAGGGCATATTCAAAGGAGAGCAAGTCCTTATCCCACGAATTCCGATTATTCCAACTGATCTTCCATTCCAATTCAAGCGGATTCAGTTCCCCGTTCAATTGGCTTTTGCGATGACAATCAATATAACGAAGAATCGTTGGAAGTCCGTTGGATTATTCTCGAATTTCCCTGTTTTTCTCATGATCAGCTGTACGTTGCCTGTTCTCGTGTTGGCAAACCGTTTTCGTTGTTTGTTTTTGCACCGGAAAACAAATCGAAAAAACATTGTTCATCACATCGCTCTCTACTGATTTGATTCCATTCAAATAAATCACATTGAAATTTGAACTATCTTTGTTTTATTATCACTCTGGAGTTTATCTGAAGGCGTTAAATTGGGGCGAGACGAAGTTCGCCGGGTCCGCTAGTATTTCATATAACAGGAGATTGAGATTGACTACGCTAGACATCTGCAGAAATTGTGGAAGAGCTTTGCATACAAAAAAAACGGTCATATTAGAAAGCATTGTCATCAAAAATACCAGCTTTTTAAAAACGATCATTTTTCCAAGCGTGGTTTTCTTTAAATGTACAAATCCGAAAAATCATCTATGTTTGGGTTTGACTTTTACTACAACCAAACTTCTGTACAAGACAGAACGCTTTTCTTTGTTAAACAAATTTGCTTGAAATTAAAAGTGAAATTGTGAAGCGACAAACGAACTATCATATTCTTAGTAGAAAATATTCTGGGAATCCCCTAATGAACAGAGAAAAATGTATTGAGCATTATCTTTCTCCACTCTCCACATTTTGTTTTATAGCGAATATCAAAGCTCAGGCATGGCAAACTATGGGCATTGGCATCAGCCAATAAAAAGGCTGTGAGATTCTTTAAACTGAACGAAATAAGGATACAGTGTGTACAACTACATGTATGCAAAGAAAACGAAACCATTACAATTCTCTGAAATGCAAACAAATTAAAGAATTCCAATGAAGTCAAAACTTTTATAAGCGATTCGGTACCTACTGCAAAAGTTGTTCTTTCCCAGAATATTAACCCTTTTTGCAGATTCGTACAATTTTGTACATACAGTCATAACATCACTTCTCTCGTGCGATCCAGAAATAAGAATTGTGAATTGAATAATTGGCACGTTTAAAGCCACATGACCCACTAGTTGATCCAGTTTAGTCCTCAAAAAATCACAAAACTAAGAACTCGAATAAACTCATCAACAGAGTGGAAAGCCGTAACACTCATTTTCCAGGAAGATTTTCAATGCTGATAAGCGAAATTTTGTATGGAAATTATGATACTTATCAGTTATCTTATCACTAACTCCACCCACCATCATGCTGACTTACCTTTTCCAATCCTTGCCTACATATTGGGCATTCAAGTTGTTCGCAGAGTACACGCATCCTGGTTGAGCATTCATAGCAGACGGGGTGATCACACTCGCCAATGGAATAGATCTCAACATCCTTGAAACAGACTACACAAGCGTTATCAGCATTCTCTATGCCAGGTGATTGCGACTGGGATTGATGCCTGCGAAAATTAGTGACACTCATAGTGAATTTATTTTTATCTTCTTCCTTTTCTGTGGTATGTGCTATCGCTGTGGGTACAACTGTCCTGTTGGAAACTGTGACAAATATATAGTTGCAACTGGTTTTCAATGTAGCACAAATGCGTTGTGAAATTTTTGCGGTAGAACTAAATTGGATGTAACTGAGATTTTTTTCTATTGAATTTCACGATACGATTTAACACAAAATAATAAGGTGAAGGGAAAAGGTGTCCGACTTCGAGTGGTGGTTTTTCTTTCTATTATGAAGTTGGCAGAAAATTTCACTTTTTGACAAATAACGTGGACTGACAATCTGACATTGGGTGACATTTCATATTCAGCAAAATGATGCGGAAGAAAATCATAAGGCAGTCCTTACATTTGGTTAGCAAAAAGCTGCATAATTAAAATTATGTTCAAATAGGATTTTCACATCATATTCGATTGCTATTAGGTATACAAATTTATATTTCTCACGTCTAATCGAACTATGTTATTATTATTTATTAACAAGTAAATTCATTTACAATATTAATAACTAAACAAAGCTCTACAGATGCTTTTGCCTTTTGATTTATTTATATGTTTTCCATTTATTCGCCCACACTGCGCATGTTGATAAACACCTAACAGCCGTATTAATAATAGATCTCAAACCATTCTCTAACTCACTTGTTACATAACTAGTAGTTAAAAATTTAACTCACTGACTAAATTTTCTTATTTATAAAGAAATATAACCCATGCATTAACTAATTGACGTGTTTCCTATTATCGTAGGTTTGTGATGGCAACGCTTCTCCAAATTGTATTGAAAACTGACAGGAATGCGTCCTTCTTTTCTGCTGCCATGTTCTTCTTCTAATGCAATTAGAATTTTCTTACTCTTTCTTACTAATGCAATTAATTTTTTTTATATTTCGTTTTGAAAATCTATATTTATTTTTGAATGTTTTATAATAAATATTCTCATAGGATTTTTTCGTTTTTTTTTTCGTCTAGCATATGCAAATTATCCAAAAAGGGTGAGCCATTTTGCTCCACAATTTTGGCAAATTTATTCAATTTTGTACCTATCACCCTTTTACCACATTCATATCAATCAAAAGAAATTAAACGCGAAACACCTTTTGTCATTTTGCGCGGGAAACATGTTTTGCAAAGCTAACAAATCGCTAGCACACCTACCACCGTGAGTTAGTTATGTAAAAGTTACGAAAGCTTGGTTATCTTCTAAAAATGTTTATTAATAGGAATTTGGGTTTAACCAATGGGTTAGTCATTAGTTAGGGATAACACGAAGTTCCGCAGCTATTATTAATACGGCTGCTAGTTGTCAAACTCAAATGCATTTGTGTTGCTTCTCGAGCGACTCTGAAAATAAATCCATAAATTCAGATTCCGATAGATCTAGACTTTGTTAGATTTTCTTTGTGTCAATCGAATATAAAAATGAAATAGATCCAGAAAAAGTGTATTTTCTGCCCAACATAACATATAGATGTCAAACCCGCAATCGACTGAAGGGAAAACAGCTATTCGCCGCTTAAACGCAAGACAGAACAAGTTTGGTAAGGATGCCCAAATTTGACATGGCTTTATGTATGTATTTTACACCTTCTTCTTTATTTTCAATAATACATTCCTGTAGCTGTAGCCATACGAAATTGCTATCGTTTTCCCAGATTCTGTTCTGCCCTCACCTGAAAGCTGTCGGGAAGTCTTAATAAACATCCTTTCCTGAAAAGCAAAGTAAAGTAGGATATTCGCAGGTTGTTAGAATAACTACACTATACGTGTCACTATACTTGACACTTCCAATATTCTCAGCCTGTTTTCCTCCCAAGTAGAAGAAGTGTTCATCGCTGCAAGTAAATTACTTTCAGCTTCATTCATTTTCAGCGACCCGGAGATAGAAGATCGTTGAATCAAACCAAAAGTTGAGAGCAAATACGCCAGTTTTTCACTCTGAACCGTTTCATTTGGTATTTAATTAAATTTCGTTATTTTACTTTTGTGAGACAGGTGTTCAATAGAACAGGCCTTATATCGATATGTAGGTACTAGGTACCTACGGCTACTGCCTCTTTTGTGTGGTTAGATTACCTACCTAGTAATCAAACTAGCGAATAAAATCCAATTCTACCAGACGCACATCTCTATACTAGCTGTCAGTTTTGTTTCCTTTTCGCACTTATCTTCCCTCCCTCACGCATTTGCATTCAGCAAAAGTTTGACGATTCGATTCGTATATCGTATCTTCGCAAAGGACGTGTATCTGTGTGAGAAGGCGACGAGAAATATTTCTCTGATTTCCATTCTTAAAACAGAAAAAGAAGAAAATCCGTAAAAAATATATGAAGAAAAAATCAAAACTTCAGCAATCGGTGTTGTATATTAAATAAATTAGCAATTTATTTATGCATTATTCGACGGCAAAATGAATTCCACGAAATGCGCTGAGAAATCGTGCTGTTTACACGGGGAAGTTTGACACAGTCTCCCATCCACCACCTAAGTGCGGAGTAATTTTTTTCCTTAATTCTGTTCTGTCTACTAACGCGCTGGATTTCTTGCAAATTAATACTTGCGATTTGTGTTATTTAATCTGTTCCGTGTTTCAAAATCAATTGTGAAATTCATTTATATATAATTGATACAAAATTTTTGTATGTATCGCATGTGAAGCTGAAAATTTCATTCCCAGCAGAACCGAAGTGCGATCGCAGAAAAAATGGGTGTCAACAATTTTCTCTACTCCGAAGTCCGTTGATTGTGAATTGTGATGATGAATTTGTTGTTGCTGCAAATGAAGATGATGATGATGGTGCAAGTGGTTATCACAAAACAAACGCAATTAAATTCTATTTTATTTTCCTCCTAAGTGCAGCTGAAAATTGTTATAAAGGATGTTCTGTCGCTCATACGCGTTTCCTTCATTAATTTCGTGTGAGAATTTCTTTTGTTTTGGGTGGCATTTTATGGTGTGTACTCGGTGAAAGTTTGTAGTCAGTGTTCAGTGTTAGTCGTAGTGCAAAAAATCAGCAAAGAAAAAAACAAACGAAGTGCAAAACAAAACAGTGAAGACACATTTTATTATCCTTGCAAAATGCCTGTGCTAATAGGAATCGCGGATTTCGTTGAGGAAACCAGAGATGATTACAACTCACCAACGACATCGACGTTTGCGTCACGGATGCCAGATTGTCGCCAGACAATCTCAATACTGGAGGAGGTAAGTGTTCAAACCAAAATATTGCATGTGTACCTATCGCAAGATTTTCTCTACAATATGATAGTATCGACACATTACGGTCCTGGTCCTGGGAATTTGAAATATATTCAGTGTGAAGAATCAGTTTTGCCTTGCTGGATTATGTAGGTACCTACCTACAGAAGATAGGGTAGATACATTTCCAGTTAACCTGGATATTATTCATTTGTTATATTATTAAATTGTAAATAGGTAAATTATTGATAGCAAAAGTGGATTTATGAGTGGTTTTTCATGAGAGAAACATGCATAGATAAAAACGATTATCCAAGCATTACGTACGGTAAAATGCCAACTCTGTTGTTAATAATGTTAATAGTAGATACCTACCACCTACCAATCGAAATAAATCAAATCAAAAGGAAAATAAGAATCTGATGATTATCACTAGTAGGTTTATGATTTATTTTGACATACATTTTGCTCATACCATAGGTCAGAACATACCTATTGTTTGAATAAATCTACTCGACTTTACTACATATATTCTTAATCTAGGTCCTAAGTTTTAGCGTGTTTTTAAATACATTAGGTATATCTCCGGTTTTCACAATCTGAGCTTTATGAAACTTTTTTAATCAATTAACTGCACAATTAGCTAGGTACCTAAAAAAATTAATTTTGAGACAATTTGGGAAACAAATTGGTTATTCGCACGTTGCATATTTATACCGATCTGACGTTTAACTGACGTACGAGTATTACGAGACTCTTTTGGGTAACGTAATGATATTTTCATTAAAAAAATAGTTGTTTAAGGAATAAGTTGGTCCCAAATCGTACTGGGTGATGTCCGAAAATTATATACAGGAGTTTAGAGCATTTGCCTAGTCGTGTCTCGAATAACGGGCGAAAAACAACAGCCTTGGCCTTCCTCAAATGTTGGTACTATTTTTTATATGTAGTATTTTTGAATCGTAGGGGCCTGCTACGCCCTGCGCGGCAACATTTTTTTCAGACTTGTGTTTAGGGCAGTAAAATCAATAGGAATGGGCAGTAAAGTAAAATGTTCCCGAATCCAGAGCCGTAGCTTGGACATCGAAAAGTGTTTGAATTGGTCTGACACAGAATCCTACTAAGCAAATTATCCTCTTAACAACTCTGCAAGTCTTCCTTCTGGGCAGATCAAGTTGTAGTGGATGGAAATCCTTTGCTAAAAAAAGGAGGAGTGCCCCAGGGATCTATACTTTCCCTAACTCAATTTCTTCTAGCCATATGAATGATCTGCTGGGGTCCACAAATAATAATGTTAGCTTTGTTGATGACGGCACTTTTATAACTACATCACACTGTCAAACATATTAAAATGGGGTAAAGACAACTAGACACAGGTCATTAGTTTTAGAAGAAAACTGCTTTTACTGTACCATAGAGAAAAATTGACGACGAATCCCATCTATTCCAAGGAATCCTTTCACAATTTTTGGGGTCACGTTCAATTCGAAAATTACATGGCTGAAACAGAAACACATCAAATATCGACCTCAAAGTTAAGTTAGATTTAAAATTGAAATGTACATAGTTCAGTCATATACCTAGTCGATAAGCCGCAACTGCAACCATTGTCAAGCTACTCGGTTACGAAATTAAGTAGATATTACGAAACAAACACAAACTTAGTCATATATGGTCGTTCACTGATAACGCGATTTGCCCATTTTTTCTGGTTGTGCCAACAACTGTTACATACCCCCTATCACCACCGCACCAAAAGCTGAATTACTGCAACCGTAAAGGAGTATCTTATACCTACGTGACGTAATTTGTTTTCATAAAAAATCCACATAATTCAGTAGTAGCGTATTGCTCGCTCGTTCACGGATGCAATAAGTCGATAATTTTGAGTTTTCGACAAAAAGTTTTTGAAAACTTGTTCATTTCATACCGAACGCCAACCAGGTTTTGTTTGTGGTCCAATCAAATGTTTGTGTTAACTAGACTTTTATTTTATTAACAAAATTTCGCTGGAATTTTAATACATAATATGTATATGTAAAAAAAAAAATTTCATAATATTCATAATCGAAAAGTATTATTATTATTATTATTATTACAAGTTTATTGGTATGTAAATAAATTACATATAAATAATAAAAGGAGATAAGCACTAGCTACCAGGGCCTTCGGCTTTAAGTAAAATTAAATTTTATCATCTATTTTAATTGCTAACATAATTTTGTGTACAGTCTTAATGTTATTTTCTGAGATGTTACTGAGTAGTTCGAGAAGAGATTTGTCAGAGATTTGCTTAGATATTTTTTTTATTTCGGTGCATTCGATTATATGACTTATGGTGAAAAGTTGTCTTCTTTTGCATATATGGCAAACTGGTGGTGGTTCTCTGGTGAAGAGATGGTTGTGTGTAAAGTTGGTGTGTCCCATTCTTAGTCGTACATAAATTTTTAACATTATATGCGGAATATTGTTGGGGTATATTCCTTTCTCACCACTAGGATTACATTTTTTATAAAAGTGTTCGTATGAGTCCCAGATGGTTTTCCTTTTAAATTTCCAGCTGTTAGTTACATACTTTTTGATATCTTTTTTGCTGTAGACATAAGATGTTGTCAGTGGTTCCTTAATCGCTGCCTTTGCGGCAGCGTCTGCATATTCGTTACCTTTTATGCCGATGTGACCGGGGATCCAGATGAGCATGGTTTTTCCTTTTTTGGAGGTTAACTTTTCCCGGATTTTTGTGACTATGTAGGAGCAGTTGTTGGTGTTTTCGACTGCAGTAATTGAAGACAAACTATCGGTAAAAATTATAGTTTTCCCATTAGCTGCAATTTCAAGGGCTTTTAGTATGGCATAGGCCTCTGCCGTGAAGATTGATGAGAACTCGGAGAGGAGACTTTTGGAAACAACTGCGCCATATTCGTTAACAATGGCATAAGCTACGCCGTCATCCGTTTTTGGGGCGTCGGTGAAAAGGAACTGCCACCCGGTTGTCTTATAATTGTTTGCAATTTTAGAATATTCTGCTTTAAAAACTTCGTGATTGGTGGATGTTTTAGGATGCTTTGTAAGCTCAGTGCATGTGGAGTTGACACGTAAGTTCCAGGGTGGATATGAGGGGATTTTATTCTTGTTTATGATGATGGGGATGCTGCCGGTTTTCATCCAGGCCACTGTCTTTGATAATGTTGACGGATATTTTCTGTTCTTTTTGTGTTTTAATAGCTTTTTTACGTCGTCATGAATTGGCGTGGCTTCTGGAGAGTTTATTTTTTGCGCAAGGAGTGATGTAAGGAAATCCGTTCTTTCACCAAGCTGAGGTAGACCAGTTTCTGTCAGTATGTTAATTATTGGTGTAGTCCGAAAACTTCTAGTGGCAGTTCTGATAGCTACATGATATGGGGTTGCTACAAGCTGCATCGATGATTTGGGACATTTTCCGTAAATTGCTAGGCCATAGTCAATTGTTGATAATATTGTTGCTTGAATTACATTAATAATAGTGTTAACATTACAACGATTTTTTTTAGAGGAAAGATATTTTATAATATTTAGCCTGGTAGCTAGTTTTTTTCTTACAAATAAACAATGTTCCTTAAAGTTAAATTTGGAATCGAATAAAATACCAAGGATTTTTGTACTATTTACATTTTGAAGGGGTATACCCCCTAAGTGAACAGATAGAAACTTAGAACAACTGTTTTTCCTACATATGTGCAGTATTTCACATTTTTCCGTAGAGATTTTCGCACCTGAAAAATTGCCCCAATCTGAGAGAGACTTAAGGATGTTTGAAAAAACAGTTGTTAAAAGTGTTAAATCTTTACATTTTGAGTAGACAATTAGGTCGTCTGCGTACAGTACATGGTAGATTTGATTATAGCTGTTAATAATATTGCTTACTTCATTAAAAGCAATTTTGAACAGCACTACAGACAAGGGCGATCCTTGTGGGATGCCGTTGTTAAGTTTGAAGGTTGACGAGTAGATGTTATTAATTTTTATGCGAAACATTCGATTGGAAAGGAAGGACATAATGTAGTTCCGAATCTTAGGTCCGATTTTCCAGTTAGAAAGTTGTTCTAGTATTATTTGAATGCCAATCCGGTCAAAAGCCTTTTCGAAATCTACTGTAAGGATAGAAACATGACCGTGTACGGATAGCGTTGCGGATGTAAACTCGTCTAAGTGAAGAGTTGCATCGAGAGTGCTACAACCTTTTTTAAATGCTACTTGGTTAATATTTATTAGTTCTTCTTTTTCGAGGAACCAGGAGAGGCGCCGAGCTATAATTTTTTCTAAAACCTTGCCAGTGCAGGGAAGGAGGGATATAGGCCTGTACCCAGATGGTTTCGAAGTGTCCTTACCCGGTTTTGGCAAAGGTATTATACTTGCGGTTTTCCATCCTTGGGGAATTATGCCTGAATTAAGAATGTTGTTGAATAGTGTTGCCAACCTCCTTTTTAGAGACAACGGACTGTTTTTTAGCATTGAATAGGAAATCCGGTCAAAGCCGGGGGTTTTGCCACTCACCGATAATAAACAGTTTTCTAATTCTGTTGTTGTTATGGGGGATTCAATAATAGCCGCAGACGGACCAGTTTGGTAAGAAGGTGTTTGGAAAGATAGGAAATGTTGTTTACCTTGAACAAATTCTGGGTGGAAGTTTGAGTCGCTTGCAGATTTTTCCCAACTTTCCCCGAAAAAATTGCCAATTTCCAGAGGACAAGAAAGAATCTTGCAGGGTGTCTTAATTTGTTTTATCAATGTCGGAACGTAATCCCCAGTGAGGGATCTTATATCAGCCCAGAGTTTTTGTGAAGACGAATTGGGGTTAATGTTTGCAGTGAATTTTTCGATACTGTTAGCTTTCCCTATCTTTACGGCCTTACGAAATTTGGCGTTTGCTTTTTTATACATGATGAGATTGGAGTCGGTGGGAAGTCTTTTAAAGAGGTGCCATGCGTCTTGTTTTTCTTTTCGAAGAGCACTTATCTCCTTATTCCACCATGGGACTGTTTTTTTGTAAACTTTACCTTTAGATTGGGGGATTGCTACATTTGCTGCGGTACGTATTACTTTGTGTATGATGGCAGCTTCCTTGTTGATGTTAGGAGAAATAACTCTGTCGTGGAGTTCACTGTCGACTTTAGTTTTAAATAGGTCCCAATTTGCTTTGTCTAGTAGGAATCTACTTGGAAGAGTTTTGTGATTGCAGTGGGAATTTAAGGAGACCGTTGTTATGATAGGGAAGTGATCACTTCCATGAAGGTCATCGGATACATCCCAGTCAGAGATAGGGATAAGGGATGGTGAGACCATCGTGAGGTCTATGTTAGTAAATGTTTTTTTTGTAGAAAAGTGAGTGGGACGGCCGTCGTTTAAAATTGCTAAGTCAGCATTAGCGATAAAACGTTCAACAATTTTACCACGGGTGTTAAGACACTTTGAGCCCCAAGAGGGGCTCCATGAGTTGAAATCGCCTGTAATTAGGATTGGAGTGTTTATTCCATCTAAGATATCTTCGAGGTCAATAGTTGAAAATGATTGATCGGGAGGGATGTAAAGTGAGACAACTGTAATTTTTATGTTAAGATCAATTTCCACTCCTATCGCTGATATATTTGAGTTTAATGGGATGGGGATATGAGGGATGGATTTGTGAACAAGGAGGCAGACTCCTTGTTTAGAAGTTAAGATAGAGTCAAAATTGTGAAAATATGGGGTATATTGTTTTGGTGAAAAGGGTTGCAGACCGAATGGTATATGGGTCTCTTGCAGAGAAATAATACTTGGTTTTATGTCATTAATTAGCAATTGCAGTTCGTGTAAATTGTTATAGTAACCTTTTAGGTTCCATTGCAGAACTCTAAGAAATGAGCCAGTAGATTTTGTTGTTTTCCTTTCAGTGCGAAGGGAATTGTGTTGGGGGAAATTTAGGTCGTTGTTATTGTTGGTGTGTTTATTAAGACTCCGTAGTGCGGATGCTGAAGCAGGCGGGCTCTGTAAGAAGCCCGTCTGATTCAGTCCCCGGACCACGGAGTCGTTTTTTTGGTTAGAATTAGTGTTCTTAGATGGAGTCTTCATCGTCATTTTTGCTATCAGTAAGGTAGTAGTTGTGGTTTGAAAGAAGAGTATTAGTTATATTTGTGATTGGAGATGACGAGGACGGTTGATTTTGGGATAGCGTGGTTGCAGTAGGTGTAAGTAAGTTGGATAGTGTTGGGAGGCATTGAGATGTTTTTGTAGGAGTAGTTGATATGGTAGATGGGGCAGCATATATGTAGCTGCTGTCTGATGTAGTGGTATTTAAATTACTGTGAGTGGGAGAGTTTGATTTATTGTGTTGAGTTACCCGTGCGGGTACGGATGGTAAGGGGGGGTCAGTTTGGGTCAGATTTGTGTTGGTATTTTGTTTGATTTTACTGTACTGTTTGTTGGAAGATGATGGGGCTATGTTATTTTTTATGGTTTGAGTGTCTGTGGTAGTTGTGTTGCTTTGTATGGTTGTTTTGGTTGATGATGGGAAATTAGTTGAGGAGTTGTGTGAGAGAGTAAGAGTCGAGGGAGAGTTCGAGGTTATTTGAGGTGGGGGGGGTGTTTGTAAGCTGGTAGAAGATATACCTTGTGCGACTGCGGAATATGTTGTCGAAAACAACGGGATTGGGTTTTGCTCTTTAAATATTTTTTTTGCGTCAGCCATACTACATTTTTGTATTGTTTTTATTTTGAGAACTTCTTTGGCGTTGAGGTACCGTTTGCACGCTTTGGAGAATGATGGGTGTTCTTCCAAACAGTTGGCACACGAAACGCGTGTGCAGACTTGGGGTTTGTGGGGAGGTAGATTGCAGGTTTCACAAGCGGCTGCACTGGTGCACCTCTTGGTGGTGTGGCCAAGGAGTTGGCAATTGCGGCAGCGCATGGGGTTTGGGAAGTATTCTTCCACTTTTATAGTGTGCCAACCAATAGTGACGGTGCTTGGAATGCGGAAACGATCAAAAGTGAGAAGCACGAGGCCGGAGGCACGAAGTTGGTTTTCAGTTGTCGGTTTTTTGAACTTATAAACTTCTGTGACACCTTGAGCTTTCATTTCATTGACAATCTCTTCTTCGGGCAAGTTTATTAGCCAAGGCGCGTAGACTGTTCCTTTGCAAGAATTTAAGTTGGTGTGAAGTTTAACGGAAATTGGGCAGAGATTGGCAAGGGTTTTTTTCAATAGGAATAACTTGGCTACTTTCTCAGATTTCGCAAGGAGAAGCAGGCTACCGTCACGAAGTTCCGTTATATTTTCATACGCGGTACTTATGCCATCGATAGCTCTTTTGAGTAGGAAGATACTTATGGAAGACAAAGGGGTGTTTTGATCACTGGAAGAAATTACTACAAATTTGGGGTCTGATAGGTTTGTATTAATTTGGGAATGTTTGTTGAGGTCTATAGGGGTATACGTAGTTTTTTTTCTTTTTTTTTGTGTTGGCTCAGATAGCAACTCGAGATCGAGCGTGCCGAACTTGTTGCCCGAAAGCGTTGGTGGCCCAGGGGCCATGATTGCACAGTTCACGCACTTATTAAGATTTGATTGTCTGCGATACCGAAATAAAGCAAAAATCACAAAGAGGAAAAAACGAAGGGCTGAGAGAGTAACGGGAAAGAAACTCACTGACGCAAACGAGAAAATTTAATAGAGCAAAATGAATAACGAAGTTGCCGGCTTGAAGGTCAGACGGTGACTGATAATCGAAAAGTAGAAACGTGTGCAATGGTCATGCAGTGCGCCGTGTAAGAGTTTTATCACCGTCTTGGCAACACTGCATAGACTTTTCGCGCAGTTAGTGTATACGAATAGTTTAGGTATAAACTGCTAGAATACATATTTTTTCTCTATTTTTTTTTTGATTGGCCGAAAACAGGCGATTGGAATGGTGCGACTACGTTGGTGTGTGTGTGGCGTGGGGGAGGTTTTATATAGAGGAGGCAAAAACGTTTTTGAGGCAGTCTGGCGTAGTTAGGCGAAAAGCCGAGAGTGGCAAAATAATTTTTTTTTTATTTTTTTGAGTGCGGTGTGGCATAATTTTTCTTTTGGTTTAAAAGTACAGTCAGTAAAATTTAAAGTAAAAAATAAGCTTCCGAAAAGCATAAAATTTCTGAAATACGAAAAATTCGTAAACCGAACGAAAATCCAGTGAAACAAAAACAAAAAGAACAAAATTAACAAGCCAAAGTAAAAAGGCATATAAAAAAAAACTAAAAATAAAGCAAAACAATTTCTGGTGTGTTAAACAAAAAAAAAGATATATCATTTCGTAAAATCCTTCGAAAACATTGTTAAAAGAAAAAAAATATTACAAGCCCACAAATTCAAAACCGCCTAGTGAAAATCTCTCCAGCCAAGCCCAAACTCCAGTTTTCCCGCCATTTATCTGCAGCAACGAGTCACAAGAGCTCACACAAGACGCCGCCCGCAGGAGCACCCCGCCACATGGAAACATAAACGTTTAGATACAAAAAAATAAAAAAAAAAAAAAAATAAAGAACACAAAAAAAACATTTATACATTTATTTGAAAATCAATATATCTGAAATTGAAACAAGTGTGCCAAAGTAATGGAATTTAATGTAACTTTCAAACACATGGTTGTATAAATTCGAGCATTGATTTGAAAATTCAAGATACATTAAGTGTCTTACTTAACTTATGTCTTAATCATTATAATATTGAATTTAAAAAAAAAAAAATAAATACAATAATTGTTAACAATAAAGTAACTTTCATATGAATTTTGTTTCTCCAGTAGATTTTGAATTTTTTAAGTATTCATAACCAATTTTCTGCCTCAATATTAACAATATCCATACAGCTACATCGCGTTACCCCGACCACCGTGCACGCTGGAAAGGAGTCGACATCGTCATCACAGCGCAGAAAGGCGCCAACGAAGGGTAGAAAAAAGGGTATGAGTTTCTTGTTGTGTTTGTTCCAAATTAACTTTTTTTTTTCGCATATGAAGGTTACAACCTAAGTAAAAAAAATAATAATTTTGTATTAAGATTCTTATAATGATCAATAAAAATCATAATTTTGTGAATAGTAAATTATAAATCAATCATGAGTTTATAATTAATTAATCAGAGTGAGAGGCGAGAGGGGCTGATGTGCGCAGGGATGGGGCGGTAGAGGGAAGGCAATTTTTTTGGTTTTTTTTTTTAGGTTTACGCATTTTAGGGGGTTGCTCAAATGAAGGCCCAGGGCAACCAAAGGTGTGGACGAAATATTCCACAAGGGAGGGACACGAGGCCATGGTTCCATTGCCACCCAGGAACCAGTTTTTGTTTTGTTTCTCTTCACACTTTTCTTTTTTTTCAGCTATCCTTTCTAGTCTGCTCTGTCTGCTTCACCTTTTCCACTTCTTCACTTTCTATCAACCTTTTCTTTGTCTTTTTTTCGCTTTTTTTTTTATTTTAGATTTTCAGGCACGTAATCTGTATGGAGGATAAGGACAGGCAAGAACTCACCCGGTCGGCGAGCTAAGCCGTGCTCAACGCAAGACGTGCCCACCGCCTGTCACCTTATCCATCCCCCTCTCACAACCCGAACCGTAGCCGACAATCGGTGTTGAGGAGATGGTTCCTAAGTTTGAGGGGAACGTCCACCAATATGGCCGAGTGTAAGACACTCGGTTAGGTAGGCGTTCGCTACAAATATGGCGCCCAACGTGGGGCAGTGGTAGTGTCGATAGATGCTACTACCAAGGCAATTTTTCAAGATAGTTCCTTTGCATTTTCAACCATGTACTCTTAGCATTATGCTAGCCTTGCCCCGAACTTTTCGTTCGTATAGTGAACAGTCCCTATTAAATTTTTGTCCCTAGTGTTTAACCGCGTTCTAAAATTTATCCGTTGCATTTAATTGATTCTATATGATCACGTCCCATCCACATCTTGCTTTCATGGTTAAATACACTGTTCGTTAATTTTATCTTTCCTGTCTACTTCTACTCTTTCACCGAACACAAAGCACACTATCCTCTATTAATTCTAATTTCTTTCTTCTACTATCTAAGAGAAATACAAAACAAAACAAAAACAGGAATAATAACATCAATACCTGTTCATCTTTGGAAAGAGTTCTCAAACAGTAGACGCAGGAAGTCTCAGAAGCTAGAGCCTTAAGACAGCTTTCTTGATTGCGCCGATCTAATAGAGACAACACTCTTCTTCTTTGTTTTTGAAAGGATGGATGTAAGTCCCGAAGTTAAATCACCGAAGATGTGAATTTCGCGTTGCGACACCATTCTTTTCAAATTTTAGCAAAGTAGAATTATATTCCAAATTCCAAATCAGAGAAATTGCATAAATTTTATATGTCTCATGAGTTATGATGAAGTTCTGTAGTATTATCATGATTGCGATAAAAGTTTAGCTATTCTAAATCCATAAAATAATATACACCTATGTACGGCCATAAGAGCAAAACGATTTTGTCTTAGTGTAGCGACATAGGGCAACTCTAATAAAGTGTTTATACTTTATTTATTTAACAAAAAAAAAAAAAAAATAAAAATCTACCCCTTCCCGAAAATACGCGCACAATCTTTACCCATCACTGCAAACAAAGCCCCGAACCTCTCACAGAAATTGAATATAAAAAGAAATAAGTATTACATATTACAGAGGTACATATTGTTTAAACAAAATACAGAGAAAGAAAGAATAATAAAGTTCAGCATACAATACACACATGCTTAATATACCAAACAAAGTATATATTTATAAAGAATTTAGTTTCGCTGTATCCAATTAGATTTCATTATTTACAGGAGTTTTTGAGTATTTTTTTGAATTTTTTTTTTGTTTTCTTTTATAATAACATAAAAGTCAGATAACATGCCACAAGATAATGGTACAATAGCGAAGAATCTTCGTAGCAAAACGAATAAGGATTCAAACGCCTTGAGTTTACCCGAACCAGAGGCTTTTAATCCATCTGTCAACATTCCCCGCACACCACCTTCAATGGTTAGCCGACGAAATGATTCGGACCTCGCCAGTAACACCATTGACATCTCGTCAGAAAATCCAAGCGCAACCAATCCTAATCCAAACATGTCCGATAAAGACGTTCTGGAAACAATCCGAGAGTTTAATATAGAGGATGACAATAATCTCTATACACCAAGAGCTTTTAGGAAAACTAGTAGCAATAATTCGCAATTCGGTCCAGAGGTTGAAGCTTATATCAATCAACGCGTCAACGAAGTTCGGGAGCAACAAGCTCAGTTATTTAGTTCCTTAGCTGAAAGTAGGTTACCACCGGAAAACTCAAACCCCAATAGGAGATCAAATCCGAGCAAAAGCTATAGTCGAAACCGTAACAGTTGGGGTAAACGATCTCTAAATGCGTTAGATTCTAGGCGAGAAAGCTCAAGCCCTAGGCTGAACGCTCTCGAACAGAATGTGAACCAAATCTCCCAAACTTTGCTCGAGGTCACAGACCGCCTCAGGATACTAAGCACAGGTAACCGTAGTAACGGGAATGATTATGTTTCTCCTAGTCAACAAGAGCAAGAAATTCCTCGCAATGGCAATAACCGAGTTGAACTAGACAAATGGCTTCTCAAATTTGATGGCACAAACAAAACACCCTCGGTTGACGATTTTTTATTTAGAGTCAATTCATTGAGGGAAACATATGGCTATTCTTGGCTTCAAATTCAGACACATTTTCACTTGTTAGTTTCAGGAATAGCGGAAAACTGGTATTGGCAGTTTCTTAAGACCAATCGCAATTGTCGATGGACTGATCTGAAGTCTGCTCTTATAGAACAGTTTCGCTCCGTTGAAACCGACTATGAGATCACGAGATTGATGGTTGATAGAAGACAGGGTCATAACGAAGCGATCGATGACTTTTACAACACGATCACTTCGATGAACGCCCGTCTTCAAAATCCCAAGTCGCCGTCCGAAATATTGGAAATTCTGAGGCATAATGTGAAAGATCAAATTTCACAACTAACATTTGCATACCAGCCGCGCAGTTTAACCGACTTTTTGCACACCTGTCGTAAGGCTGAACGCTTTATTCAAAAACGCGATGCAGCTAGAAACTATCGCCAGCCACGATACGTAAACGAAATAGACGTTTTCAGCGACGAGGAAGCTTCCGAGTTACCCGTTAATGCTATTACTCGAAACATTCCACAAGAAAGGAAGTTCGATACCAGTTCTAGAAATGTAAATCAAGTTAAGTGTTGGAATTGTGATGAAATGGGTCATTCATATGTTGAATGTAAAGTTGAGCCATTACGCATATTTTGCTACAAATGCGGAGCATTAGGCTATGTGACCCAAACTTGTCCCAAATGTCGGGGAAACTTCCGGTCGAACGACAAAACCTCCGGGGAGACTCGTTCGAAACCGCTGAACCCGGGGAATTAAAAACTGAAACATCAAACAATCCCACAATTTCAATCCTTAAACCTATACCTGACGTTCAAATACCCCAAGCTAAATCCATTACAAAACCAAAATCCCTACATCAGCGTCGTTTAGAATACCAAAAAGCACGAGAAAGAATATTTTCAAGTCCAGTATCTCCAAAGATTGAAAAAACCAGGCAAAGATATCAACTGCGCAAGACTCAAAGAAAAGCAATAAGCTCAACAGTGTTGGATAAATCCAATGACTTGAGGCCATACGCCAAAGTCTCAATTTTCAATAAAGACATGGTCGGGTTATTGGATAGTGGTGCCAGCATATCATGCCTGGGCAAAAATTGCATGGATCTCGTAAAATCTGCTGGTGTTCCCATTTTAAAATATTCTGCCTTCGTACAAACCGCTGATGGAAGAAAACAAAATATTTTAGGAAAAGTTGTGACTGAAGTAGGCTATCAAGATAGTAAGAGAACTTTAGTCCTATATTTGGTTCCATCTCTCGACCAAGAACTTTATCTAGGAATCAATTTTTGGCGTGACTTTAAGATAGCTCCTTTCCTTATATCTTCTCTAGGCCAGAGTGAGGACGTAGAAGCAGACCCAAACTCACACGTCTTGACACCCGTTCAAGCTACTGAACTCAATCGAGTGAAAAATCTGTTTCCGTCGTTTGCTCATTTGGGTTTGGGAAAGACGCATCTAGAGGAACACGTAATTGACACTGGAGACACAGCGCCCATCAAACAACGACACTACCCTGTGTCGCCAGCAGTCCAAAGTCTCATCTATGAAGAGCTGGATAGGATGATTTCATTGGGAGTTATAGAGGAGAGTAACAGTTCCTGGAACTCGCCGGTGGTTTTGGTTCGAAAACCTGGTAAAAACCGCTTGTGTCTAGACTCCCGTAAAGTGAACCAGGTCACTAAGAAAGACGCCTATCCGCTGCCTCATATGGAGGGTCTGCTGAGCCGTCTTTCAGAAACGCATTTCATTTCGAGTGTGGATCTGAAGGACGCCTTTTGGCAGATCCCCCTAGAGGCGGCTTCAAGAGAGAAAACGGCATTCACAGTACCTGGGAGACCACTATACCAGTTTACTGTGATGCCATTTGGACTCTGTAATGCGGCACAGCGTATGTGTCGTTTGATGGATAAAGTTATCCCAGTAGAGATGCGACAGAACGTATTTGTGTACCTAGATGACCTTTTGATTATCTCGCCTGATCTGGATTCTCATTTAAAACTTCTAGAGAAGGTTGCGAATAAACTTCGACAATCTGGATTGTCCATCAATGTACACAAATCCAAATTCTGTTTTAAAGAGTTAAAATATCTAGGCTTTATAGTAGGCAATGGCTGTCTTAAAACCGATAAAGACAAAGTGGCGAGCATAAATGAATTTCCTGTACCCAAAACTGCTAAGCAAGTCCGTCGCTTTTTAGGAATGGCGGGCTGGTACAGACGTTTCATCCAAAATTATGCTACTATTTCCTCTCCCTTAACTGACACCTTGAAAAAAGCTAAGTCATTCGTTTTCACTGATGAAGCCAAAAGCGCCTTTGAAGAGTTAAAATCTGCGCTGACTTCCGCTCCTGTCTTGGTAAACGCTGATTTCTCAAAACCATTTATCATCCAGTGTGATGCGTCATCAACAGGAATTGGTGGTGTCCTAACTCAACAAGATGAAGAAGGTGTTGAAAAACCCATAATTTACTTTTCGCAAAAGTTGAACGCTGCTCAACGTAATTATAGCGTTACAGAGCAAGAATGTTTGGCTGCTGTTCTTTGCGTAAAAAAATTCCGAGCATATGTTGAGGGACAGGCGTTCAAAATTGTTACGGACCACGCCAGTCTGAAATGGTTGATGAATCAGCGTGAACTAAGCGGGAGACTAGCTCGTTGGAGCCTAAAGCTACAATGTTTCATCTTTGAAATCGAACACCGTAAAGGGTCCTTAAACATTGTCCCCGATGTCCTTTCAAGAATGCATATGGATGAGATAAGACCAAGAGATCCGATCATTGAAGTAGACTTAAACTCCGAAGAATTTCAGTCGAACGAGTACAAAGAGCTCATTGCCACAATAAACAATAACAAAGACCGACTTCCAGATCTACAGGTATCTGAAAATTATGTGTATATGCGCACTCAGCATTATTCTGGAGATACAAGTGATGAAGACCAATGTTGGAAGTTGTGGATACCTTCAGACCTCACACAAGCATTAATACGCTCTGCCCATGAATCTCCGCAGGCTTCTCATGGAGGCATCGCAAAAACACTTGGGCGACTTCGCCAGTTGTATTTTTGGCCCAATATGGTGCATCAAGTTCGAGCATATGTGGGCAGATGTGAAGTCTGCAAAACCACTAAAGCTCCAAATTATGTTTTGCGACCCCCTATGGGAAATCAGATAATGATAGATCGTCCATTTCAACATTTATACTTGGATTTCCTAGGACCCTATCCAAGATCTAAATTAGGAAACACTGTACTGTTCATATGCCTTGATAAGTTTACTAAATACCCCTTGTTAGAACCGTTTTCGAAAGCTACGAGTGAAAAGGTTGTTAAGTATCTGGATGAAAAAGTGTTCAGTCAATTCGGAGTACCAGAAACCATTTTTACTGACAACGGTAGACAGTTTGTGGGAAAAGAGTTTCAGAACCTACTGAAAAATTATGGCATCAAACATATGAAAACAGCCATATATTCCCCTCATCCGAATGCGTCGGAGAGGGTGAATCGATCGATATTAGCAGCCATAAGAGCCTATCTCAATGATGACCACACGAATTGGGATGTCAATATCTCAGATATCGCAATATCCTTGCGTTCTTCAAACCATCAAGCTATTGGTATGACACCATATGAAGCGCTGTTTAAGCAAAAAATGGTCACACATGCTTCGTCATATCCATTGATGCGCAAATTGTCTTTACTACATAATAACGAAGTTGATGTGTTACCCGAAAGAGTACGTTCGCAAGCAATACATAACACCATTAAAGAAAACTTACAAAAGGCACATGAACGAAACGCAAAAGTTTATAACACTCGGGTCAGGAAAGTCAACTTTCAACCTGGTCAAGAAGCCTATCGTCGCAACTTCCTTCTTAGTGACTTTACGAAAAACATAAATGCTAAATTAAGTCACAAGTTTATTAAATGTCGCATAAGAGGAAGGGTTGGTAAATCCCTTTACGAAATTGAAGATCTGACCGGAAAAGTCGTGGGAATCTATCATGCGAAGGATTTACGGCAATGAATCGTTGACTTGAAAGAACGTCATTATGACTGGGCACAATTACCTTTTATTTATTAATCATTTGTATTTTAGCAATAATAAGAGAAGGCTTTAATTCATGGCGGATGAATACACCACGCACACAAAATTTGCTAAGGAACAAACAAAAACATACAAAGATAGATCATAAATCGCTTTTAGACGGTTACCGTATATTGCTGCAAACAATTTTCACAGCTATCTACAAGAGTTGTTGAAATAGATCTAGGTTATCCTTTCCCAGAGAATTAAAAATCAAACGATTGAAATAAAATGTTTTATTAACTATACCTAAATACACATGCGTCTATCTTAAAATTATGTACGACTAAACACTTTACCTATCAGTCAGTGCTATCATTTGCTATTGAGCATCATTAATACTTGATCTAATTTTCTGTTTTGCGATTCTTCAAATCGTTTAAATTACCTGATTGGTTGCTCATTGCTTCAAATTTCATATCCACAGGTTTCGGTTCTCTCAGATGCATACTTTTTTACTAACATCCATTTCACTTGTCATCGTATTTTTATAGGTTTCCAAAAAACTTTTTACATTTCTCGGCACTCGGCGACAGCTGCTGATTCGAGTTATACATTTCCTTGACATTATCCAAGTTAATGGTGTTTGGCAGCAATGTGGTGATTCCGTTTGGATTAGAGGCTACATATGTTCAATTGAATTCCATAGATACACAGTTCATTCGAGGTCATTATCTGTAATAGTTCAACATTTCGAGTTTGACGCTAATTGGATTTTTATCACACATACCTTCAGCATCAAGTTCGGTACCCCCTATTTATGAATTTCTACGTCGTATTGATAGCCCTCGATGCCCCTTCGTCATCCACTAAACGTAGATCGTTTCTACGTACCCACATTGCTACCCCGAGAATAATATCTTGATTTTTGACGTCGTGCAGACTACGGACCGGGAATCGATGTTGTATTTGGGAAAAGCCGAATTGTGAGCTCGTAAGTGAGTTGTTTTGTGTCGGTTCCACTGCCAAGAGGGATTGCGCTTTCTCTGCAGAAGGTGCATCATCAAGTTGTGGCCTTAATAGAAAAAAAAAACAAGAAAAAGAGGGACTGGGGTGTGCATAGTAATATTAAGTTACTCACTTGACAAAATCCTGTCTCATGTACTTTTGTTTGGATTGAAGTTGCAATGTCCTTACCAGCGATAAGATTCCAGTTAGTCGTTGCTGCTACACTTGCGTCCATTCTTACAGGGTTGTGCTGTAAACTTCAACAGTTGTGTTGGTTGTTTGTCCTTTGCAAAATAAATTTTATTTCACAAAGCAAACAAGCAACCGATTTCGAAAAGTACTTTTCTTTGTTACAATGTTTAAAAGCCAGTTATGCTAAGTGAAGTTATTTGCAGTTGTAGGCATTTCGGAATAAATATCGATGGTTGCATTCAGGGTGTCGCTTGAGCGCTTTGCTTACTGCATTTCTATAAATGGAGCAGATTTGCGGCGAGATCATTTTTAAAATTTTTTACAAGTCAACAATAAATCTTTACATAGTGACATTAGAGACTTACAAATGCATAGATAAATTCATGTGTGTAGATCACATTGTTTTTCATGTGAGGTTTGAATTGAATTCAGTACTTTTGAAATTGATCAGACAAAGTCCAAAGTCAAAAGTACTAAATTTTACGAAGTGTATTTTGCCAAATACGTGGCGACAGAATATAAAAGAAATAAATATAATTGCATAACTATAATAATAGGCCCAAACACTGCTGCTGCAGACAACTGAGTATCATGATGAGCGTAATTCTATTCTATTCACTCTCTGAATGCAATCATAATTCATTGCGAGTAGAATGATCAGCCTCACAAATAGATGGCTCGGACTTCTAGATGCGTGCGAAGTGAGGTGTAGTGTATTTTGGGATCAAACACGAAGAACAATGCGCATAACCTGCATCGAGAACGTAGGCACCTAGTTACTTCTGTAGATGAGATCATTGTCCCAGGCGTAATATAAAAGAAAATTAATAAATCTAATTGTTAGTGGTGAACTTAAAACACAGACTAAATGGATATAAAAATTGAAGTGTTAAAAAAAGAAAAAAAAAAAAAAGGAAGTTGCAAGCTTGCAGTTTATTCTGAAACAAAAAAAGGCATAGCGCCGAGTACGACTCAGGTATGGTAGTAGATTTTTATTTACCTTTTTTTAAAGAATGGTGGTTAGCTAATAGGCTATTCAGTGCAGTAGAGATTTTTATCCAACCATTCTGCTTTAAAATTGAATTCTTTGCATGAACATAGTTTTCAATGCCATCTCGCTACATTTGAACGTAGGGGATGGAATTGTTTTGTGCAATGGTCATGCAGTGCGCCGTGTAAGAGTTTTATCACCGTCTTGGCAACACTGCATAGACTTTTCGCGCAGTTAGTGTATACGAATAGTTTAGGTATAAACTGCTAGAATACATATTTTTTCTCTATTTTTTTTTTGATTGGCCGAAAACAGGCGATTGGAATGGTGCGACTACGTTGGTGTGTGTGTGGCGTGGGGGAGGTTTTATATAGAGGAGGCAAAAACGTTTTTGAGGCAGTCTGGCGTAGTTAGGCGAAAAGCCGAGAGTGGCAAAATAATTTTTTTTTGATTTTTTTGAGTGCGGTGTGGCATAATTTTTCTTTTGGTTTAAAAGTACAGTCAGTAAAATTTAAAGTAAAAAATAAGCTTCCGAAAAGCATAAAATTTCTGAAATACGAAAAATTCGTAAACCGAACGAAAATCCAGTGAAACAAAAACAAAAAGAACAAAATTAACAAGCCAAAGTAAAAAGGCATATAAAAAAAAACTAAAAATAAAGCAAAACAATTTCTGGTGTGTTAAACAAAAAAAAAGATATATCATTTCGTAAAATCCTTCGAAAACATTGTTAAAAGAAAAAAAATATTACAAGCCCACAAATTCAAAACCGCCTAGTGAAAATCTCTCCAGCCAAGCCCAAACTCCAGTTTTCCCGCCATTTATCTGCAGCAACGAGTCACAAGAGCTCACACAAGACGCCGCCCGCAGGAGCACCCCGCCACATGGAAACATAAACGTTTAGATACAAAAAAATAAAAAAAAAAAAAAAATAAAGAACACAAAAAAAACATTTATACATTTATTTGAAAATCAATATATCTGAAATTGAAACAAGTGTGCCAAAGTAATGGAATTTAATGTAACTTTCAAACACATGGTTGTATAAATTCGAGCATTGATTTGAAAATTCAAGATACATTAAGTGTCTTACTTAACTTATGTCTTAATCATTATAATATTGAATTTAAAAAAAAAAAAATAAATACAATAATTGTTAACAATAAAGTAACTTTCATATGAATTTTGTTTCTCCAGTAGATTTTGAATTTTTTAAGTATTCATAACCAATTTTCTGCCTCAATATTAACAATATCCATACAGCTACATCGCGTTACCCCGACCACCGTGCACGCTGGAAAGGAGTCGACATCGTCATCACAGCGCAGAAAGGCGCCAACGAAGGGTAGAAAATAGGGTATGAGTTTCTTGTTGTGTTTGTTCCAAATTAACTTTTTTTTTTCGCATATGAAGGTTACAACCTAAGTAAAAAAAATAATAATTTTGTATTAAGATTCTTATAATGATCAATAAAAATCATAATTTTGTGAATAGTAAATTATAAATCAATCATGAGTTTATAATTAATTAATCAGAGTGAGAGGCGAGAGGGGCTGATGTGCGCAGGGATGGGGCGGTAGAGGGAAGGCAATTTTTTTGGTTTTTTTTTTTAGGTTTACGCATTTTAGGGGGTTGCTCAAATGAAGGCCCAGGGCAACCAAAGGTGTGGACGAAATATTCCACAAGGGAGGGACACGAGGCCATGGTTCCATTGCCACCCAGGAACCAGTTTTTGTTTTGTTTCTCTTCACACTTTTCTTTTTTTTCAGCTATCCTTTCTAGTCTGCTCTGTCTGCTTCACCTTTTCCACTTCTTCACTTTCTATCAACCTTTTCTTTGTCTTTTTTTCGCTTTTTTTTTTATTTTAGATTTTCAGGCACGTAATCTGTATGGAGGATAAGGACAGGCAAGAACTCACCCGGTCGGCGAGCTAAGCCGTGCTCAACGCAAGACGTGCCCACCGCCTGTCACCTTATCCATCCCCCTCTCACAACCCGAACCGTAGCCGACAATCGGTGTTGAGGAGATGGTTCCTAAGTTTGAGGGGAACGTCCACCAATATGGCCGAGTGTAAGACACTCGGTTAGGTAGGCGTTCGCTACAAACGGTAGAAGCCATTTAGTCGTATACAAAAATATGAGATGAGCATAAACAAATGTTTAGGGTGGAGAAAAGGAAATGCAGTTCTCACAATTTAGGCACATAAAAGGAAACAATGTGTTGAAGACATAAACGAAAAAATAAAAACAAAATATGTAGTGGCCAATACAAAATACTACAATGCAAAATAATGATCAAATGGAAAAAGAGTTGCTAATTTAAATAGACCCTGAAATTAGAGCAACGCTTAATAATATACGAACTACACAAATTTTAACGCATTCTATTTATTCAATAAAAGTTTAAATACCAAAAAAATAAGTCCAATGAAAAAATATGATATGTTATTTTCCCTACTTGATTTTTTAATGAAATTAAAAACAAAATTATTATACCTAATTTAAGGTAACTACCCTATTTGAAATTCTTTTCAATAATTTTTCATTTATGTATTTTCATTCGTCAAAGCACAAACGCGTGTTCCCGAGTTTTAAGCTATGAGTCTTAAACCCTTTTCACTAAATCGATACAACCGACAAAAATTTTCACCAGCTTTACTCCTATTTTTAAAATTTCGATTTGTACTTAAATTTAGTTTACGCTTGTATATAAACTGAATAAAATAAATACCATGTTTAACTATTAAGGTTGATCTCGTGCAATCTATTAAATTCTCATCTGTTTGGATATCAAAATAAGCTCCGAGACTCATATCGTACTTTCAGTTTAATATCGAGTTCAGAATATGCCGTCGATCCTTTTGTTTCCTCGTACCCTCTTATGCAAAAGCATACCTACCATGCTAATAAAAATATCACAAAAGTGAGTAAACAACTTGAACTAATCTTTTTGTACACGATCCACCTTTCAGGACTCAGGTCTGTAATTATGTACACGTTGTGCACTTTATTGCAATTTCAAAAGTACAATAAAATCCTTGGACGTTATTGCTCAGCTCAGCTATTTAAAAAAAAAAAACGAATAATAAAACAGAAAATATTTTCCACTGATAATGGTCTTATTTACTTGTATTTTTTTTCATATAATTTTTGTTATAATAAATACTCAGTCCATATTTATAAAAGGAAAATCAGAAAAGGAAGCAGTTGTACTTAAATGCTTTTGGCTACTTTTCGTAGGGCATAAACTGTCACATAAGAGTTTATGTGGAACTTTAATCTCTATGAGTTGTATCAGCAAACGGCCCTAAGTATACTAAATAACATTGCTAAATATACTAAGAATAGAAAGTAGGAAAGCCTTTAACAAAACAAAGAGAACAAGGTCACCCAAGAATTGTAAAAAGAGACTACCGTCCTTATGTGCACTCATAACTCGAGAACGGATCGTTCGATTTTCACCATTCTGGGCTTGATGGATTCGTATTAACCCAAGGAAGGACACAAATTTTGGAAATTGAAAATCCGGAAAGATCCGGTTTTTATTGACCAAGAGCGCGAAGTACTTTTTCGGTCTGAGAGGTAACCGACAGATATTTGCGTTACTGTGAAGCAAATCGTGGCAGCCGAAGCTAGTGACAGTGCGTTGAATATGCATCATTTTCCACAATAGTAATATTGCTTCGAGCAATAATAAATAAACGAACTTGTTGTATGTCGAAATCGTAGATTCCCTTTATTTCCAATATTGTGATCGAAAACACTACAAATTTCCTATAAGTTGGGAAATTACAATTTGTACATTAAAATGAAATAAAGTTTGACCTACTTTTAATGGAACAAGTCAATTAAATCAATTAAATTCTTCTTTAAAGTTTCTCCTCCTGTAATGGCGTCCAATTTGTCACCGCAAACGATCAGGAATAAAAAAATATCTTTTACGCGTTGAAAATGTATCTGCTATGCAGCCGGCACGGAACACTATCCGTCTCTTTCTAATTTTGATTTATGAGTTCTCGACAGTAGCGACGTTGCCAGTCGCTAACACTCCCCCCCGGTATGACGATCCTGTTCCTTGGGTCGGCCTACCTCCTCGAATATCGAGAACTGCCAACTTCACAGCTGGTCGTTCATAGATTCCAGTGGAAGTCTGAACAGTTGCTCTGCGCACTTGCCCGTCTTTGCCGCTGACGACGCTTAATATTCGTCCCTTCGGCCAGAGGTTCCTTGGGTTGGTGTCATCTACCAAGACTACAATGTCTCCAACTGCGATCGGTTTGACTGGTTCAAACCATTTGGTTCGGCGAGTCAGAGTGGGAAGATACTCCCGGATCCAGCGTTTCCAGAAGATGTTGGCGTATTGCTGCGACTTTAACCAATTTCGTCGAAGAAGAGTGCTTTCATCAGTGAGGATACTATCCGGCTTTTCACCATTTGACGAGCCGATCAGGAAGTGGTTTGGTGTCAGCACGTCATCGTCTTCAGTTTCCAGAGGTATATATGTGAGCGGTCGGGTATTGACTACTCGCTCTACTTCGACGAGCATACTGTAGAGTAATTCGTCCGAAGGTTTACGGGTTGGAAGGATGCGATACAGTGTTTTCTTGACGGATTGGATCAGCCTCTCCCAACTTCCGCCCATGTGCGGCGAGGCAGGTGGATTGTATATCCATTTGGTGACCGGACTTGAGAATTCGTTGGCCAGGCTGGTCTGCTGCTGCTTCAACGCCTCATGTAATTCTCTTTCTGCCCCGTGGAAGTTGGTGCCGTTATCGCACCGGATTTCGCGAGGAACTCCACGACGTCCAATAAATCGTTTAATGGCAAGAATGCAGGAATCCGAAGTCAGACTGTTGGCAACTTCTATGTGCACGGCACGAGTTGTTAGGCACGTTATTAAAGCACCCCACCGTTTCTCAGTGTGTCTGCCAACAGTGACATACATTGGACCAAAGAAATCCAAACCGATGTAGGTAAACGGTCGACTGAAAGGCGAGATTCTTGCTGATGGAAGTTCGCCCATCTCCGGTGGTTTCGGCATCGCTTGTTGAATCCTGCATGTTTGACAATTTCTCCGTTCAGTTTTGACTGCTGCCCTTAAATTTGGGATTGAGAATTTTTGCCGAATTTCATTTACGACGGTCTCATTGTTGTGATGGTGATAACGTTCATGATAAGATTTTATAATCAAACTTGTAATGCAATGTCGTTTCGGTAATATAATTGGCCTCTTCATGTCACTGGATACTGCAACTGCTGCGTCAATGCGTCCTCGCATTCGTAAGACTCCATTATCGTCCAAGTACGGTGACAATTTGTAAATTGAACTGGATTTGTCTATAGATTTACGATTGTCTATAGGCAAGTTACTGTTGCTCTCCAAAGTAGCAATTTCATCTAGGTAAGAGTCATACTGGGCTTGTCGGTATAGACTGTTTTCAGCTTCCACATATTCCTCCTTTGTAATGTGGCTGTCGGTTCGCTTCAACACATTCTTTAACTTGGCTCTGATGTTCCAGATAAAACGCGAGGCAAATGCTTGGGTGCGAACGAGCTTCATCCAGGTAGAGACGCGTTCAGGTTGGACTAGGGCTGGATTGTTTACAGCTCGATGATGTAAAACAGAAGATCTTAATTCCTCTGTTGTTGTTTGCAGATCAAGTAACCCCTTTGGCCATTCAGTTTTAGGCTGCATTAGGAACGGTGGTCCAACAAACCAGCGGCTGGATGAATTGAAATCAGGAACTTTATACCATTTGGTAGCTTCATCACAAACGTTCAATTTTGTTGGGATATATCTCCATTGGCTCATCTCAGTTGTCTCGAGTATTTCGCTGACTCTGAAGCCGACGAATTGACTATAATTCCGATGGTCTGATTGAATCCACGAGAGAACTGGTTTTGAGTCCGACCAGAAGAACGTTTCTTCAAATTCGATTGTGTGTCCCTCTTTGATGTTGATTGCCAAACGTACTCCAAGTCTTGCTGCTTCAAGTTCCAGTCTTGGGATTGATGTCAAACTGAGCGGTGCTACACGCGTTTTCGCTGCGACAATCCTGCACTCAACAAGGTCGCCTTTTGTCACCCTGATGTAAGCGACGGCTGCAAATGCATTTATGCTTGCGTCCACGAAGACATGCAATTGCGATGTATCGTGCTTGCCGAATTTGATTTTGTTGAAGTAGCATCTCGGAATTTTGACTTGAGTTATACTTGGAAGATGCTTCAGCCACAAACGCCATTTGTCATACAATCCCTCGTTAATTGGTTCATCCCATCCAACTTTCGAACGCCAGATTTCTTGCATGAGTATTTTTATGTAGACCAGGAAGTGTGCTATCAATCCCAGAGGGTCGAAAATTGTCATTAAGACACGTAGCACTTGTCGTTTTGTTGGCTGAATCTTTCCAGATAGGAGTTCGCTCAGAGAGGCTTTCGATGACAGTGTGTAAGTGAAGCTGTCTGTCAAGGTACACCACCACATGCCCAGAACCTTTTCTGTGGTGTTGTCTGGAATCATCTTGAGGTCTTGATTTTCCTCTGTTCGTTTTTCACCTAGTGCTGCAACAACATATCGCGAGTTTGACACCCAATTACGGATCTCGAATCCGCCGCGTGCGTGTATGAATCTGACTTCTTTTGCCAGCCGTATAGCTTCGTCTTCAGTGTCGGTGCTTTCCAGCATATCGTCCACATAATGATGGTTGCAAATGGACTGAACGGCTCTTGGATATTTAGCTGCAAATTCTCGTGCATTTTTGTTCTTTACGAACTGAGCGCTACTTGGAGAGCACTTGGAACCGAAGGTAAGAACCCTCATTGCATAGACATCTGGATTGGCGTTAATATCAGGGCTCCACAGAAAACGTTGGGAGTGCTGATCTTCAGGTTTCACGTTGACCTGGTGGAACATCTCTCGAATGTCTGCGCAAATGGCAATTGCTTTTTCTTGGAAGTGGTACAACACAGATGGAAGCGATGTAAGCTGGTCAGGACCCTTAAGCAGTGCAGAATTCAGAGATGTTCCGTTGACTTCCGCAGCTGCGTCCCAAACTATTCTCGTCTTGCCCGGTTTATTTGGGTTGGTGACAGCAAACACAGGAAGGTACCACGTACGCGGAAAATTACATTGCAATTCATCGACAGATAGCTTCCGAATATAGTTTTTCGTCAAATAGTCTTCGAATTGGCGTTTGAGATTAGCGGCCAAATCCGGATCACGAGATAATCTTTTTCGCAGACACTCATATCGACGAAGAGCCATTGGAAGACTATTAGGAAGCTGCACATTGTCGTATTTCCATAGTAGACCGGTTTCAAACCGGTTGCCTTTCCGGATTGTGCTCGTTTCTAGTATTTTGCATGCTCGAACTTCATCCGCTGACTTGATAGTGTCCATTTTGACTACACCAAGGCTGTCCAGTGAAAAGTAGTCCTTCATTAAATTGTGAAGTATCTTGTCATTGTCTTCTTTATGTTCCTTTTCACATTCGCATATGTGGAAACTGTGAAAGGCCGGCTGAGCTGAACTGTTGGCCATTATCGACGATTGTCCATAAGCAACCCATCCTAGACGCGTCTTAGTTGCTACAGGGTCTCCTATAGCGCCTTCGATTACTTTGAGAGGAATTGATAAATTCAAATTATCCAGCCCAATAAGCAATCTGGGAACAGCATGACCGTACGATTTAATCGGGTATCCGCGTAGATAGGGGTACTGCTCTATTAGACTTTTGACGTCTAGAGATTGTGCTGGTAAGTTCAATGTTTTTACCGTTCGGGCAACTGGAACTGTAAACGTTTTGTCCGGGTTATGCGTCCCTGATATTTGAAACGACACAATCTGCGAATCCTTTTCTACTCGACAAGTATTTCCAGTCCACCGAAGAGTGAGCGGCTTTGGCTTTCCTTTGAGCTTTAACTCATTAGCCAGTGATTCTTCTATCATGGTGAGCGATGACCCATCGTCCAAGAAAGCGAATGTGTAAACTTTAGCTTCGTCGCTTTGCAGAATGACAGGAACAACTCTATATTTTATTGTTCCAGCGTGACAATGCGCATTGCAGTTATACTGACCATTAATCGTCGTGCTGTGTTCAGTTAGGGACGTAGGTCCCGAACTGTCTGATTGAGCTGCAACTTCAGTTTCCATTGGCATTGACCTTGTCGTGTTGAGTTCCCTGATGCTTTTGTGAAGAAGTCGATGGTGCCTATATGTGCAGCCATCTGTTCCACAGACGGTGTCAACACGACAGCGGGATCTAAGATGCGATGATAGACACGTGCGACAAAGTCGATGTTCTTTTACTGCCTTCCACTTCTCGTTCAAATCCATGTTTTGAAACCGGCTACAATTCTCTACACTATTGCAACTTGCTTTGCAAACCAAACATTGCCGATCCCTGTGGTGTGGCTTTCTGTTGGTTTCTTCGCTGTGCGCATTGACAAAACCCTTTTCTTTCTTATATTTTGTGGCTTCAGGCCCGAAAGAGGTAGTAAGGGTAACGCTGTTGATGGTCTCCGCAAACTGGAAAAGCCACGAACTAAAACTTGCTAGATTGACAGTAGGTAAACTCTGTCGGTGGATGGCCCAATTGATCTTAAGTTGAGATGGCAGCTTATCGACAAGTTCTTGCAGCAATATCGGGTTTGCCAGATGGTCGTGTAGCGCACATGTTTCCATAGTTGAAGTCAAGTTTTGGACCGCCAATGAAAATGGTATGACTGTCTCCAACTTATCAGCTCGTGGTGTTGGTTCAGACCGAACTTTTTTCAAGAGCGAATGGATGATTACTTCGGGTCGACCGTAAATCATCCTCAATGTTGATATGATGCCAGGAACGCTTGATGGTAACAGCAGTCTACTTCGCACTGCATCCAAAGCGCGACCCTTTAAACATTTTTGCAAGCGCAGAAGGTTTTCGTGATTTGAAAACCCGCACATATGAGTACTGCCTTCGAAGCAAGAAATAAATAATGGCCAGTCTTCAGGGTCGCCATTAAAGTGCGGAAGTTCTCTGGGCACTGAATGCCGAGCTGCTAACTGCACATTTGTTATCGGTGCTGCATCTATTTGCATGTCCGGACGAGCAGCTTGACCTTGAGGAACAGAAAAGGCGTGATCCTCAATATTTTTTACTGTTGGTAGTTGATGTGGTGCGTGCTGCGGATAGACAACCGGTGCTCCAACATTGAATGCTGGTTGTGGAATCGCATGCTGGTATTGTTGTGAGCTATGAGCTACGGCACCCGTTCCTAATTGTAATTGTGGTAATTTGGCTGAGTTGAGGCGTAAGTGATTATCGCTTTATTTGTTGCGTACACATTTCTCTTTTCAGCTTCAAATACCTGGTGGGAACGTCCTTTGAGTAGCCACTCACCTACACGCTGCTTTGACGCTTCCTCGTCTGGAGATTCCAAATCGCTTTGGCTGTCTTCTTCCATTATTTCAAACTTTTTCCTTAGGTATTCCTCTTGTAAAGCCTTCTCTTCTTCTAACTTCTGAAGTCTTAAGGCGCGGCGCTTTGAGCTTGTGGTTGATTTTGCCTTCCCGGAAGAACTACGTTGTACCACCGTCTTGTCGTTATCTGAGATCTCTTGATTACAGCTGGCGCAGGCCCAGTCCTGGGTTTCGATCTCAGCAGTGACATTGACGCACATAAAATGGTACCATGCTTCACAAACATCGCATTGCACCATTTCGGAATTGTCTGGTTTGCCACAAATTGAACAGCTGGCATTCCCCGAGGCAATTAGTTGGTTTCGTTGCTGCACTCGCCGGCTTCTGCGAGGCTCTTTGGTCAAATTTGGATCTGTGGTTGACATTACGAATTCCTTTACTCTTTAGCCAAGGAAATTAGTAGAAATCACGATTTCTTTTACTCTTTAGTAAAAGAAATTTGTAGAAATATTGCTTCGAGCAATAATAAATAAACGAACTTGTTGTATGTCGAAATCGTAGATTCCCTTTATTTCCAATATTGTGATCGAAAACACTACAAATTTCCTATAAGTTGGGAAATTACAATTTGTACATTAAAATGAAATAAAGTTTGACCTACTTTTAATGGAACAAGTCAATTAAATCAATTAAATTCTTCTTTAAAGTTTCTCCTCCTGTAATGGCGTCCAATTTGTCACCGCAAACGATCAGGAATAAAAAAATATCTTTTACGCGTTGAAAATGTATCTGCTATGCAGCCGGCACGGAACACTATCCGTCTCTTTCTAATTTTGATTTATGAGTTCTCGACAGTAGCGACGTTGCCAGTCGCTAACAAGTAATAATAAGTTGATTTGTTCGAAAACAGATTGCATCCTAGCCAGAGTTCACATGATTCGTAGAACTATGCCATGTCAAAGTTTAATACCAATATATTATATTAAATAACTTGGAAAATAAAAAGCGTTAAAAATGCGTCGCTAAGAGCTAAAACTATTTAAAGTGCGCTAAACATATTATAAAAAAAGCGCCGGATCTGAGTTTTCGACAAAAAGTTTGTTTAGGTTTTGTTTTACGTTTCAAATAACTATGAAACTAGCTATGAAATGTTTGTGTCGACTAGACTTTTATTTTACTAAACTAAATTTTGGGCGTACGTATATTTACATAACAGAGCCATGCTGTCGGCAGTTTTGCTGAATGTTTCTAGAGATAGGTATGTGCCTACTGGCTACTTCAACAATCCAACGATTAGAATTTATTTTCTAGGTGCATTCATGGAAAACGACTTCAAAAAACAGCTTTTGAAAACTGGGATATGTATATGGGAAAACTTCTGTTTCCGATAAAGTTTTTGAGTTTTTTTTCCGCCAAGATCCAGTTTTCCGGTGCCAGTATCTCACTTTGGGGATATGAGAACTGCCGTCGGCTCTAAAAGGTTTTCCACCGCCATCTCTGGTAAAGCACAAAGTATGAGATAGTTACGACAACTAGGCACCGTCAATCAGAGTTCTACCCTATTCATATTGTTATGTAATGAAATACTCCTTTGCCTTCCTTTCTCCCTGTTTCTCTATGTTCTCTCCACGCTTGTTGCTTAAGAGCGCAAAAGAACTTTATTTATCCGTTAAAAGTTCTCTCTCTCTAACTTGATTTTCTTTAAAAGATAATGGTGGAGAGATCGAACTAATATATTGTCGTCCCAATTTCGTAGTCTTTGTCAGTATGCATTTTAGTCTTAAGTTAGTCGTTAGTGTTTTTGTATTGTTATACGAATTATTCACCCCTATTGTCGTCGTCGTTTACGACTCTAAAAAAAAGCGACACGACTGTTTGGTATTGGCGACTGAAAATAAACGACTTTTGTCGTGGCGACGATCGACAAAATCACCCCTATTGTCGTCGTCGTTTACGACTCTAAAAAAAAGCGATACGACTGTTTGGTATTGGCGACTGAAAATAAACGACTTTTGTCGTGGTGACTATCGACAAATGGCGTCTGAAATGTCAAAATATGTGGATTGTATTTTTCGACGACGATCGTCGGTATTGCGTGAGGCGTTTTGTGACGACGTTTGTCGTGGAAATGATACATTTCTGTCGTCGACTATTTTGCGGACGACTGTGTGATAAATGTGTTAAAAAAAGTATGTGTACTTAATTTTTAGCTAACAAAAAGACAATTATAGTTATTTTGCAGAATGGAGATAACAAATAAAATGCAATTTCTACATTTAGTGACCGAAATGCAGAAAAATATTCCTTTGGCAAAATCATTCACGAAGGCCTAACAAAAGTGAGGTTAATCGGCAATGGGACGACATAGCTTTATCTCTGAATTGTCTTGGACCATATAAAACTACGCGCTCAAGTAATGAGTTATTACACGACGACCCTAATTAAAGCCATAAAATCATTATGGCCATGATTAAAAACACAGAAAGCGGAAGGATGCAGTACCTGGGTATCGTATTTTTGTATCCTTGCGGATGTGCCACAGGGGTATAAATAGAGCTGCAACTGATATAGTTTGCAATAAGTTTTAACAACTGCGTGATCAAGTGTTAAAGAAAAGTTTGTGTATTTAATATTTAACTAACGAAAAGATAGTTACATATTCTTTAAAATGAAAATCACAAATAAAAGACAATTTCAACATTTAGTGAAAGAAATGGAGAAAAGGGACTAACAACAAGTGATTTTAATCGGCATATCCTTATCTCTGAATTGTCTTGGACCACCTTCGACTTCGATAGTCTAAAATACATTTAAAATCTGAAAATAATTGTTATTAACACAATGTATGCAATTTAAATTATTTCTACCACCCACTTAATGTCGGGCAAATCCAATGGATTGGATTTGGTTCGAATTTCCTTCCTTAACTTTACCAGCACTTTTTTCTGGTTTTCTTCTTCGTCACTGCCTGGTCACTGCTTTCAAAAAACATGTCACACTATTCATTTTTGATTTGTTTTATTAAATAATTAACCAAGTCACAAACAAAACACCAGTCCAAATATAAATTCGTCGACTGTTATGTCAAATCCAATGTGTCATAGTTTGTGGAATGTATGTGGGATGTGAGAGTTCAGAGAGTCGAGTCGTTTCAGTTACGCAATACCAAATTCCAAACGACTCGACACGACAAACGTCGCCAGTCGTTTGCGACAGACGACGACGACAATAGGGGTGTGATTATAATCAAAATATTATAACTATTTCTAAATAAAACGTGTTTTCTTATAAATAAAGACAATATAACTATGTATATACATCCCCAACCACCATTACCTAATTGAACTTGAATAAACTGATGATCCGGACTGGATCAAGTCTGTTATATGTATGTACATACTTTAATAAATAATTAAGCAAGTAACTAGGTAATTGGTGCGCTTTGTTGTAAAAAAAATTAGCCTTAAAAAAAATTCATAATCGCCTTGAAATCTGAGAAAAAAAACATTACTGGAAACCTGTACATTTGAAATGACAAAGTCTAATCAATCCATATACAACTATGTATACGTTCTAAACCTAAATGACTAAGAACCCCCACAAAAGAGTCAACTCAACTTCATTGGGTTTCATTGTAAATAAAATATAAAATAATTAGGTTCGTCGAATTACAAAAAGAAAAGCGAAAAAACAAAAATACACATATAGACAGAAAAAGCCAACCTCAACGCTATTATCAGGAAACTTCCGGTTTCGTCTATGTGACTAAATTAATTATTAAATTCCCTTTCAAGTTTGCATCCATACCTACCTGCCCTGCCATTGATTCATAACTACGTTTCAAATTAACAATCTAAGCTGACAAAACAAAACAAAAACAACAAGTTATGAATAACGAAGCAACAATTTGCCATGGCGATTCATTCAACCCGACTCATCCACGTCGTATTGATTCAAATAATTAATTTTAAATAACGAATCAAACTTTTAACAAATTTACTCGTCCAGATGGTAGGTATATAAATTAGTGGTATGGCTGTAAGCAAAAACCAGCTTAACGTCATTGAGCCGATGCCGAACGAAAATAAGGTCGGAACTTTGTTGACAAACATTTGGTAGCCCGACCATTTGCGGAATGATTCTTTTTGGCTTCTTTTTAACAGATACCTATACCCATATCGCACCATCAACTATATTTGCCTGCTGTCTTGTCTAGGGGCACTGTATGTAAATAGATTGCTTAAAAACAGATTTTCTTGGCACTACTCGAATGCATGAGTAATTAATTTTTTTTTTAATTAATTAGTTATTTAAGATGCTTACTCGGAGGGGTGGGCTAAAAACAATGTGGGCTTTAAATGCCAGCTTGTTAGATTTTATAATCATCTTACAAATTTATTGTATAAGTTCAACAGAGTGAAGGCGTTCATTATTCAGAGTCAGTAATTGTTGATAGAGGACGATTGTTTTGGTTTTAGATATAGCCTAGCAAAAACATGCAAAACTGCATTTGTGGTATTTAAATTGAAGGACAGACATAATCAACAATTATGAATAGCTATATACAGTCTAGGATATACCCTCTCATTCGAAATTAGCAAATCAAACTTGTAAACGTGTTGTACAGTGCCGTTCAATAGATTAGAAGCAAATGCTTGTGGTAAGTTTAATTGATCTTATTCCGCCGTCATATTATGGTCTTATGGTCTTGTGAAAGGAAATCTGCCTTATTGCTTTCTTCGATACTGAAGGAGCTTTCAACTTTGAGTCTACTAACAGGACTCTCAACAACATGAATCTGAAGATAGATCATGGCAATGCTCAATGAAAGAATAATCCAGACTCGCATTGATGATGGGCGTTAACAACTACAGGGTGTCCTCAGGTGGGCGTGCTCTCGCCAATCTTATATGATCCCTAGTTATTTACGATCGACTCCAATCCCTGTCAAAGCAAGGGATCGATGTCATAAGATATTCTGACGACGTAGCAATCGTTGTCAGTGGTAAATTCGAAAGCACGATATCAGATATATTACAAAATGCACTATCGGTAGTTGAGAGATTGGATAATAAAGAGGGACTTTCTGTGGGATACCTATACGCTATACATAATACACAAGTGCAAAATCCCCAAACCCCAAAATCCCCACTTTTTGAAAAATCCTTCAAATTGATTATCCCCAAAGACAAAATCCCCTGTGTAGACCGGTGTTCGACAGCAAATAGATGTGTTCAGCTCCACATCTCATAATCGACTGACTGAAGAAATGCGGAACATGCTCTTATATAGAGAGACAACAGATGATACTCTCTGGCACATAATTGACTTGTGTGGTCAGGTCATGTTCTAAGCATAGGTCACCACATCCCCAAATTCAAAATCCACCAAATCAAAAATCCCCAAAATGTTAATTCAAAATATTTAAAGAAATTTTCGTCTACCTAACCTTGCACCTACTCCAAATCCAACAGTGACCCCAAACAGAGGGTTGCAGATGGGCAGCATGCCCTCCCATACTATTTTACTGTTAATGCATTGTGGATACACTCGAAATCTATTTGGGTATTTTGGATTTGGGGGTTTGGAGATATTGACTTGGGGATTTCAGTTTGGGAATTTTAATTTTGGAGTTTTCGTACCCAACCCACTTTCTGTTAGTCCAAAAAAAACGAATATCGCCCCAAAACGGAGGAAACAAGATCTCCTTATTCGCCATCAACCCACTATGTATATGGCGAAACCATTGAGTACTCACGGGAAGTCAAATACCCACAAATAGGACTTATCGTTAACAGGGCCACCAGATCTTTTTGGAATCTTTGCGGTAACAATTGGGGTCTTAGACCCCGAATGATATATTGGCTTTATTTGCTTTAGACCACCGATCACCTATGCTGCCGTGGAAAGCCCATACTACCGGAATATGGCTTCCAGAGGCGAAGAAAACCGAGAGAACTACAATAAACAAAAACACCAACGACGCACAGAGGTTGGTCTTCTCCTCCGTTCTAATCACCAGTTAGCGGGTTTGTATGTACTCATCGCTCAATTGGCGCAAAGTGGTAATCACTTGGTCAATTGACAAAATCGAAGTGCAGGTTCACTTCCTGACAGGGGAAAGCGGAAATATCTTCCCAAGTGGATTATATACGGAGAATTGACTGTCAGAATTCAAAACTATTCAAAGAATCACTTAAAAGGAGTCTGATGATGAATTAGTGGTGTAGTTCGAAATAGCTATCATTCCTACCACAAACCAGAGAGAATAGACCACCAGCTCCGCCCAAAAATGAGAGATCCATAGAGCCAGTTTCAAAAAGTTATTAGGTGGTTAAGTATGTGTGCCATGCTAAAGTAAATGGAGGGCGAATTGGTCACGCATACACTGGCACCTAATAACATTTACAGTTATTTCTGTGGTACAACACGTATTCACAGATAGAAAAAGAGGCGGCGCTACTCATTTCAAAACTGGCTCTATGGAATACTCTTTTTTGCCCGAAGCTGGTGGTCTATTCTCTCTGGTTTGTGATTCCTACCAAAGTGACTGTGTCTACGAGTTGTTGTTAATGTAATTCTCTCAAACAATAATTCAGAGACTGAAATTCGACATAATTTCCCAACAGAAATTGTCAGGGTCAATCCCAAACAAGCGAGAATCGTTGTTACTCCTCGCTTCCCCACTCAGTCCATAAAAACGTCTCTATCATTATCCCTCCATAGGAAGACTGGCAAAAACACAAACCCAATCCATGGCGACTTGACCTAGTCTGGTACACAGACGGTTCTTTGATGGAATCAGAGACTGGATCTGGCATTTATGGAGAATCGCCTCAATCGAACTATTCAGTTAGCCTTGGCTAAAACTCGTCCATATTCCAGGCTGAAGTCCTTGCCTTGAATATAACCATTACGCTAGAATAAATTAAAGTTTTAATACACCTGAAAAAAACTATATTTATCTTCTCATACAGTGAATCAGCTCTTGAAGCTCCTGACTCATATCCATATGTCATAAAACCGAAGTTGGCTCTAAAAACATACACTGGCGATCACGAGTAATAGCTCCGCTGTTGGCCCTTATTTAACCGCTTTTCTCGCAATGTTGTTGTTTCTGCCGTGCGTCCTTTTTGATTTTTTCGAATTCCTTGAACCTACTTCTACATCTACTTTTCCTCTTTCTGTCGCTGGTAAAGTCTTTCCGGAACGCATTTTTTTTTTAACTAAATAAAAAAGAGTTATTTTCACCGCTTTTTTAAATATTCTTAACAAAACTTTGAAAAAGATCGCTCCTGCAACGAAATATGGCCTCATTCTTGGCGCATCTTTTTTACGCTTTTCAAGTACATAGTTCATTGTTGGATCTTGGGAAATTCCTGTCGTCGTTTGTTATTTACCCTTAAATTTTATGACGTTGGGAAAATATGTACCTGTTCACAGGTAGTAAACGTTTCTGGGTACAAAATTTCCAACAGGTATAAGAGTGAAAATCGATCGCAAAATGTATTGCTTCATCCTAGTGATCGCCAGTGCATATCTACAAACTTTCCAGTTTAGAGCCCACAGGGGCTTTTCTGGCAACCAAACAGCTGACTAACTAGCTAAAGACGGCGCTAAAAACGGCAGTAAAATGTTTGTGAGAAACCACATCAAGAACACGGCCCAAATGGAATCCAATGAAGTTTGCCTTAAAACACTCCTGTGCAGAACTGCACCGAACAATTCTTCCCAACATTTTTCTCCAGAAAATCATATTTTCTCATAAATCTGGATAAAAATAACATGAGAATCCTGACGGAGAGCGATGAATCCTCTCGTCTCAGAAAGAATATCCTCGATGTGGAAATCGTTACTCGATATCGAGAAAAAATGTTTGCTGAAAAAAAAAAAGAGTACGTCTTTATTGAATCAGAATATAAAAAAGTCCAAGCTAATTGTGATCTCGAATAAGTCATAAGGCGTATGTATAGTGGTTTGCGAAGTGAAAGATTATTTCGCCTATAAAAAAAATGTAACTGCTATAATAAAAAAGTTTTTCTTTTTTCAATGGGCCTCCCCACACGAGCCGGCATAAAACCGTTTGTAGGCGAGGGGATTGAAGTGAGTGGAATGAATTTTCTGCCGAGTTTGAGCGGTTGAACAAATCAGAAAACGAATACAACATATACAATTTTCAAAATATTTCGCCTGAAAAAATTAAAAATTCTTAAAGTCAAATATCAATTTTGAAAAAAAAAAAAAACTAAACACTAATTCATCATCAGACTCCTTTACAGTTTGTTCTGCCGGCAGAAATCCTCCCGTGTGGGCTCGAAGTATAGTATAAATCCGTTTTTATGCCGGCAGAATTAGTCTCGTGTGCGGAGGCCCAATAACTCGAAAATGTAGGGACAGATTTACAAAGTAAAAGCTTCACTTTGCACCAAGGCTCAAAAAGACAAGAATGTACATACCTAGCAATAGGCTATATACCGATGACGTGGAGGGAGGCAACAGAAACAGTGTACGCGTTGTATAGGGGCATTCATAGATAATGCATTCCGAGGTCAACATTCGGTGAATTATGAACAAATTCCAGAAGAGTGCGGTTCAATCGCTAATCATCATCATCAGTCTCAGTGGTCAATGAAACTTGTGGTCGAGCGACAATATTGCCGCGAGACTCAATCGTCCTAATTTCAGGTCGTGCGACGTGCGACACATCGAACCAAACTTAATTAATTACTTTGGCGGCTGCAGTTGGTGTGAACCGAGGCCTCGACTAACAAGCCTCTCAAGTTAGCCCGGTAACTGCCTCCAGTGGCCCGCTCCAAGACGGTTGAGGTCCCATTCTTCTTGTGAGTGCCACCTAATACAAGGTCCTCCTCTACTGCGTTGTTCCTCCTGGGGCCCAATTCCGCAAGCGTGCATATTTCGCCCGTGCGCACAGTTAGCAAAACTCACCGTCACGACTCGTTTACACAATTTCCAATTCACGCGATTCCGCAAGACACTGTGAGTTTTTAGGCGCTGAACGAATGCTCTTTCTCCAGCTGAGAGCGCTGAATTTAGTTTTACGTGGGTTTTCCCATGATGGAATAAGTATAAGGTGGTCTCGTCTCCATGATGGAATAAGTATAAGGTGGTCTCGTCGGCTGCCGACTCGTTCGTTTTTTGGTCCCTTAACGCTTCGTTAGCGTACACTTACTACGCTGAATAAAGAGAAAAACGTGTCGTTAAGGGACTACTTTTTGCCGACGAGACCACCTTATACTTATTCCATCATGGTCTCGTCGGCAAAAAGTAGTCCCTTAACGACACGTTTTTCTCTTTATTCAGCGTAGTAAGTGTACGTTAACGAAGCGTTAAGGGACCAAAAAACGAACGAATCGGCAGCCGACGAGACCACCTTATACTTATTCCACCATGGGTTTTCCTTTGATTCTTGCTTTTTTATATTGCTCGCTCTGCCGCTCTCATATTTTGTTCGTCCATTCTCCGTTGTTACTTTTGCGGTGTGCTCACAGTCATGCCATTTAAACGCACGCTCTGAAATAGAGTGAACAAATTTATTTAGTTGTGTGCACACACAACATCTCACAAAACAAATTCACCCTTGCGGGTTCGGAATAAGATAGTGAACACAATATTTCGTGCACACAATGAAACTCACTCTTGCGGAATTGGGCCCCTGGTTAGACTATGAGCATTTGTGTCCTTCTGCTTAACATGCAATATAGCCGTCTTAGACTTTAGAATCTTTCTTTCTATGCGACCGAGAATATCTTCATCCACTTTAGAAGAGTCCAAGCTTCAGCGCCTTGAAGCAGGACTACGATGATCAAGGTTTTATGTAGAATCAGCTTATAGTTTTTAGGGATAAGGATCTACTACTCGACTGCCTTCATAACCCAAAGAAACAGCAACTGCAAAGAGTTATTCTTCGTTTAATTTCTGCTGAGATGTTATTTTCAGAATTTATATCAGACCGACCGTAACCAAAGTTCCTTACTACCTCAAAGTTATAGCTGTCTATTTTGACGTTCTGTCCGATTCGTTGATGTCGGGTGTCCCTTCTTGTTAACAGGATACACTTGGTTTTGCCCTCTTTTTTGCCGCAGATGACATTTTATTTCAACGCTAAGTTCTACTATTGTATGGCAATATTATCAGCGTTTGCAAGTACATAATTGAACAGACCAGTGAAAGTCCCAGTACGCTGCGCGTTGGCCTATGAGACATCCTTCCTTGTGAATACATTTGACCAACACTTTGGCGCTTGCTCTGCATCGAGTCATCTCAGCGGGTAATACATCAGGCCCTGCAGTGTAATTGGTATTTCGCTTGGACATCCATCAGTGGTTAGTGTGCTGGACTAATGTGCGAGGGGTCCCAGGTTCGAGTTCACCAGCACGACATGCCATATATACTTTGAATTTGTAGCCGTGTGTCATTGAACCTTGTTGAGCCAGATTCAGGTGCATTAGATCTTATCAGAGAAAACATTTAACAATAGTAACTTCGCAACTCGTTTGATTTTATCCGTAGTGTAAGCACTTTATCTAATCTATATATATACCAGCAGAGTGCTCCAACAATAAAATGCATTTTTAAGTAGGTCATTTGTTAGTATCTATATTTCTGAAAAATCTTTCAACAACAGAACAAACTCCCGACATTCCTCTAAATATCGCACCTGCGTCCCTACATCATTCAAAGCATTTTCTTGAATTATGGTCCTATTAAAAGAAGAAGACAATAAAATGAAAGCAAAAAATCGATTTCACCTTGAAAATGCCAGAGCACGAAACATAAAACTATTTTTGTACGAAAAACACCATTTCATGCTCGTCATTTTTTGACGACGACAACGACATCAGACTATTTCCGAAGGTGCACGCCAACGGCATTATGGCTCGTTCTCTATTCCTCTTTCGTAAGGGTAACTATTTTTGATTTTGTGACGCAAGTGCTCGCGCTCAAGAATACTAACTAACCAACCTCTATGCACAATCCATTCAGGTACAAGGCAGGGGATGCAAATCAAGTGCAGTCCATCCCCTACCCCGGCACCGGAGACTGCTTTTATTTTTAAGTTGTTTTCAAATAGCAAACACAACCCACCCACCTAAAATATCACAGAAAGCATAGATTCGTAGGTGTACCTAACTTACTCGTCTAATGTGTGTTGCTGCACGTCTTCTGTTTGATGATGATTTTTTTTTTTTAATATTATTCACATAACTGTGAACTTACACCCCCATGGCGAGTCGCGAGCTGGAAACATTGTGATAAATTAACACCCCATTAGGAGACGATGAGTGACCTCTGATGAGTGCCTGCTAATTGAATTCTATCATTCGATTTAGACGATGTTGCCCCGCCACTGATTCTTTCTGCTCTGCTCTCGCTGTTAATTGATTGAATCATTTTTTTTTGTGCAATGGGATTGTGTTTGTTCCTCGTGTTGGACAACTGAGATACATTTCAAAGCATCTCAGTAAGATGACAGTCGACAGTGCGGGGGTGTAATGCGACACAAGAAGATTTTCAAATCTTAAGATTGCTCTTCTTATGTCTAATTAGAGGTAATTGGGGTGGCAAGTATCACTGAGAGATTTTTGAAGATTGAGAGACATTTTGTTGGTTGATTAATGTGAAGGGTTGTTGCTGAGTGTGTGGTGTAAATGATGCTTGTGGATAGTATAAGTGACTCGAGCAGTTGCCTGATAGTCCGAAAGGTCGTAGTGATGTTTGATTTTAAATTAGAATTTTGTTGCAGTCGTCTATGTTGTAGAAGCTGGTATGAAGGTCAGCAAATGTGATGTGATGGTCGATTTAATTTCGCAAATACCAACTACCCTTAATATCTCGTCCATACTTGTCATATGTTTTTGCGGAGTTTTAATCCTTACCCACCGATTCTAAATCATCTTCCATACGAGTAGAGAAGAGATCTAGGTGTTGATCTAACTATATCGGCTAGATCATAGTAGGTACTCAAAATATAACAAATAATAACAAGTATGATCTCTCTTTTTCTTTCCTCTCGAATTAGCAGCTCTGGTTTTGATTTTCAGAATTTGTTTATAGGCGTCGTTATTGGCTGTCTATCAGTACCCATGTTTTATAACTTATACGAAAACTTTTTGCATCGAGAACAAACCAAACTTTCCGCTGTTTCTCGTATTCTGGAAAAAAGTGTTTCTGTAACTCGGGTCGAAAACTTCAAAAAATTGTTTCGTATTCCAGTGGAAACATCATGGAAAACCATGTGTCACTCGTATTATTGTGTACTTCTAGAAAACTTTTTTTTTATTGTGAACTAGAGTTTTAAATATTAAAAAAAGTATTTGGTGTTGCATTAATAGCCGTTTTTTATTATCAGCGTGATCTGATCCGGATCAGATCATGAAAATAAAACAAACTGGATCATTGATTGAGTTGTGGCAACACACATATAAAATCCAATACCAATTATGACAAATTTCGTATTGCTACCAGCCATCTTGCAGCCACACGGTACAATGTGACGTCACAATGCGATGATTTTTCCATTGCACTTGCTCATATTTGAGTTTGACATTTCGCTTGTTGTGTAGGGGTGTTACCATATGGATACAAATCTGCATACCTACATTTAGCATTGAATATTTTTTTTGGGGAAACTATGTTCAAATATGCATCATAATTAACCGTTTTGTACTGCTAATATTTCCATTTATATTTCAGTGCTATATAGCGAAACAAAACATCTCGAAAGTCGGAGTAGTACTTATTCGAATTTGAAAAAATGCTAATTGATTTTTTGTGTTGTTAATTGTGGTTCACATTTTGGTCTGGCAACATTACTGTGTGGCTATAATTTACAGGGACACCAACCTTTAGTGAATGAAATAAACAACGCCACGAAACAACAACGAGAAATAGTTGAATTAATTTTCAGATCATATTTCGTGATCTCGATGAAAAGCAGGATTACATGTTGTTGTTGTAAGTGCATGTAAATCGATGATCTATATGGATCATAGCTGATAATAAAAAACGGCTAATAATTGAATTGCGGAAAGTCATGAGTCGCGGAATACAGTGAAAATTGAAAGAAAGCATTAAAACACTCTGGCAATCCGTTCGAATTTTTCTTTATTGTCAATGTTCAATGCTCCAATGTTCCAATCATATCCAAAATTTTCGAGAGGATATTACTAAGGCGTCTACAGCCGGTTATAGAAGATAATAATCTTATCCCTGACCATCAATTTGGGTTCATAAGTAGGCATTCGACGATTGACCAGGTTCATAGAATTACTGACGTAATCGAGAAAGCACTTGAGGAACGAAAAATATGTTCAAGCATATTCCTTGATGTCTCGCAAGCCTTTGATAAGGTGAGGTATGGCACAAAGGCTTACAACTAATATTACGGAAAGTTCTTCCCGTACGTCTGTACGATATTCTCAAATCATATCTCGGCAATAGACTTTTCCGTGTAAGACATGAAAACGAATACTCGGAGCTAAAAGAAATTTCGGCCGGTGTACCGCAAGGAAGCGTTCTTGGGCCGCTTCTCTACCTGTTATATACTCGTGATATACCAAAGGAAGATGACACTATCCTTGCTACGTTTTCCGATGACACCGCTATTCTAGCAGTAGATAAAACAGTCGAAGAAACTGCAAACCGCGTTAAATAAATTGATGAGGGACTGGCGAATCGCCCTCAATGAAACTAAAACTTGGTTAGAATACCTTTTGCGAACGAAGCCAAATGCCTGAGAATGACACTCGACGCAAAGCAAAGCTGAAATGGAATTCGCACGTGAAAATGAAACGCAAAGAGCTCGAACTCAAATATAGGGAAATGTAGGTACTGTTTACTTGGAAAACATTCCCAGCTCAGTACTGAGAACAAACTGCTTATATACAAGCAAGTGCTAAGGCCAAGAAAACAAATGCCAATATTATACAATCTTTTGGAAATAAAGTGCTTCGAGAAATTGTAAAAGCACCGTGCTATATTAGCAACTACGATATCCACAGGGATCTCGGAGTACCTACAATCGAAGCTCAAACTCGAAGCTTTGCTCGAAAGCATAGAAACCGACTAATCGGACACACCAACAATACAGTCCTACAAAATTTGGATGAGAGCAATTTATTGCGCCCACTACAAAGAATAAATATAAAACCTTTCGCCTTGGCGATATAGGGATTAACCGCGTCTAAATTGAGGAACATGCATCAGGATCTTTCATTGGGGAGTAACCTGTCAAAAGTTTTCATTTCGTGATAGAAAAATGTCTTGATAAGTTATATCTTAGTTGCAGTATCTACAATTTATAAGGGTGGTGTTTTTAGTCAGTAAGAATCTGACATTACTAAGCACGCGTTGTTCTCATAGTGTCTATGTAAGATTTTCACCTACCCTCGGAAAAAAAAGAAATAAATAAAAAAAATGTTTAATGCTAGACCTGAAAATTTACTTCAGGCGAAAGATGAATTTACCATGAAATTTATTATTTTTCTTTTTTGTTCTCGAGAATCGAGAGCTATGGAGGGTCCACTTGAGCAACTTACACCCGCGACGCGATCCACTTAATTGATAAGCGGATCATTGAAAATTAATGAATGGTTTTTGTTCTTTTGAAATGATTTCTGAAATGAATGAAACATGAACTCAAAATAATTTTACTGCATAATCAGGTTTTAATCTGTTTACTTACTTTTTCTGAGTTATTCTTTGCCATTCTGCATGGCCCACTCCTATTGAGCAAATTTGGCAGTTCAAGGAAATAAAGCAAAATGTTTTATGCGAAAATCTTCTCGACATTGAAAGAAACAGATGAATGTCAGAAAGTGTATGTATTTATTAGGAAGGTGGCCGTGGCAGCTAGATTTGCTATTAATCTGCAGCTAGAATATAAGTTTAAACCAGCTGACCATTTGGGACACCTGAAAATACTTAACTCAATCCCAAACATGAACATGTTCTGTTCCATCCCCGAAATTATTGCCCCTATTGTAGAACACAACTCAACTTAGTTGAGAAGAGTTGTCTTCAATTCAACTCAACCTTCACACAACCCAAACTAACTAACAACTTATAGACAACCCGCGGTACTAATAATCATTTTTAGTGTCCAGGCTAACTTTTACGAAGTCACGATGGCGAAAATTTCAATATAAAATTATCCATTGTGACCGTACAAATATTTAAGTTGAGGACTAAAAATGATTATTGGTAAGGCCCAACCACTGCCATCTTTGTTGTGTTTTGACAGACAAGGTTGTGTATGACAATACGGACAATACCAAATTTTGAATTACATAAAACCAAGAGACAATTCAACTGTAGTTGTAGTTGTCTTACACAATAGGGGCATATGTTTAGGGAATATAATTTTGGGAAATTATTTGAGGTAGAATGTAGAAATCCTGGACAGTACAAAATGGGCCAATGGTGTTCCCGACACTGGACCCAAAAAGTATGGTTTGGTACACTGACGACGGATGGATTGAAAATGGAATCAGGAGTTGGTGCTGGTGTCTTTGAACCAATACCAAAGTCTCGATACCTATGGGAATGTGTCCCACGGTTTTTCAGCCAGAAGTGCCTGATCTGCACCGTTTCAAACTTCAAAAAGGGAACTAAAGGCCCCAAAATACAAATCTTCTCTGATAGTCAATCGGCCTTACTAGCTTTATCATCCAATACAATGGACTACGATGCCTTGCAAGCCCTATCCAAAAACAACAAGGTCAAACTTGGATGGGTACTTGGCCATTAAGGTATTGCGGGCAACGAATCAGCGGACCAGCTAGCTAGAGCTGGATCTGAATCCGCGTTCTATGGACCAGAACCTTATTGCAGAGTCAATTGGGCTAATTGGGCTTTAGGACTAATTAATTAATAAACCCACGGAAAAATGTTTCGGGTTTAAGACAATCCAAAAGATTAATTAAACCTTATTCCTACAAGAAAATCCTTAACCTAAAGGAAGATATCAGGGAGCTGATGGGCTTTCTCACAAAAATTAACAAAATGAATTTGTGTCCGGAATGAATTTGTATCCGGAGACAGAATGCATGTTCTGTCTTGAGTATGAGGAATCCTTCGAGCACATTCCCGGCACTTCATTAGTTAAGAAAACGTGTCTTTAACAAGGAGATACGTTTACCAGCGGAACTAAGGAACTTCACTACTAACTAAGGATATAAATTAAAATGCCTTCATTTAGGTATTGAACAAGTTTTTATTTTTCAACAATAACTTCTTAATCACTTATCTAATTTTCTTCGTCTTAATCTATAGGTTGTGTTCTCTATGAGAACTTGTATAAACTCTCCGGTCTCGCGTTGTACTTTTCTTTACGAGCTCTTGATAGCTTGGACCATTTTCTACAACTGACTCCAATGCATTGCGCCAAATCAACCATTGGTCTCGTAGACGCAGACGCAGGTAGCTGCCGAAACATGGAAAACAATTTTTTTTGCATGGTTACATTGCGGGCGCAAGACAATACATATATTATTACACCGCAAGATCCAAGTTGAAAACAATTTTTTTCGCATAGTCTTACTGCCAGTGCAAAACAACTTTTTTGGTTTTAGAACACCGCTAGACTTATGTGCATTTTTTGGCTGAAGGACACCGCTAGGCTTATGTGCAAAACAATTTTTTGTGCGCTTGCCGGGCAGTGGCCACTATGAGCAAGATGCCCCTGTTGTGTTGTTGCGCTTTGTGTTAACTTATACAATATATTGGCCTTCACTAGGGCGGTCATCCGTCTCTTAGATTAACTCTATCCCTCTTCGATGCAATATATTTTAGGTCGCAGTGTCAGCCAATTGGGCAGGTAACTTTAAAAAAAAATGTATATTTGATGAGAGGTTAAGAAAAACGAGAGCAAATTTGACTTCGCTGGGTGGCGCGCATCCGTGAGGTGGCGCATACATAGATCAGGCTGAATTTGAGCGATGGCACGGATTATGCAGACTTTGAGAGAACCTGTAGTTTACGGCTTATTGATATATAGACCCACAAGAAAAAGTATAACGGGGTCGCAGTTGAGTTCGCGACTTAACATTTTACAAATTGTTTTCTTTTTTGTAATATTTATTATTTTTAAAACTGTCAAAATCGACCGTTCCTATTGGAACACCCTTACCTGTGTACTACCGCGTCATCCAAAAGGTCTGCCAGTGCATCAACGTGGGCAAGTCGCAGGCCATCTTGTCGCAATTCGTGGCTCATGTAGTTGTTGTTTCATACTCCTCGGTTTTATATGTACATTCAATTGTACAATACTTATGCTTGACATAAATTGAAGCCGAAACATCCTCAACGTGTTAACTGTGGAGATACGTTAAATATAGATATACTCCAGTCTGAAGCACACTTGTAAGAAGTCAATTCCGATAACATCGCATCCAGTTGCCGACATTAAACCGTTTGTTATTGCGTGCCAAACAACATTACTAACATTAAAAGCAAATCATAAATCGTTTCCCAATAAAACCGGATAAATAACAATAAATTGTAAAATATTCCGCTAATGGCCACTAAAAAGAAAGTCTGTAATAGGTGTATCGTATATACGATTGGCAAATTGAATCGCGGCCCACCACACCTAAAGGTGTAGTTTAGTACCAAGCAAGCTCCTAGCTGCAATCAGGCATTAAACATTCCACAATTTACAGTGCGAGTAAATTAACAGAAAGGTCTTACAGCATTAAGATGGCACTCAGTTCTGTTGTTGACTCAATATCCCCCATGCATTAAAGGTCAGGTGTCACTTCTCCCTCGAATGAGGGTGGTAGCCTATACGCGTACGTGGTCTATTGGCAACTAGGAATGTTCAAGTGATTGTGCTTCCCTCTAATTACTTATTAATTGGTCCCCATCCCTCGTACCTAGTCTTCCACTTCATCAGGCAAGGAAATTGCCCTTGTTGACTTTGTGTCAGTATATGCACAGGCACACACTTCATTGGAAAAAGAGGAAACCTCAATCATGACATCAACTTTAACTAACTGACTGACTGTGACTTTGTGCTGTTATTGCGAACTGATATCTTAACCAATTGCAAACAAAGAAAATTCAGTTCAACCACTCTGTCAAGACATCGAGAACCAAAGCACTGGACAAGCAAATGCCCTCAAAAACGTGTAATTCCGCCACACGGGAACGAGTACACGAGTGTAAAGAACCTTTTTTTGTGGTGTTGATAACACAAAGAGAGGGAGTATACAACGAAATAAAACAATGCAACAAAAATACCCTACCTCTGAATCATTTCATGAGGCGGTGGCCGCCGGCCACTTTGTTTAACCTCGTTGATATGAAACTTTTTTTTTTTTTAATCTCTGCTACCCCCAACCCCACCTGCCTTGAGCCTTTTACAGAACTCCAGCTTCAGTGCGCTGAGCAAATATTTGCGCGATTTGCAATCGCAATTCGTGAAATGTATAGCTTCGTGTTGCGGTGCGGTGTGCTGACGCGTTGCTATTGCAAATCTCCACATTAAGCGCACCGTGCATACATGTGTAGATGCAGATGCACATCTTTTTTATAGTTGCAAGGAGGATCGTAAAAAATAAATACTAGCGCGAGCAGTGGTCATTCAAATCGCTCGAAATGGGCTCAGGCCTCAGAGGCGAGAACGGCGCGGCGCGGCGATGTGGTGTTGGTTCTGTTCTGTGCTTTGAAAATTATCATTTGAATTGCTTATGTGACGTAACCACACCACTTCAGAGAGTCCGAACAAACAAACGAACAAGTGGAGGCTTTCATTACGATACCAAGTCACATTTGGAAGCAACAAGTACACAATATAGATACTGCCCCGTGAATAATTTGTTCTAATCAATTGAGTACCACTTGCATTGTTGTTTTTGTTGTTGCTATACTCTGAATGACATAATTTCCAAATGCAATTTGTTGTTCGAGCTCGTCATTCAAACCCACAAGGTCATGCCGGTCGTCGTCATTTGTCAGCGATACCGCATGAGCTACGATATGAGAGATAAAGAGTTGAAGTATTTTTTTGTAAAATGTGGTGATTGGTGATGTTGATCAGCGGACAGAGGAACGGTCGGCCGCCAATTTCGTATGAGGACTATGGGGAGTTATTAAAAGTGAAACAGAAGATTTCAACAAGCGGATGTCGACTATAGACATTGTTTAATTTTGTAACAGTAACTGGTGTTTTTTTTTCCTCCATTGATTAGACCAAGTGTTTTTAGGGGGAATGAGTTAAATTGTTTTATTTCTGATTATCTCGGTTTGCTTGAATTTGGTATGAACAGCGAAACGATCATTATTATCGTTCAGATAGCACTTTTACTAATCTGAGCGGATATATAAGGTTTTTAAAATGATTCATTGTTTTTTTTTTTTATAAAAAAAACTGTTGTTTGATAAAGAAATGTGTGACAAGATTTTAGCCTTTCATACATGGAGACGGGTAGGTATATCGAAAAGTAGGTACTAAAAAATTTAAATATGAAATTTAAAATCGATTCGTCAATATTTATTTAAAAACTAACTGAGATTAACCGGAGTTGCATGGCGGTTTTCTTTTTAGTAGTCCTTGCAAACGAAAACACTGGGTGGTATGCAAAATGCTTCCACTCAGACTCAAGTCTCACTATTTATAGCTTTAGCCTTTAGCTGGGGTTCGTATGCAAAAAGAAAATGAGACAGATTTCAGAGACTTACCATTTGCTAAACATTTGTAAGGTGCGGGGAAATAAGTCCACTGAGGGACCTAGTTCCCACCTAGTGGGAAATAAAACCACTTTCGTGAAGTGGACTTAGTTCCCATGTAAGGTGGGAAATAAATTCCGAAAACTCTGAGTGGTTTTATTTCCTCGTCTTCAACCCTCGTCAGGTTCGGTATTGAGAATGGGCTATGTCGGACAAGTAGTTCTGGTACCTCCCATACAAAACCACTATTAGACCCATGTGTCTCTCTGTCTGTTGAAAACACGATAGCGTCAAAACGAATCGACTTGGTTGGTTGAAAGTGGCTGTCAGCTAAAAAAAAAAAACGCCGACACGCTTAGACCAGTATAGGTCCATTGTGATGCCACGAAGAAGGATCTAAGATCTCCCTATACTAGTTGAACCATTCTGAGCTTTTTATAAAGCGTAAGAGGCTTCTGATGTCTGTGCTTGTCAGGTCGCTCAAGTCGTTGTAATGGAAGGCTCCTAAGTGAAGCTTCCTTCTTCGGGAGAGAGCTGGGCAGGAACAAAGAAGGTGAGGGATAGTTTCCTCCCCTTCCTCATCCATGCAGCTTCTGCAAAAGTCGTTTGCAGTGTCCAGTAATGACACCTACTGTAATGCCGATATGTAATCTGTTGAGAGAGATCAGTTTCTTAGAGCGTTTCATATCCAGCTTAGGCCAAATTTGTTTTGTCGCTAGACAAGTGGTGCCACTTGTCCACCTAAGATTTGTACTCTCGATAGCATTCAGCTTCAATTTTTGTGTGCAAGTAGCGATTGGTATCCCTAGGGTGCTTTTATCCGGCAGAATGGGTTGAGTTGTTCCTATTCTAGCGAGTTTATCGGCCTGTCTCTATGGCCCGGCACCCAAATTAGGTGAATGTTGAACTGTTCGGCCATCGCCGTACGAGGCGATCGACAGTCGAGGGCTACTAGAGAAGTTATAGAGATCGAATCCAAGGATTTGATGGCTGTTTGGCTGTCGCTGTCCGAAAATATGCAGATATCTTTAGCGGATATGACGTTTTTCCTGAGCCAAGATAAGACTTAATTTCCGCCTGGAACACGCTACAGTAATTTGGTAGACGGAAGGAGATCTTAAGATTAAGACTCTCGGAGAAAACACCCCCACCAACTCCGTCTTTGGTTTTTGAGCCGTCGGTGTAGAAGTGAACTGATACATTTTCCGGGAAAGTATCCTCATCCCACTTTGCTCTGGAGGGGATAGTGACGAGAAAATTCCTGTCAAAATTTAGAGATGGGGTGGTGTAGTCAGTGTTTTCGGTTGAGATCTCGAATTTTTTCAGAATAGAAGCGTGGCCAAAGTCTTACCCTGACCACTGTGAGATGGCTTTAAGGCGAATGGCTGCACTCGCTGCCAATTGCTTGCTAAATATGTCAAGGGGTAATAGATGAAACAAAATGTCTGGTGCCGAGGAGGGAGTTGTGCGTAGTGCACCGCTTATACACATGCAAGCTGTGCGTTGTACCTTGCTTAGATGGTCGCGGTTTATGGCCTTCTCCAAGGCTGTCCACCAGACAATTATCCCATAGGTGACTATCGGTCTTATAACTGAGATATAGAGCCAGTGGGTTACTCGAGGTTGTAGACCCCATTTATTCCCAATAGCTTTTTTACAAGAGAATAGTGCTACTGTAGCCTTCTTGACTCTTTCTTGGATGTTTCCAACTAAGCTTCCTATCCAGGATGAGCCCCAAATATTTAGCTTTGTCAGAGAAATTTAGGTTGATACCATTGAGTGAGGGAGGGTCAACTGTCGGAATTTTATATTTCCTGGTGAAAAGCACCAGATCCGTTTTGTGGCGGTTCACATCTAGACCACATCGGCCAGGCCAATGATAACACCTTTACTTGTTTTGAATTCTGTTTTTCAAAATTCTGGAAATGAAAAATTCTGTAGGTATATATGTAATTCATTCTAACTTCTGTAATTAGGAAAGTATAAAACAACTGAATAAGAAATTTGTTTATCTTTTCATATTTATTAAAAATAGCAGAAATATAATTGAAACCCTTACCGGAAAACAAAAACATATTTACATATTATTTACCTAATTAAAACAAAGCGAAGTTCTTTGATATTCTTCTCAGATAAGCAGTGTGACTTAAATAAATTCTTTTTCTTATAATTCGCTTAAATTGCATGTTTCTGATGATCGTTTTTCGCTTCTTCCGTAATTTTTCCCCATTTCGAGCTCTTTCTGATTCCAAAAATGGAAGCACATTCTATCAATCTATCAATTATTTTCCTTTGAAACTCTAGGACAGGTACCTACTAAATGACTCCAACCCGGTTTTTTTTAAAGATTTGCCGGAGTCATTTGCTACAGACCAAAGTGGCATAGCGGAAGATTTTAGAATAAGTTAATCCAGAAGTTAATGCAGAATAGTTAGTGAAGTTGCGGAAAAAAATGTTGGCGAAGTGAAGACTGGATAGAATATCTTGTTAATCTATCTATTTCCCGTTTTATTTACATAACATTTGTCTTTAAGACTAGATCTTCTTTCATACATTTATATGTTTGTAAAGCGAGTTTTTTTTTAAATCCAGTACTTGGCTTTTTGAGAAGCTGTTGTCTTCAATGTTTACAATGTGCACAAGAAAGCAGTATAACACTTATTGTCAAAATAATTATCCCAAAGCACACAGTGAATTTTTGTTTACGAAATTTTAGTAAATATTAATCTATTAAAAATATGTACTGAAATATTTGTTGACTTAATAAAAATTCAGTGTTTGAAATTTTGTTGCATTTTTTCCGAAAACTAAAATACATAATATCGATTTCTTTTCTTCTCAAAATAATTAAATATCGTTGATTGATTGAATCATTATATTCATTATTACCTTTTTTTACATGAAATTAATTTGTTAACATATTTTCCAATCACTTTAAGTGGCCTGTGCTTTGCAATGCGTTTCTCTCCGATGTGGTGGGTATGCTCATCAGTACTCAAACCACCACATCTGCCTAGATATAGACGTATTATTTTCTCGATGTTTACAGAGACTATATGAAATCAATCACAAAGTGACTGTGAACCATAACATAATACTAGTGTTTGGTCAAAGAATAATTTGACTGTGGCCTGAATATAATTATGAATCTTATCTTTGTTAAATATCCATACTTATTTTTATTTGCAGCGCCTTGAAATTGACAGGGAAGGATTAACAAAACTTAAAAAGGCAGTCAAGGCCATTCACAACTCTGGAAATAGTAAGTTGCATTTAGCGTCTTTAAAACTATTAATCTCTAATTTCACATTTTCATTTAACAGCTCATGTTGATAATGAAATGTTCCTGGTGCGTGCCCTCGAACGCCTCGGAGGCAAAGTGATCGACCAAGACGAGCCTGACATCGGAGCTGCATTCTTAAAATTCTCCGTCGTTACAAAGGAGTTGAGTGCCCTCATGAAGACCTTGGTAAACAATCCTTTCATCCTGTGCACTCAATCAAAACATAACAAAATTTCAATTTCAATCTCTCTCCTCTCGAATGCAATTTCAGATGCAAAACATAAACAACATCGTTATGTTCCCTGTGGACTCGATGCTCAAAACGGAGCTGCGTGGCGTGAGAGGCGAAATGAAACGGCCCTTTGACAAAGCAGCAAAAGACTACGAAGCAAAATTTATAAAGATCGAAAAAGAGAAAAAGGCTCAAGCCAAAGAAGCTGGCTTGCTGCGAACCGAAATCGATGCTGCTGCCGTTGCCGAAGAAATGGAAAAGGAACGACGAATATATCAGCTTCAAACGTGCGAGGTAAATGACATTCACATACAATGGCTGCATTTGTTGATAAACAAAGGAAATGTAAAAAAAAACGTCTCTCTACCCACCACCATCTCGTTTCTCTTTACTTCACAGTATCTGCTTAAGTATAAGGAAATCAAAACAAAGACTGGCATCGAGCTGCTGCAGCATTTTATTGAGTACTACCACGCGTTGAATAAGTAAGTTAAAAGGGAAGGGTGTCATTTTAGATATATGCGCTGTAAGGTGATATCTGTTGTTTTGTGTGTATTTCAGCTACTTCAAGGACGGCTTACAAACCATAGATCACTTTGGCACCTACATCGCCGACTTAAGTGCTAAACTCCAAAGCATTAAACAAAAACAAGACGACGATCGACGAAGTCTATTGGACTTGCGAACATTACTTCGCAGTACTCCCGACTTTGAGCGAGTGGTGAATGTAACAACGGATAAGGGTACTGGTTATTCCCTTCATCAGTTGCAGGGTGATAAACATCATGGCATCACACGATCTGGGCATCTGCTCAAAAAAAGCGAAGGCAAAGTGCGCAGAGTATGGCAAAAGCGACGATGTCGTGTCACTGCCGATGGCTTCTTAGATATTTGTCATGCGGACGAAACCAAAGCACCGACACGAGTTAATTTGCTGACATGTCAAATCAAACCGGTGCCAGATGATAAACGAGGTTTTGACCTAATTAGCTGTAAGTAAATTTATATTATTCGTTAAATAGTTTTCGAATTGTGTTTTATTCCGCAATAGATAATCGTCCATATCATTTCCAAGCCGAAGATGAAGCCGATCAGAAGGCATGGATGGCTGTGTTAGTTAACTGTAAGGAGAAGGCCCTAACAAAAGCATTCCAGCATGCGAACCCACAAATGAGTCCTAGTTTAGTTGAGTTGCAAAAGACTGTTATAAGGTAAAGATGTGCTTTTATTTTGGCAACTTACTGCTTTTTCTGCTTTTATGTTATTCATTTGGTAAAGGTTATGGTTTTTTTTACTTTATCTGGATATATTCAAGTTGATTTGCGTATAAATTTTCTTGGTCTGGAAGTCTTACTTTTTGAAACATGGCGACGTTAAGCTGAAACCTTTTTTTCCACTACAACTATTTGGAGAGAACCGGGATTAGAAATATCCTAACTAGCGCGTGACGAGAATCTCTCCTTTTCTTGTCTATTCCCTTATCGTAGTCCTCACGATCAGAACATAACTTTTATATTTGCTAATAGGACATCAACCATTGTCGTTTACGAGAAACATTTACAATAAGCAACCGCAGGAACTCCCGACGTCCTTGTAAGTCAGGTTTAGCCCTTTGAAATCTTGACTTATAAGGCAGTGTCCATCCGTGAGCATGACTAACAATTGCAGTGCGGCTATGCGACCTATTAGGCCAAAGTAAAGTCTTAATCTTACCCAGTATTACTTTAAGTTCGCAGGTAGCCATTGATATATTCAGTGTCGGCTTCTCTGACGAAATGGCGCATATCTAGGAGTATATTGCACTGCTCTGCCATCTCTTCTTCTTTAATCTCCATCGCTTCCCCTTAAAAAACGCTACGGTATGCAAGCAGGCCCATTGACAGAGTTCTTACGACACTATTTGTCCACTCCTCTCTGGAGGATAGTTATGTTAGAAAAAAAAAGTAAAAGTGTTATCATCCTCCTGACCGATGATTTGATAGCCTCCACTGCATACAAGTCATGCAAAATGTTAGGCATGTGAGTTAGTACGTACACAGCACATGAGTCTAATATTGGTTTTGTATTGGAGGTACAAAACTACTCGACCGATATAGCTCATTTGCAATACCAACCTGGCGATGGTAAAAAGAAGTCCTCTCACTTATTCTCCTAGTTGGATTCGTTTGGACGCTATCGTGTTTTCAACAGACAGACAGACGGATATGGTTAAATTGATTCCGAATGTGATCCTGATTCAGAAATGATGGGGTCTCCGGTGACTCATTCATTCTGAAATTAAAAGGCAGCAATTCCCTTCGATAAAATGCTTTTGTTCGACCTAAGCCCCGTCGAAAATGCTTACTTTTTGAACGTTCGCTCTGCCAAATTCTACTTCTAGATATATGCATGTATTGATTTATTTTAAACTTTTCAAACTGTTCTGCAGATACGTCCAAAATCTACCAGGAAACGACCAATGCTGTGATTGTGGTTCTCGTAATGATGTCACATGGATAAGTTTAAATTTTGGCGTCTTAGTTTGCATTCAATGTTCGGGCGTTCATCGGGACTTGGGTGTGCATCACTCAAGAATACAGAGCTTAACACTGGACAACCTGACTACAGCGAATTTACTAATTGCCCGGGCAATGGGCAACAGTACACTTAACGAGATTATGGAAGCAACCCTTGGTAAGGGAAAACTTTTACCAGATAGCACAATGTAAGTATTTGCACCTTTCCATTGGAATTAAGTGAGATACCAATTGTTTTTTTTCCTTGTACAGGGAACAACGGTATGATTTTATCCGAGCGAAATATGTCGCAAAACGCTATGTGATGCGAACATGTGCCGATGACAACGATCTGAGATGCGATCTTGAACAGGCTATAGTAAACGCTGATATGAGTCAGCTGTTGCAAGTATGGGCCGAAGGTGCCGATCTAACATGCTGCCTTCCCTCATCAGATGATGGCGAAACTGCACTCCATCTGGCCATTCTGCGTGAGATGGGATCCACACTGCACATAGTGGATTTTTTAATACAAAATATGCCACCAAAGGGCCTGAATAAGGCGACTAATCCTCCGGATATTCTTGACATGACTGGAAAGAACACCGCCTTGCATCTATGTGCGCTACACGATCGTCGCGAATGCATTAAACTTTTGTTACGATCTGGAGCTGACTATGAGCTAAAAAACTCACAACTTAAAACTCCTCTAGATATTGCCAAAGACATGGGTCACAATGCGTGCCTGGAATTGGTAAGATTAGTGGTGTGGCACTGGTTTTAAGGCTAGTAAACCATTTTATTTGCAGATTGAGTGTGCCATAAGAAGAGAGAAGAGTGCTTTCGATCACATAAATACCGATTGGAATCTGCCAAACGATGACGGTTCGACAGATTTCTCCGACGATGATACGGTCATCGATGAGCGGGTGAGTATTAGTGTGTGTCATTTAAGCGAGCCTAAGTGACGACAATTTGCCTTTAGAAATCACGTTCACGTCCACCAAGCTTCGCCGGAGGTGATTCGCCCATATTACGGTCACGTTCCTCGACATGTGATTCCATTCAGAGTGGTTCTAGTCCAATATCGAATTGCCCGAATAGGCAATTTCAGTTGCCGGCGACAACTGTGCCCTTTAATCAAGCGGGTACCAGTCCCAAGCAACACATTCCCATCGGACAGTATCTCAGCGGAGGAAGTGGTTCTAGTCCTAGCTCAACATCGAGCAGTACACGCGGACTCGGCCAGGGAGCGAGAAAATCCACTTCAACCGGTGAGTCCTTCAAATCAAATATTGATGTCGAACTTTGGCCCTAACACATTGTCCTCCCCCTAGCAAACATGAATTCGTTGAAAAAACGGACAGCACCTGCCCCGCCACCAGCATCGAATTCATTCTACGGTACCTTACCTCATGCGCCCAGGCATTCGCAAAACTTTGAAAACAATGATATACGCACAGTCAACCATAAGAACCAATCAGAGGTGATCTACAGTACTCTACCGCATCTGCGAAGTGTGGACAGTGCCCGGGGCACAGTATTCCATTGTGATAATAAGGTGTATGAACGATTTGAACCGCACATGGTACAACAGCCACTAACTGGTGGTAAATATGATAAAGCAGCTGGTTTGCATGACACTGGCGGTGGCAGTAGTACCAGTCTCATACAAATGCCCACTTTTGGTCATAAACGTTCACCAAGCGGTGAGTCTTTGAATCGGAATTTACATTTAGCCGGAGCGAAGTTGGTCCTACCGCCGACAGGGGAATTTCCCCAGCTGAAACATGTCGATAAGTCTCTGTCGCGACCAAAAATTCCCCCACCAGGCCCACCGCCAGGTTAGTACAACTGTTTTTTTAAAGAGAGACGATTCGATGTATTTCTTTTCCATGTGATTCTAAAGAACGCGAGATATCAAATGGACAATCAAATGAAAGTATAAGTTCTATGGACGAAGGACCAGTTGCACCACCAAGAAAGGTAAGCTTTCCGCCTAAATAAACTTTAGGCATTGCAATTTATGACTGTGTACATAATTAAGCATCGAACTACGCACTTAGATGGACTAGGGTCTGCATCAGAGAGGAGACTTTGCAACTAGGTACGTTTATTTGTATTCAAGTCGCCAAGCTTAAGTGTCCAATAGTTCGTTGTATCCTCATTTACCGCGAGACGCTACATATTTCATTCATTACAAAATATGGAGCTGAATTGGCCGGCGATTTGGTTTGGGAATGATGTCCACTAAAACCAGGAATATTCATGTCGATTTCTCAACTCATCAACTTTCAGGACACATTTTATTATGATAATCAAAATGATATGCGTTTGATTCCTTATTTAGACAGGAATGATATATAAGTGTACAAATTATTCAAAATATATTTAGTGGAATGAAAGAACGTGACTTATCTCGAAAGAAAAAAACCTCACTTAAGATATTTTCTCATTATATACGCATCACGTGAGGTATCTAGTCATAAGCTCATCTTTTCATTTGTTCGTTGAAATGTTTTGTGGTGCCACTGGTTGTGTTATTATTGACGGGGTTTAAATAATTTACAGTGAAGCGTTGATTCATGGGTGCTTTCATCAATCTGGTAGAAACTATTTTCATTCATTATGAAGCAGCCTAATATAATATGTACTTATAAAAAAACATCTTGCAATATGAAAATCTAAGGATCTATAAATTGGTGCATTGCGACCATAGTTTGTTCGATGCCTCGTTGGAAAAAAGTGCGATGATCTCTTAATACGCTCATAAATTCGTAATAACGATGGGGATAAGAAAATTCTTTAGAATTTTACCTTCGCCACTATGTACTTAATATTTTTCATATTGAGAAATATAGTTTCGGCCGAGTAGAAAAGACAAATTTAGCCGAGTAGAAAAGACAATTTTAGCCCTCCATCTTATGTAACCCATAGTTTCACCATTACAACGTTGAAAGCATTCTTAAAATCAACCGAGCACTTCCACAGGTAGCCCCTAAAGCTCTGAGTAAAAATTAGAAGCAGGGTATGTTCAGATAAAAAAAAGTATATCCAAAGCAAACGGAGACGGAGGATAAATACCATACCTCGTTCACTGCAATGCCAACTTATTTAGTCCGATCGTCAGATGCCGTAAAAGCCTCTACAACGGCAATATCTTGATAAGTTTAGTAACAGTTTTGCAATCTTCTAATTACAGCGAAGAATTGAGAAAATAATGAAATTATCCAGTCCTAGCGAAGAAACGGTATAGTGTATAGTGTTGTTAAGCAATATTTCTAACAAAATATGCATAGTGTGTGCGTTGTGTTCTCTTGTTTTTACCGCATTTGCAATACTTAACGAATAAATCATTAAAAAGATAACATTCACATATTATTTGGCAATTAGCAAAGTCAATTATTGTCAATACGTTACGGTTCTACTTATATCAGCTGCTTCACATTGTTTTTGGTATCTATTTTAAATGTGTGGATTTTTTTAACTTCACGTCGTAATTACTGTTTGTTGCTGTCACTTCAAATCGCCTGCTGTAAATATTAAATGCAGATTTCCTTTCCATTGCAGTTACTCAATCAATCAAATTACTCTGAATATGAACCATGGATAACAGATATGGATTCGTCTGCGGGTCTTGATCACTCGGTCGACTCGAATGTATCATCAAACGACAATGATAGACTAAATGCATCACCAGATAATAATCAAAAAGGAAAACAATACAATAACTATGTAAGTACATCAATAATTTTTTTGTTTGGGTATGTATCTTTATATTCTTATATATCCGATTGGCAGTGACCTTCTAAGGAACTTCATCTTGTTTGAAATCGTAGTGGCTATCACTAGGTTTGTTTAACATGGTCATCCCTTGTGGGCACTGAGAAATGTCAGCGCATTTTCTGCTGATACACTGCCTTGACGGCCTAATTTCACGACGGGCATACCCAATTTAGTGTCCTGAGAAGGGCGTGGACCTACGCCCCAGAGGCAGCACAAGACTGACGCTGGTACAATTACCGTGGCAGTTTGGTAAGAATAGCCAAGATCCCCTTGCTAAGGGCGAGTTCTATCTAACACCTCTGAGTTCTAATGAACACATCTAGTTCCCGCATTTGGGTTAACCGCAGCCCCACGATTGTCCTTCCGTAAGGGAGGGGCTGCATAAGATTTGATACTGGTGGAGATTCGCAACCCGAAGGTCACTTCCATATTAGATTACCATACCCTAATCTGAGGAATGACACCATCACTATATAATTTGTTGTGATCCGCACAACTATACCCAGAACACCCACATCATGACCTTTCTCCTATCTTGCAACCAAGCGCCAAACCATACGTCATATATTCCGCATATCTAATATCATTCCCAAGCGGTTAACCTACTACTCACTCAACATGGCTAAACACATTTCCATTTAGTGCGGCTATTAATAGGTCATTCGCTTTGTTTTTGTCTTCCAAATGCAAACCCAATCGCAATTGGAGCGAGTATACCTATTAAGGAAAAGTATGGTACGTGGAGGGGGAAGTCAGGAGTCAGGTCATTACTAAAAGCAAAGCATAAAAGAGCATTGAGCAGACGGAATAACCAGAGTTAATTTAGAATCAGAAAAGGTCGCAACACTGCACAAGACATCGGGCTTTTTAGTTAAACAAAATAAACGAAAAACCCCTTTTATTTAACTCTCCACTCAGCACTCTTCCCTCCCGACAAGAGAAAGCACGGTGCTGATCGTAACAAATTTATGGTAAACTATTTATGTCCTTGCGTTCAAAATATGTTAGGTAAGGAGTAGTGCGTCGAGGGGGCCTTTTGCATATTGAAGAGGGCTACAATATAGAAAATTCTCTAAACATTTTTTCTCCCTGCAAATGGTCTAAAAAACATAAATAAAATATTTTTTTGGAGGAAATGAAAACAAATTTTGTAATATTTTTTTTTATATACATATGTATATAAATTTTTTAATTTTTTTTACAAAACCCCATAAACAGTGAAATACGTATGTGTGGCATGTTGCGAAGTTGGTTTATAGTGTTTACGCCCCACCCCACATGACTCTGATGACGGAGGTATGTTAACCTATTAGGTATCAAGATCGCGCCATCTCTCGTTGGCCTGCTGTTGCAGCGCTAGTGCGGAGATGTTGTATGTTACAGTTTCAATTGACACAGCTCTCCTTTAGCAGTAGAGAGTTCCAGTGCCGTTCTTTGCTAGTTCATCTGATTTAAAGTTACCTGGTATGTCTCTATGACCAGGGACCCAGCACAGCGTCGATATCGATCACACCTTCAGCAGTTCAGCGGCTTCACGAATAACAATTCTGCCTGAAAGAGCAGTCTAAAAGACTGATTTAGGGAGAATGGAACCTACTCCGTCTTAGAAACATCTGTGCATACTGGTATTGTACTCAATATTGAAGACCAGAACCGTAGCTACAATTTAAAAAAAAATATATAATAATAGTACTTAAAAAAAAGGACATTGCCAAACAAATATACATCGGTTTTTTAATTTTATTTTAATGAAATATATTGTTTTTCTAACTCTAACTGTAGCGCAGTGGTTAGTGTGCTGGACTACTGTGCGAGGGATCCCAAGTTTTTTCTACTGCGCCACCTCTCGCGAACGTCTGACAAACATCCGAGAGTATGACTGTCCTGAAAATGCTTCTCAATTCAGCCGTTCGGACTCGGCATAAAATTGTAGGTCCCTTCCATGCGTTCCAAAAAATAGAAACTCACACAAAACGAACGCTTCCTTAAATATTTAAAGCTATCAACCAGTTTTCTGCTTCATCCAGAAGCTGAGCTACAGACTATCAGCTTAGTTTTTATGATTAATGTTATCACTCATCGTCGTAGCAGATATTAAACAAAATTTAATTCGCAAAATTGAATTCCTAAAACTTAAAACACAAACAGAGTAGACAGAGGGTTGTATATAATACCACGAGTGTGATGGCGTCGTGTCTGACGGAGATGGGGACGGTGCGAGAGAGTGAGAGAGAAAAATACATACTTCACAGCAGCACTGGCAGATTATATTTTTTCCCGTTACACTTGAATTACACTGTTACACTGCTACGCCTAAGTAAATCCCAAAATCCCGTGTTGGGCTCCCCTACTACTATGACCTTAATAAGCCTCCCGCGCAACATTAGGTAATAGTTGACTTACCGTCTATGAGGTGAATAAATTCTGATTGGTATGGTAATTTTGATAATACGGCTTCCATGGTTGATCGTCATCATGCTCGACCTTGAGTCAATGTATACGTATACACCTCGAGTAGCGCCATACACTTATTGGCCTCACGACCTTATGAAAAATAATGATATACAGTAGGTACCTAACCTACTCTCGGATGTTTCTCATACTTTGCGTAATGTGGCCTGTGGGTTTTATATTGTTTAAACATTTGCACTAGATAATAGAACAATTTGATTTGAAATTAGTAAAGAAATAAACTGTCATTTTAGAATGGTCACCGAAGATGTCGTGCTCTTTACGACTGTGTTGCCGACAATGATGACGAACTTGAGTTTAAAGAGGGCGAGATACTAATCGTTCTTAATGAACGAACAGACGATGAAAATTGGATGGAGGGCGTGATCGAAGGCAACCCCAGCAGGCGTGGCATGTTTCCGGTTAGTTTTGTTCATATGTTGCCCGATTAAAATAGACTCCCCCATCACCAGGGTGCAGGTATTTAAACAATTTAAACAATTTCTTTTCCTATGTGTATAGCGGTTTTGAAAAAAAAAAAACTATTTTTCATAAAAATGTAATATAATAACACAGTATATTATATACGTTTTATTGTTACCTTATTTTTATTTTTCGTGTATGCATATAAATTATTATTACTTAACGTATTAAATTATTTCTATCATCATGGTATTCTGTATTAAGGGTAACTATAACCCTAACGGTATTAATATTATTGCACAATATTTTCCTCAACTTAACTAAGTACGATATAGTTTAAAAAAAACAAGATATTTTTTATACATTCATAATCCTTTCCATGTGTAACTCAAACTATTGTTTAATTCTATAATTTAATTGTATAATCTAAGACTTGTATTTAGTATTATATAAAAATAAATGTATGACTACAAAGCTATATATATATATATAAAAAAAACCTCGACTACATATTGATATTCTGTTAATAAAAAAAATAAACTAATATATAAAGTGAACAAACAAAAAAATCGTGTTAAAGATTACATATATGTAAATCTAATATATAAATTTTAAGTGGAGCAGAACAAAAATACGATTATTAACAAATTAACGCTGCCATACAGAAAATGAGTTGAATGTGTTACTGGGTAAATACAGAAAAGAAAAATATGGAAACATTTAATTACAGTTAAACAATGTTACAGTTTCGAAGTTACACCGAGAGTTTATTATATATAAATGCAAATAGTAAAGATATATATACGAAGAAAAAAATGAATCGAAAATATGTTAAATCATTTGAACGGTTAAATGAGAAAAACAAATCAAAAGCAATTACAAAAATTAAGTCATTATCAATTGAATACACCACATATTAAAGCAAAATCTTTTCCTAATTTCTATTAATTTATAAATTTTAACGTTTTTTTTTTGTCAGTATTCGTATTTATTAACAACATTCACAAAATAAATTCTTCATTAATATCAACAAAAACGCATTGAAGTTTGTTTATAACAATTTTGAATTAATGTACACGAAATTTATTCAATAAACGCCAATGTATTATTAAATAAAAAAAAAATGGAATATACCTCACCAAGGTTCTACTATTATTAAACAAATTTGTTTTTCTGTTTAGCAAAACTGCGCCAGAAATAAAATCGAAGCTTATCAATAGACAAGATAATGAACTTTGTCAAATCAACAAGATGGTTTGGATGTAGCACCACAGTAAGTAATTTGAATACGGGGTTATAATGGGTAAGGGACAAACTCTTTCCCCCACGGGCATCACAATGGGTCAGTATTGATATGAGTGTGGCACGAAGAAATCCTCGCCAGACCACAAACCCAACCTAACCTAACCTCTGCGTCCCCAAGAGGTTATCAGGATAGTCAATGAATACCTAACAGATTTGATCCATCGCAAACCGACGAAGTAAGTAGAAAGAGTTTATCGATCGTTTATAAATATGAAGACATTTTTAGAACAAATCGCTGGCGCCCAATAAAAGGCCACGTGTTTCTCAGAACTGTTGCTCACTGTGTCGCCTTAGCCATAGGTTACAATGTTTGCAGAATGTGCGTGAAAATGGTATGAAGCTGTGTAATATAATCTGTACTATACAATAGGTACTACACTATATTCTTGTCTGCAAGAGACTGAACTCTTTTCAAAAACATCCGCTTTTAGATAACCACATAAGAACAAGTTCGATGATGAGACCCAAAAATGAAAACATTTCTACAAGAATAGTCATTGTATGTATGGGTCTTAGGTAAAGGTATCCGTTGGAACGGAGAATTCGTGCTACATCGGGGTTTACCTATTAAGTGCTTGTTTTTTCATTTGCTTTTGCCCTGGAAACATAAATTTAATGTAATAAAATACTTTGCGACAATGTTAAAATTCAACCAATATCTGTCGGAGCATATGGGAAGAAAATTCGTCAAAAATTCTTAAAGCTGTCAAAAATATGAGTAAAAACGAACTTAGTAGCACTGAAACGATGTTCCGAAAAGCTGTTCGGAAGAATACCTCGAAGCAAAAATCCTCGGATTCCTGTGAAATCGGAGAACATTCCGTTCTCCTTCCGATACCTCGCTAGGGCAGATAGTATCCGCATTTAAACTTTTTTGTTGGCGTTTTGGAACTCACATATAGTTCCAATGATCTTTTTAGCCGAGACACCATACCCAGCTTTAACTCGAATTGAACGCTTCAGTTGCACCTTGCATTTAATACCGAAGGGTATTCCATATAAGATAACTTTTTAACGATTTATGTAGTCTCGATAACGTCCGGACTTAGGTCTCCCAGTTTGTCTATGATTGATCAAAGTTCCTTTTTGGACAGAACGAGACAGAAAACACGCGATGGCAACTACTAACCACTTACGTCACACCCTGTCCTTAATTATAGTAACTGGCGCCCAACAGAAAAATCAATATTGTCAAGGGTGGATTAAAATAACTAATTTGCTTTGAGCGAAAAGTTATCCGTATGATCTTCTTTCCAGTTTGTATCACAGGAGTTTGGTGGGCAATATGACTAGCGCCATCAAAAGTAATTGGTGTCTATAATGTAGTAAAGAGCATTGCAAAACGAAAAAAAAAGGATAGAAAGTATTGTCTTAAGATTTCCGATTTCATCTACTTTCTCTAGCGTTTGCGAGACTTAATAGTCATTTTTTTTTTTTTTTTTTTCAACTTGAATATTTTGACGGTCACAAGGGATAATTTTATATGGAAATGTTCGCCATTGTGACTTCGTAAAAGTTAGCCTGGGCACTAAAAATGATTATTAGTACCAATATACATAAATAGATGATTATAGTGAAAATTGTAGGTATATAATGGAAGATAAGCTGTAGCGACCACAAACCACATAGAATAGGCCGGCTTTGCCTACAAGCTACCTGCGGGCCGGGGTTTTTCATGTATTGGTGCTGTACAAAATCAAAGTCGCATAGGTGCACGGAAGTTGGGGGTCTAATTCTATGTGGTTTGTGTAGCTACTCTATTTGCAAGGCAGGGAGACACACTTAGAAAAAAAGAGTATATATAACCTTAACCTTCATTACATACTTTATTTAAGAAATTAACAGGAAATACAATATGGGAAAATGTGCTATTTCAAAAATGTATCCCATTGACGTATCAAAGATACCTAAACGCACTAATTTTCAATGATTATAATCTTTAGCCCCCGTATTAATAAATACCGCATAGTGGCGAATTAGCTCTAAAACATCTTTTAAGTCGTAAATATTATTTATAAACATATCTTAGCTTTCACTGACATGTTTTAAGGAGCGGATAACTTAATTCAACGAATTCGGCGTATAGAGAGTGGTTAACTTGCACACACAGTTAATTTACTATACAAATATTTCAAATACACGTATACCAACAAAAAGTTCGATTGGACGCGAGAAATTTAAAAGCTGGAAGAGAATTTCAGAGAGAATCTAAAATTCGCAAACGAAAATGCTCTGAGCATGATAGTGTCAGCTGATGGAATATGACAGATTTACAACCATGTTTAGTACAGTTTGGAAGCAGTGCTGCCGTGCGTTTAGTGATAAAGAGTGGATAGCTAATATGGATATAAGATGTATTTATTAATAATAAAAGTTATCAAACGAATAAGTCCACTATCCGTATGGTAGCTAAAAGATGTTTTAAAGAGCGGATAGGGCTTTTTTATTAATTCCGCTGTAGGTGTATAGGTATCGTATATGCATATATTTATTGCAAAGATGCAACTTAAATAAAAACAGAAAATATTTTGTATTTTATTACTTTCCGTTATATTCAGTTGTTGTCATTTTGAATTTTTGTTTGTTTAAAATACATTTCCACCCACCACAGTCGACACACTAGGACTCTGTGAACAGATCCAAATTGCACAAAAATATTTTCTACTGGTGTTTATTCTCAGTAAATTGTCAAGGAGAGTACAGTTGTTGTAACTCCGTAATGAAAATTCTTCTTTACTTTGCTGTGATAGGTGTTCAATTCAATACGCCTATTATTGCCCAACGACCCATAAAAAGATTCACTTCAATGCAAAAAATGTCCATCCATTTGAATGCCGTTAACGGTTTTTATAAATATAAACCAACTCTCGCACTGAGCACGCTCATTGGAAAGAGTGGCTAATTCCAACAAACTGGATATTGGCATCACTTTGCAGAAATTGACATTTCAACGCTGCCATCTATCGATGTATTCGCAAAACATACAAAAGTAAAATTATCCAGCACGCTCCACAGCGGTCGTGTATTTTGTTTAAGAATTTTCTTCCCTTATTTTCGAGATTTTCGTCATCTATATAATTGTGTACGCTTTTCAATAAACCCCATAATATCTTTGAATTACAGAGAGTCGCTTAATATTCGCGTAGCAGAGCATAGCCTTGAGAAAAAAACCCAACATTTTGGCTGCTAGTGGTGGTGGTGCGGTACCTCACAGTTGTCAAACAATACGTCGATGCTATTAGAACTTCTGACAAAAAGAAATCCATACATAAAAAAGAAATATTTCTTTTGAATTTATTTCTTAACTTTTGTTATCCTATTACAGTTTTCGGTGTGCGAAATAGAGTAAAAAAAAGGAACCTACAGTTCGGACTGGGCGTAGTTCCCCCGACCAATAAAAAACTAGGCAATAACCTAGCACTGATTGCCCAACATTGCAGAGGAAACATACTATGAGCGCTTCGAAAAAATACAAACAGATGGATACAGCCGAAGTTGAAGATACCGAGAATCTAAAGCAAAAGAAGCTCGCTGCTGAGGATGTCGGCAATAACAAATTCTTTGGTCGGCAAAATAATAGTGGCAACAACAATTCGCAGCAAGTCCCATTTGGATCTGCCAATGGTGAACGACGACCAAACTTCTCATTGCTAAACAATGCAAACACGACCGATCATCGATCGTCGTCATTTGTAACGAATAATATGTCTGCGAACAATATGTCGAAGCCAGGCGATGTAAAGAAGATTGTAATTAAAAATTTCAAATGTAAGTATGTAAATTTTTTTTTATTTTTTTTTAGAGCGAATAACCTTTTAATGTTCACGATTGTGAGGCAATTGAAATTAACATTGCATTATCGTTTGATTTGTCAAAAAAAGGTACAATTATTGGGGGTCATTTGCTTGAAATAAGAATGTGCGAAGGAGCATGCTTCTGAGTTTGATTCTAATTTTAGTTGTGCGTTGCAATGTGCTGTTGTAGCTTATCTAATTTGTTTTGTTTATAAAACATGCTATTTAATATAGCATATATATGTTGGTTAAAATACTGAAATGAACACACAGTGATGACACCTGTTCAGCAGCTTGTACCCCGACTAGGAAATATAGTGTGTTGTTTTGCTAAATTACATATAGTCTTGAACATACTCTTACACATACATCATAATCATAAGTTTGGGTCATATTTCTTAAGGTGGTTAGTATAAATTATTTTTAAAGCATATTCACCATCGTATTCCAGTGTAAATGCAAATGCAAATCGCGTCTGACTCATCTCCAGCAAAGTTTACATACAAAAAAATTTCATTTGTAAAATGTAATGGATCGACGGTAGTGGTTCTTGAAATTACATATACGTAAACATCTATGATGCACTACCTACTTTGTGCTAAAAATAATTCTTTTATGACAAACACACTGTATGCGTTGTACACCTAGTTGGGTACCAACGGGACTGTTTCATCTCGTTGTAAGAAAAGGTATCAAAGTGGCGGAGTTTCTGATGTTCGACAGATGCATAGTGTTTATGTTCATCGATACCACTTCAAACATTCAAACTGGTCATCCGGTAAAACTTCAAATCCCAAGAGTGGTCGTTTTTTAGTAGTGCACCGAATTGCTTACGTGTGATACACTTAACTTTTTCTTCTCATTCTTTGGTCTTTCTTAGAAACGTTTTACTCCTCAATAATTTACAGTAGCCCCAGTTGGGCAAGTTCTCATGGCCTTTGTAAAGCAGATGCATGCCACTCTTTACGTGATGGCCAGATTGCTTCAATTGGTCGCACAATAGGAATATACAATGGATTCCGCTTATTTGGGACACATCGAGCTAGATTGTTTTGTCCCAATTAAGCGGCTGTCCCAATAATACGAAGTGATGATGAAGTATGAAAAAATACAACAAAAAATGTTTTCACAATGCCGATTATTTCACACTTACTTGTCGAAGAACTTCTCTCGCCAACTTACTGAAGCGTAACCAATAGCAAGCCACGTTGACAAAACAACAACAAACCGCTTCGCAGACACTTCACAAAGGCAAAACGGTACACCACGAGATAGTGTCGTTAGTTGACAAAAAAGCAAAGACAAAGACAAAAAAGCAGTGTGGCGTTATTTATTTTTGTTTTTTTTTTTTTTTTTTAAATGTATAAGACGTGTGATGAATATGTCCCGACTAAGCGGCTTCTGTCCACAATTAGCAAAAAAAATGCACTCTAAAATATGCATTCGTTTCCGTTCTTTAGCATTTGTCCCAGTTAAGCGGCTGTCCCGATTATCCGGAGTCACAATAAAGCGGAACCCACGGACATCCATCTGAGCATGCATTGACATATTATATATTAACGACTTCGCGTTGGTTCCAACATAACCACTAGAGCTCTCTTGGTTCGGAGCGGAATAAGTTGGAAACTCGCACATTTTTGTAGTGACATCTATTGTTAACAATGACGCAACAATTTGAATTTCAATCGTTTTACTTGGCCAATTACTAACGCCCATAGGTGTCTCTAGCATTCTATGGAGAAGTACAAGATGATTTGTCATTTTGTTTCACTTATTTTTCGCTCCGAACAAAGAGAGCTAGTTTGTGTTGGCGTCATTTTGTGGGCTAAATTTGAATAAACTGACATTTCACTAGCAGTTCATACATACAAAAGTCAATGCATCTGAGGATAGTCGCGCATATGTAGCTGTAGCCCATCCACTATAGGTAGATAGAACTACTTCTTGATGTACTTATCTTGATGATACATTTAAGACTCTGGTGATCTTGTGCTCAAAAGTTCATATAGCCACTTTAATATTGTTAATATTATTATTTACTCCTTTTTTATCTAGAGCTTGAAGAATGTGCTACTCCCCTTCTGTTCGACTTGCAAGAATACATACAGAAAGTGTTAAAAATGTGTTCGAGGGCTAAAAAAAAGTGTCTTATATAAATCTATATAATGATTATTATTCGTCGACGCTATTTCTTGTGGTACATATTTACCATACTTAATGTTAACCAATTCAATTTTTGCAGCGCTTATCTCATATATAAAACAGTCCACAAATGATGAATGAAGTGATCAAAAGCTTTGATATTCATGATACTTCTTCAAGGAGAAGAATGCTATAATTTGAAATTAAATTGGAGTTGTTGAACGTGTAGAACAAGGGTAGGACGGATAGATCCGGCATTTAAAAGTAAATTAGTAGTAGTAGTAGTAGTATTTATTAGTAGCTCCTTCTGAGCTATTGAAATTAAAACATTACACGTTTACAATATTCATTAGTACTTAAGTCTAGCGAAATCAATACACTTTCTTTTAAAAGTTAACAAATTTTGTTCGTTCTTTGTGGTACTCGGAAGCTCGTTAAATAATTTAAATCCTTTATAAATCAACGAATTTTGTGAAGAAACGTTTAACATATTAGGCAATCTAAAATCGTTACTATTTCTTAATGCATAAGGCTGGATATCTCTTATATATTGCACATATTTCCCTAGGTATTTTGGCATTAAATTATTCTTAACTTTATATAAAAACACTAATACATTCATCACCACTCTTTGCTTTACAGACAACCACTTTAACGAATTTAACATAATACTGATAGGTACATATCTATTGCATTTTAAAATACAGCGCATAGCCTTATTTTGTAAAAGCTGGAGCCTTTTAATTACATTATCACTACATAGAAACAAAACGGTTGAACCGTACTCAAAATATGGTTTTACAATTACATTATATATATGTATTGCACTTAAAGTTGAAATATCACTTCTTATTCTTTTTAAGAAACCTACTTTTTTAGCTACTTTTTTACATATATAATCAATATGTTTTGTAAAGCCTATTGTGTTTTCAATAATTATACCTAAATACTTTATTTCTTTTACTTTTTCGATAGTTTCACCATCAATCTCCAGTCTTATGTCCTCTCCTGCTCTCTCGTTCATTATCATTCTTTGAGTCTTCTTAACATTGAGTTTAAGTCTATTTTGTTTTAACCATTTATCGACAGTTTCTAGATCTTCTTGTATTTTATAGTGGCACTCGGAAAAGTTCGTTCCCGTCGCGTAAATCACCGCATCATCCGCAAATAGAGCCAGCTTGCTATTTTTTACCGCACTTTTCATATCATTTATATATATAATGAACAATAATGTTCCTAAAACGGATCCTTGGGGAACACCTAATAGTACATCCTTTGTTTCGGATAGCTCACCATTCACTTTCACTATCTGTGTTCGATCTTTTAGATATGATTTAAACCACGACAGTTCTTTGTTTTTAACACCATATTTTTCAAATTGGTATCTCTCTGGTTACCTGGTTGAGGTTCTGGGCTTTAACGGTTTAGTTGCCCCTGTGATAGGTGAACTTTGTGCAATTTATTCATTTGTACAAACCGATCATGCTCGATAACCAATGCTTTTCGCACTAAAATCATAGACAGAATGTACAAATTAGTTTGTCTTCATAATTTCCTTATAGGTCTAAGCCTTTTACATGAGCAGTATGAAAACAAACTCCTTCCCAAATGTTAACACCGTATACGTGTTCTTTACACAATCAATCAATCTTTACAATCTGAGTAACGTATTGTTCCAATTGACAAATGACAAAGTTGTAGAATGTGATGATAAGAAGCTTTTACGATTAATGAAAATAACTTCTTATGAAGAATATAAAATTCCGTGTAACTTCCTAAAGGGTATAGTTTCAGTTTTACAGCTAGGTTCCAGAAATCTATTGAAATGAAATCGAAATTGGAAATCGAGTGAATTCATTTTCAGTGTTCTGTATTTCGATCGATTCGGTAACTCCGAAATTTTTTCGAAATCAGTCTTCGTGATATTGAAACAGCTTGCATCTTTCATTTGGGACATCGTAAAAGTATTTTTATTTTGAAAAATTGTTTGTTAATATAATTTTGTTGTTCGTGTGTCTTAAAAAATTAGTTTTATTATAAACGGATCTTATAATGAGTACTGTGTTAGTTGCTGCGGCATTGCAGACTAAGAGGAATAAATACACACAGGAAAAAATAAGAAGACGAAGGCTGAGAGATATATCTATCAGTGATCTATTTTTTGTTTTTCTTTTTTTTTTTTTTTCCTTTTTCCATTCACTCGCATCTTTCTGTGGTAGATCATGACAGTTTAACTCATTTTTTGAAAATGTACCCACAAATCTTTTGCGACAACTCGATCACCCTTCATAAAACCTCTTGCTAGATATTAATGCTGCTCCATGAAATGAATAAATATTCCCTCCTGCGCAGTATTTTTTTGTTTACCCTTGTTTTAAAAATATTTTTGTGTGAAATAAGATTATCAAGTTTTTGATAGCGTCTTTTCGTTTCCACTATTTCACATTGAATGACCAAGATCGATTTGAAATCACTTGGAAATCGTCAAAATCGATTTCCGAAAATTTTGAAATTGAAATCGAATACAGTGAAATGTAGAATACAAAAATTAAATTCCGATCGATTTCGATTTCATTTCGAGTGAAAGTGATATGTGGAACTTAGCTGATAGTTTTTGTTTGTATGTTTGTATGTATAACGTCGGAAGGAAGTACAGGAAACTGACAAAAATGTTACGAAAACTCCCGATCACACCGAACACCAACTAGGTATTTGTGTCGACTAGACTCTTATTGTGGCAACTAAATATTGCTCGTTTTTGTACACGCATACAAGATGATAAAATAATATGTAATTACTATAAACAAAGATCAAAATTAAAACAACTGTTAACTGCTACCGTTCTAAAATTCAAATAAAAGAACAACCACCCCTATTATGTAATCCGTCGGTTTTGAGTTTCACTTATTCGTTTCCCTTTCACGTGCTACTGCTATCGTGGAATCCGCCGGAAACGTCTCCCTATCCACATGTTTTGGAAAAGGTAGTTTCACTGTCAACAACGGCTGTCTTTTATTTGTCAATAAAAATATGTGTAGATGCCATTCATCGGAGGCAAATTAAAAAAGTTTCTTTTAAAAGTGATTTAAATAAAAAATGAAGTGTTTAATATAATAATGGATACGATATCACTATTTTTGAAAGCAGGGGGCTTATTCCCAAATGCGCGTCGGATCGCTTTTCATGGCGGATTTGTATTTCCAAAAGCGATTTCATCCAATCAAAGTTGTATAATGAATGGAAACTTTTGTTTTCGATGAAGGTTTCGAATATTTAGTTTTTAGTCTTAAGGTGCTAGTACACGGTATGTAGCACGCCACATATATAGCATTGACACATTGAGTTAAACCTTTTACAAATAAGTTTAACACTTTTGCAGATAGGTTTAGCCTATTTACAAATAGGTTTAGCCTATTTACAAATAGGTTTAGCCTATTTACAAATAGGTTTAACACTTTAACATTTCAATTTAACCTTTTCACATTTCTAGTTAACCAAATAACATTTCAATTTAACCCTTTTTCAATTCAATTTAAACCGCGTTCGTCGAGACTCTGTTATTATATATAAAATAGAATAATGATTTGACACACAAGTACCTACTCATTATTACAATATTTTTTTATTTCAAAGTAGGTATATTATATATTTCATATATTTTTGCTATCAAAGAAAAAGAGAAATATCGAGTCTTTTTTACCATTTTTGTCTGACAAAAAGTGGCTTTTACTATAACTTCTGTTGATCGTACATAAAAAAGTTGCTCAACATAATTTTTAGGAAATTTCTCAAGGATAACAATTTCATAAAAAAAATGAAAATTTATAAGGTCAAATTTTTGAGAAAAAGGCATTTTAAGTAAAAAATTGTAACAAAAATTTTCAAAATTTTGAGTTTAAGGAGCCATAACTTTTTTATAGCTGCTCAGATGTAACCGAAGTGCTTTAGACTTGTATGCGCTACTAAATTGTCTTTTCAAAATGTACAAAACTATTTTTGTAGCTATAATATTTTAGAAGTTATAGCGTTTTTAGTCGTAATACCTCCAAATTAGAGGTCACCTACTTTGATGGGCTATAACGGGAAATACGATGAAAATAGACCCCCCCCTGCCATACAATTTTTTGTTCGGCAGAACTCCAGGAATCACCCCTTAAAGGATTATACTTCTTAACTGGGACACCCTGTATATAAAATATATGAAATATATAATATACCTACTTTGAAATAAAAAAATATTGTAATAATGAGTAGGTACTTGTGTGTCAAATCATTATTCTATTTTATATATAATAACAGAGTCTCGACGAACGCGGTTTAAATTGAATTGAAAAAGGGTTAAATTGAAATGTTATTTGGTTAACTAGAAATGTGAAAAGGTTAAATTGAAATGTTAAAGTGTTAAACCTATTTGTAAATAGGCTAAACCTATTTGTAAATAGGTTAAACCTATTTGTAAATAGGCTAAACCTATCTGCAAAAGTGTTAAACTTATTTGTAAAAGGTTTAACTCAATGTGTCAATGCTATATATGTGGCTCTGACGTCAACAGAGAGTGCACACAGAGAGCTTGTACACGGCATGTACCCATTGGGACCATTCGCTGACGTCAAAATTACGTCAGAGCCACATATACAGTTGCGTTCACGAAAATAGTAGTGCTGCTCTACACAAAACTTGAACCAAATGAAACGGTACTTTTTCCGTTGAAAAATATAAGGATGCAAACTTTTTGTTTAGAATGCAAAGAAGAGAATACAAATTTCAAAATTCCATTACTTTCGGTCAAAATTTATTTACTTTTGACTATTTTAGAGAGATGCACTACTATTTTCATAAACACAGCTGTATATGTGGCGTGCTACATACCGTGTACTAGCACCTTTAGGTTTCGAGTGTTTTCGATTGTCGCGAGTAGGGTATTAAAAATTAAAATACCCTATATGTTCTATTATGAGTTTAGAATGTCTTTAGCGGGATGCGTCTTTTAAATGTCTATAGTGATGAGGGGTAATCGAACGGTGTCTGGCCTAATTTTGTGAACGTGGTCTGAAACACTCCTTTTTTTAATGTTTTCTTCTTTTTTTTTTAGTAAAACCAACACTACCAGAAAACTATTCAGAAAAAACATGCGAGAAACTTCAAGAAGCAGTTATTGCCATCCAATTATCCAAACCGATTCAATACTCTCTGGAAGAGCTATATCAGGCCGTGGAAAACATGTGCAGTCACAAAATGGATGCTCAACTATACCTTAAACTGTCAGCTTTAACAGAGGTACATGTAAAAAGAAATATTGACGCATTCACTGGCGAAAGTATGGACAAACTGGTAAGTAAAATAAAACCAACGCCAGTCCATGAATCACTTGTTTTATTGTTTCATTCCGTTTTGCTTGTAGGTGTTTCTAAACAAAATCAACGCTTGGTGGCAATCTTTTTGCCAGCAGATGATAATGATGCGAAGTATTTTTCTGTACCTCGATCGGACTTATGTTTTACAAAACCCTATCGTTCATTCCATATGGTAAGTAAAAAAACGTATGCATTTTTGTTGCCTGTATTTTTTTTTCCTATGAGTGTTATATGCAATGGGCCGACTAACGGTCTAAGTTTTTCTTTCACCGAGAGCCACTTAAAACAAATAAACAAACAAACCTATCATCGACTCTGACTAAACACCGTTTTCGAGTAGTAGTAAATACAGTAGCCGAAGTTATTTTTAACTATAGGAAATGTTGTTTCAGACAATGTTTGTTTAAATCTGCTGTTTACAGTCAACTTTTAGTTTTGACCCTGTAAAAGGCATCGTCATATCGGTCATTTTTTTACTGCTGTAACCAGAGACGCATTTGATAAGTCATGGTCATGCACTCTGATGAGAAAATCTCTTGCGAGCTGTTACATGTGCATCTCTAACATATCTCCTATTCCTTAGGAGCGACGGCCTCAATTGTAATTCTAATGCTGATGATATTGCTGTGTTTGCAAAAATTGAATTAGAGCTGATGAAGATATTGCAATTAAATACGCAAAAATAAAAAATTATGAATTTTGCAAAGAGAAAAAGCGTATCTTGTCCGAAAAGATTCCCATACAAAGAGGATTATGTATTGAAGTTGTTGACAGTTTTGAATACCTGGGAGTAAACTTGAATCGCACTTGTTCTTTGAATGAAGCCATAAATTTAAATATATGTATTCATAACAAAAGCAAGAATAGCAGCAGCGGCATCCTATTTGAAAAATTCTTATATGGAAAACTGGATGGACGAATCAAAGTATGTATTCGAATCAATTATCAAATCGACTGCACTTCACTGTCTTGAAGTATGGGGTCTGGCAGCTGAAGATAAAATTGAATTAATTCAAACACCAGTTTTAAAGAAATTACTTGGACTAGCCAACAATACACAAAGCAACGTAGTTCGTGTAGAAACTGGAACTATACCATTAATATACGAAATAGCGAAAGAACTTTGAATTTCTGGATAAAGCTGTGGATAAAGTGCCACAGATGACCGCATTATAAAAAAGTGTTATAATAAAACTTTGTATCCATCTTTCCACTCAACGATCAAACTGGGCAACACAATTTAGAAACCTCTTAATGAGAAATTTCACAGATGTATGGGAACAGCAAATCTTAACAGTCTTACGAGGGTCTTATGAAAGCATTCTAGGGGATAAACAAAAATGTTAATAGAAGAAGACTTCAGAGAAGCAACTGGCTGACTTCCTGCTCTTATTATGCATCTTCGTTAGAAAAAATACAATAGCCAGAATATAAACCGGCTCCATACTTGAACGTGTCCTTAAAACCGTTTATCCATGAGGTCATAGCGCAAATTAGGTGTGCCCAAACAGGACCATAGGATCATCTTGCATGGAGATAGACACAATTACGACCCAACGAACATTTGTACGACAATATTGAGTAGTATAGTAGACAGTATTCGAGGGCCTCTCATAGAGGCCTCAACATAGTTATATTTTGCCATCAGGACGGAATTAAAATTCTATAATGCCTTAAATTAATTTTATTTATCTTAGGGACATGGGACTGGATCTCTTTCGAACCCATATCGCGCTCAACAGCTTGGTACAGAAACGTACTGTTGAAGGTCTATTATTGCTTATTGAAAAAGAACGAAATGGTGATGCGGTAGATCGAGCTCTGCTTAAAAGTCTCGTCCGAATGCTGTGTGATTTGCAAATATATTCAAGCGCATTTGAGGATAAATTCTTAATCGCCACCAAGCAGCTGTATCAAGCCGAGGGTCAACGTAAAATGCAAGAGCTGGAAGTGCCGGAATATCTGCAACATGTTGACAAACGTCTTGCCGAAGAGAACGAACGATTGCTCCACTACTTGGATTCCAGTACAAAGTGAGTAGTGTTTACTTTACCAATGTATGCCAATACTAACTTGATTTAATTTTTCTTATTAGGTATCCATTAATTTACACAGTAGAAAAAGAACTACTCGCTGAACACCTAACACAGATTTTACAAAAGGGCTTAGATACGTTATTAGAGGAAAATAGACTGAACGATTTGACGTTACTTTATAGTTTATTAAGTCGTGTCAAAAACGGTACCACAGAGCTGTGTGGCAATTTCAATGGATACATTAAGGTTTGTTTGCTTAATTGCTTCTTAGTAACGCTTACATATATGTGCTCTGTAGAAAAAAGGACGTACCATTGTTATTGATCCAGAGAAGGACAAGAGCATGGTGCAAGACCTGTTGGACTTCAAGGACAAAATGGATATTATTGTGCGTTCGTGCTTTGAACACAATGAAAAGTATACGAATTCATTGCGTGAAGCGTTCGAATTCTTTGTCAATCAACGAGCCAATAAACCAGCCGAATTAATTGGTAAGTTGTTCAGTGTTTATGATTGTCCTGGAGATCTGTCGTAATTTTCTAATCTATTTTGTTACAGCTAAATATGTCGATATGAAACTAAGGGCAGGCAATAAGGAGGCAACTGAGGAAGAACTGGAACAGATTCTTGATAAAATTATGGTTCTCTTTCGATTCATTCACGGAAAGGATGTGTTTGAGGCGTTTTATAAGAAGGTAAGAGCATTTTCCTTAGACAGGTCACGGTTCGTAGTCACATTCTACTTGTATTTGCAGGACTTGGCGAAACGACTGCTTGTGGGGAAATCAGCGTCAGTTGATGCCGAAAAGAGTATGCTATCCAAACTCAAACAGGAATGTGGCGGTGGTTTCACATCAAAACTCGAGGGAATGTTTAAGGACATGGAGCTAAGCCGTGACATAAACATCGCATTCAGGCAATACGTTGTGAATCTGGACCGAGAATTCACCAATTTAGATTTGACTGTTAATATCCTGACCATGGGGTATTGGCCAACATACGCACTCACAGAAGTGACAATGCCACCACAACTTGTTAAGCCGCAACAAGTATTCAATAAATTTTATCTGGCCAAACATAGTGGTAGGAAATTGCAGTGGCAGCCAACTCTAGGCCATTGTGTTCTCAAGGCTCAATTCGATCATGTAAATTCGACAATGTCTACGATAATTCAGCTCTATAATAATACTGATTTTGCGTTCATTTGTAGGGTCCTAAAGATCTTCTAGTTTCGTTATTTCAAGCACTCGTCCTATTACTGTTTAACGATAAGAATGTTCTTAATCTTGAGGAAATTAAAGCAGCGTGTAACATTGAGGTAATTCTATCCTTTCCCTCTCTGCACTCATATAACTAACACATTCATTTAGGATGGAGAACTGCGTAGAACGTTGCAATCTCTTGCCTGTGGTAAAGCACGCGTTTTGACGAAAATTCCCAAGAGCCGGGAAGTCGAAGACAAGGACCAGTTTCAGTTTAACAACGAGTTCACAAATAAGCTCTTCAGAATTAAAATTAATCAAATCCAAATGAAGGAAACGGTGAGCTCGTAGTCACTCATATGTATTTCAATCGCTTGTATTCACGGGTGTTTTTTTAATGTTTCAGACGGAGGAACAAAAAGCAACAGAGGAACGAGTTTTCCAAGATCGACAGTATCAAATCGATGCCGCCATAGTTAGAATAATGAAAATGCGGAAAACATTAAGTCATAATCTCTTAATAGGTGAATTGTTCAACCAATTGACCTTCCCCGTAAAGGTAAATTATAAAATGATCTTGATTTGTTGGATTCCTTTTAAAGAAAAACTATTTACTCTCTTTTATAGCCTGCTGATTTGAAAAAACGAATTGAATCACTCATTGACAGAGATTACATGGAGCGGGACAAGGATAATCAAAACCAATATAACTACGTCGCTTAAAATCGTTGTTTTTTGTCGGTTTTTTAACGTCAACCACTGTGAAGAAGGTCACTCAGATTGAAGGAAAACAAAAACAAAAATTGTGTTAATTGTACGAAACGAAACTAGTTGCATAGAAAAATAAAATAAAGAACAGAAAGCCCTATGAATATCTATATAATAAAAACAAAAAAACGGAAGAATTATTAAAGAAATTCATAAAAAAAAAGCTAAAAAAAGAACATTTCTCTTAATTTATTATTTTGGCATGGTGTGTACTGTGAGTGGAGACTTCCGGGCTGTCTTACGATACGTACACTACCACCCCTATCGTGGAATCCGCCAGAAACATCTCCTTATCGACACATTTTTGGGAAATGTAGTTTTACTGTCAAACGGATGTCTTTCATTTGTCAACACAAATCTGTGTAGCTGCATTCGGCGGAGGCATATGACAAGTTTGTTTTACTGCTAGGTTCCAGAAATCGAGTGAAATCGAAATTGCAAATCGAGTGAATTCGTTTTCAGTGTTCTGCATTTCGAGCGATTCGGAAACTCGGGGTCTTATTCCCAAATGCGCGGCGGATCGCTTTTTATGGCGGATTGGTATTTTTGTATTTCCAAAAGCGATTCGATCCATTTGACACAAGAATTTAGTTTATTTTTTATCCACAATAAATCCGCCAGCAATTCGTCACCTAAATAGCTATCGCTTTTGAATGGATCGAATCGCTTTTTTGGAAATACAAAAATACCAATCCGCCATGAAAAGCGATCCGCCGCGCATTTGGGAATAAGCCCCCCGAAATTTTTTCGAAATCACAATTTTACTTTTGTCGTTTTCCATTGGTTTCACTCGAGGATTCACTCATTATGAAATCCAATGGAACAAGAAAACTGCTTCTGCTCGACTACACTCACGTATTGGTGAAACGTCAAAAATATATAAAATGCACTTGCGTAAGTGCTTCTCGAGTGGATTCTGACTTCAAATCGAGAAGCGAAATTTTTGCGCCAATGGAACGGTTTCAGAAGTGATTTTGATTCCGGACGCTTCTTTTTGTCCAATGGAAAACGACATTTGTCTCAATTCCGAAAATTTTGAAATCGAAATTGAATAGAGTGAAAAAATTCATTTCCGATTTCATTTCGAGTGAAAGTGAAATGTGGAACCTAGCATTTAAAAGGGATTTAAATAAAAAATAAAGTGTGTAATATAATAATAGATACGATAGCTCTATTTTTGGAAGCATAAGAGGAAGAACGAAATGAGCGGTGTTCTCAGAGAAGAATACGAGACAGGTTAAGAGGAGCAGTGAATGATTTCATGGAACTTCTGGATAATATGTTGTTTTTAGAGTGATTATTTTTTGATTTTAGGCGTATTTTTTTGGGAAGTGAGTATAACAAAACCAAAAGTGAGTATAACCGTTTTGCATGTAAAACCAAAATTGAGTATAACAAAACCAAAAGTGAGTATACCAGTTTTGCATGTAAAAGTAAAAGTGAGCTAGCTATAGATTTCCAAAAAATACGCCTTTTAATAAAGTTCAATATTGCACAGATTTATTTATTACAAATGTGTGGCTTAATAAAGCAGCTGTTTTGTTGTGTACATCTATCTATATCTATATACATCTGTGTTCATCAAAATAGTCGGCCCTAGCGAGGTATCCGTCGGAACGGAAATTTCTCCGATTTCATACGAATCGGAGGATTTTTGCTTCGAGGTATACGTCGGAACAGCTTTTCGGAACTTTGTTCCGACAAATATGCAACGCACACTGGCGTTTTGCGTTTCAGTGCGATGAAGTGCGTTTTTATTCATATTTTTGACAGTTTCATACGAATTTTCTTCCGATATGCTCCGACAGGAATTAGTTGCGGAATTTGTTTACGAATTGCAGTGAAGTGTTGATAAATGAAAGCAATAAAGAAAAAAACATTTTAGCAAAGTAATTGGTTGTATTTATTGCTTTAATTTGTGTTTCCAGGGCAAAAACAAACGAAAAAACAAGCACTTAATAGGAAAACCCCGATGTAGTACGAAACAACATCATGTCAAATCAATGCGTTGTCGCATTTTAATTTTTCTTTCCGAAGTCGGATACCTCGAATGTAATTTGAGTCTCCGACGGAATATGCGTTGCGGAGAATTCTCCGTTCCGACGGATACCTCGCTAGGGCCGAGTAGTGCATCTCTCTAAAATAGTCAAAAGTAAATAAATTTTGACCGAACGTAACGGAATTTTGATATTTTTATTCTCTTCTTAGCATTCTAAGAAAAAGTTTACATCCTTATATTTTTCAACGGAAAAAGTACCGTTTCATTTGGTTCAAGTTTTGTGTAGAGCAGCACTACTATTTTCTTGAACGCAACTGTATATAAAAATTGAGCCCTAAAATGTTTGTCGTCGATTCACGCCTAAACGCATATACCGTTTTTAACCAAACTTTCACACATCTTTGGTATTGGTCCATATACGGTTTCTGCGAAGTTTGGTCAAAATTGGACAAAGGGGCGTGGCACCGCCCATACAAAAAAAACATTCAAAATAGTATATCTCGAAAACCATCAAATCGATTGAGCTCAAACTTACAGATAATCTTAGTTATTGGCCCTGGAGTGGTCCTGTAAAGTTTGGTCAAAATTGGTCAAAATTGGACAAAGGGGCGTGGCACCGCCCATAAAAAAACATTCAAAATCTTATACCTGCTATACAAAGCGACTGTCAAATCGACAAATATCAATCGCAATCGACAAACACATTTGTCTATCGATCGACAGTTGTCGATCAACGATCAACTATCGACACTCACAATAGGGGCCTATTCTTTTTTTTGTTTTGTTCGTATTGCTGTATTTCAGGTTTAGGCAGAAAGGAAATTCCAGCAAATCGATTTATTCTCATTTCTCGCATTTATTATCTAAGACCTAAATAATACAATTCCTGTGCACGGGCAAAGCCGGCTTCTTGAACAGTCTTGGAATTGGAAGCCAAAGTTTCTAAAATGTGTAACATTGATATGAATAATTCATTGTCCTGTAAGTTAAGAATATTCACCCTTATTCCGAGTGGCGTTTTACTTTCACGACGTTTGTCGTTATTGGAGGCGTTTCATTTTGGAAGACTTATTCCCTAACTTCATACAAGGAAGACCGAACCTCCGTTTCAAAGACCAAGCCATCGCGGATGCCAGAGCGCTTGGTCTGGACAACTGGAAGCAGCGTGCCCGGGATCGTAGAGGATGGAAGGCTGCAGTGTCTCAGGCAGAGACTCTTCACGGGTCGGGAGCCCGATAAGTAAGTATTCCCTAACTTCCACGACAGGGTACGACGTCGTCGGTAAGTAGTTCACATTCCACATACGATCCAAACGAGCTAATCAGTGCTGACAGATAAATTGTTGTTGGTTGTATCAGTGTTTTATTGTTTATCTTTTTCGAAAGAAATTCTCAGTTTAATTATTTTCGGATTCCATAATGTTTTTTAAAATGTAAGGAAATCTTCATTGGACGAAATAAAAGGTAAGCTCGTGGAAAGTACCTACATGGTCGCCGTCTGTGCAGGCGATATAATTTGCTGCGACTGCGAGATTCTTCACTGAGGGTAGCTACCAGAATGGTGTAGGAAAACATTTTAATTAAGGACATTTTATAAAAAATGTTTTAAAGTGATGCTCACAAAAACTTTCTGCCAATCTTTTCCATTTCTTGATGGTGGTCTAGGCTGGGTCATCATTTAAGACTCCTTTTAAAATCCCTTTGCCAATTAATTAAACTCCATTAAATTGTTTCTGGTTTGGTACTTATAACCCTTGAAAAGAATCTTATTAATTGAATAAAATAACAATTCAAGAAGTTCCATTTTCAGTCGATTTTCATTACTTGGCGTTTTTCTTGTCGTTTTGTGGCGTTCAACGCCTTACGGCAGTGAAGTTCCTCACATGACGTTCGTCGTACGCCAATAGGTTCCACATGCCGTTCAGTGACAAATGGCGTTCAACGACTCAAAAACGCCAGTCGTAATTCCAAATTCAAATTAGCGTTTCATAAATCGTCGTAAACGCCACTCGGAATAAGGGTGATTATCTAGGCAATACGATTTCTGAAAAAAAAAAAAAAAATGTTGTGTACCACAGAGCATTACAATAAAAACTGTTTATCTATTTAACTATTCTGCACTACGAAGTGTGCACGGGCTACGCCAGTTTTCTTAAAAAAAAATGCTCACGACACGTGTAGCAAGCACGAAAACCTATGAAATCCGCAATGATTTTGATGCGGGCGAGAAATGTCATTTTGTTCGGGAAAAACTCGTTTTTAACGATACAGTGAAACGCAATAAGGACAATCAGTTCGAACTTCTATAAGGCAGACATTAGGCGATTTTAAGACTAAAATAGGCAAGTATAATTTTTTCAAATCTCAATAGGTAAAATGGCTGTATCCGGATAAAAAAACCGTAAGACCAATTAACCACACCTCAACAAATACTGTGAGAAAGTATGACGTCGAAAAGTTGCCTCGTGATTACTCCTATCATAGCAACAACTAGTCCAAAGACCAGTACCAACATTGCCAGACAGAATCATTAATGCACCCACTGATGTACTGGGTCTTACTCGACATTCGTGGCCATTGGCCACATTGGCCAGATCAATGTTTTAGGAAAGGAAAGATCACCGTCAAACAAATTTGCACACTTAGACCGATCGTGGAAAAAAACCCAAAAGAGATCTTGCCAAAGTTATCCAAGAAGTAGGAAGTAGAGTGATTGACTGACTTTTTCTCAGGCAGATCTAATTGCAACATTGAGACTTTCTTAGCCAAGTTCTAGGCTGTCAATATTTTAAGTTGCTTTTCTAGCAATTGGCATGGATTTCATGAGTTCTAGGCTATAGAAAAAAATACAAGAAAAGGAATATTTAAAAGAGTTTAAAATTATTTTAAACGCTCTTATGTCCCACGTTGGGCGCCATTTAAAAAAAAAACACATTTTTTTAAATAAATAAGGCATTGAAACTATAAATCATACTATCTTTTATTGCTTATAACTAATTGAAATTTACGACAAAATGTATACACATAAATATGTACAGTCCTTACAAACTTTATTTTGGTTATATTTATACTTACATAGTATATGAGCGTCTAGTCTAAATCATAAAACTTAAACTATGAATAGAGGTATATTAAAATTAAGTGTACGTGTACGTAGTGTTTTTTATATAGACTATTTTGAATGCAGTTATGTATCTTAAACTAATGATGATTGAAATGAAATTATGTATTTTAAGTATACAATATCTGTGTTTAAACAGTTTTATAATAATCAATTTTCTGATTTGTATTTCCAAATTAAGGCTTGCATTGTTATTCGTTTTGATTTCATTTTATTTATTTTACAAAAAAAAAATCGTCCAATAAAATATCGCTAATCATCTGCCAGAGAAGAGAAATATATATTTAAATAATAAAGTAGAATAATAAACAAAAAAAAAACTCCTATAACATATAATTCTATTTAAATAATGGCACTTGAGTTAAATTTTGTAAATTTTGACAAAATTAAAATACTTTGTTTTTTTTCGTTTGCTAAATCTCCAATAGGCACAGTTCGAACTTTGAGTTTTGCTCTTTTTTTTTTTTTTTGAAATTTAAAGCGCAGTAAATTACATAAGGCACACATGCAAATAGGATATTAAGCATGGTTAAAACAAAAACAACATAATTCTACATAATATAAGCTTTAAACTTTTTTTATTTCTTTGTATTCAAAATCGTATTATGTATTTACATTTGCAAATTTGTTAGTTGCTTATACTTTACTTTTAACAACGTTCACCACATAAGTAATCTGTGGTTGTACATATAATAATTCTGCTTAGTTGTTATATTTAGTTTAGTTATAAATGAATTATAATTTAATCTTACAAACGAATATGTAATTTCCGGATTACACCATATCTTGTTTTTAAGTAATTTACACTCTTGTTACGCACATAACATGGATTTGATTAAGTCATACGTTAAAATAACAACGTACAATCGACTTATGCCGTTTTTGTTGTTTTATTCAAAACCAAAACGACACTAGACACATACTTCGTCGTACTGTAATCTGAATTTTTCATCAGAGGAAGCTAATTTGTGTAGAGTCTTTTTAATACGTAACGCTGGCAAACGAACGTTTGCGTTTTGATGCCAACACTCTTTCATTAGTTTTGACATGCCGGCAAGTAGCTGTAAATAAAAAAACACGTTTCACATAATAAGGTTGTTATTCACTCATTATAAATATTGGGAATAAAAAAAATGCTGGTGCGGAAATTGCACCTAGAATTCTGTAGCATACATTTATTATTTTGGGAAAACATTTACGAAGCGGAATTAATCGACAGAAAATCTAATCAAAATCTCTATAGACAACACCCGCTCAGAGCAGATATGAGTAGCAAATTTTTCGTTGCTCTCTATGTGCTGGGCTTCGACAACACAAACAAATTCTATGGCAAAGACGAAGCGGAAGTCCATTTTTGTCGTCCTCACTCTATCAACGCAAATATCAAATGAGGATTTCTTAAAGTGTATTTTCTGTGCATTTTTTGTGCCATTTATCAAGGTCATATTGGTGAGCCACACATGACTTCCTATAATTCGTGTCGAGCGAGATGTGTTTGATCATTGACTTATTATATATGGACTGCTAGTGAAATGTCAGTTCATACAAATTTTGCCCAGAAAATGACGCCAACATAAACTAGCGCTCTTGGTTCGGAGCGAAAAATAAGTGAAACAAAATAACGAACCATCTTGGATTTCTCCATAGAATGCTAGAGGCACCTATTGGGCGTGAGAGAATTTATGAGGTAAACCATTTAAAATTCAAATTGTTGCGTCACTGTTTAAAGTAGATGGCATTGGAAAACGAAGCCAATGATCACAACCATCTTTGATTTCTCCATAGAATGCTAGAGACACCTATTGGGCGTTAGTGGATTTGGCAAGTAAAACGGTTGAAATTCAAATTGTTGCGGAATTGTTAACAATAGATGCCACTTCAAAAAAGGGTGAATTTCCAAATTATTCCGCTCCGAACCAAGAGGGCTAGTGGTTATGTTGGAACCAACGCGAAGACGTCTACTAGCAGTCCATATATAATAAGTCAATGTGTTTGATTTTCAGGATAGTTGAGAAAAGAAGGGTAGATTACACCGAAAATCCCTTCTCTCTTCTACTCACTTAAAATCGACCTGTCTCACCCGATACGACTTTCCCCGAGAAGACATTCTGCAGAGAATATCGCTGCTGTGGCTGAAGATCTCACAGAAGACAAGACAAACCTTACTGGTTTGTGGACAGGAGTATCGACCAGACTACGTGCCACGCAATTGTGCATCAATATACTCGGCGGTCTTTACAGCTATTTTTCAAAATAAATTTCCCCGACTTTCCCTGATTCTCCCTGACCAATTTTCAAGTTTTCCCTGACCAACATTTTTACATTTAAGCCCAGTTCCAGGGGTCTGTTGAAGAAAACCAAAGGGAGAGGGGGAGTTTAGTCAGTAAGAGTCTGACACACCAACAAAATTTAAATTTCTTGATGGTGCATGCAGCATTCTTAGCCATCTCTAAAGGAAAAAAAGTATACTGCTCGCGCTTAATTTTAGCGAGCGCTTTTCTCTCCACTAATGCTCGCTAAATTCGTTGTACAGGATGGGACGCGCGCCCATATATTATTGCCACAGTATTTTGATTTTTGTATTTTTAACTTTCTCGTATACGTAGTAAGAGAAAGATATTGTTTTCGTACAAAATTTCGAACTAGAGATTTTGATCAATTCTGATACATATTACGATGATAGGGGAACTCAAAAAAGTCTCGCAATTCTGTCCGTCCGTATGTCTGTGTGTCCCACCCCTGGGGAATCTAAACGTTAGGACAGATTTGTTACAAACTTCGTATTTAGAGTTTTTGGGCTTCCCGCTAGGAGGCGTTTTTTTTCATGCTAGCCCTAATATTAACGGTACTTCCCATATAAAAATTTTACGAAATATGTATTAAACAATTTAGATTTTTTCAAAAACGGATCTAACGATTTGAACCAAATATGATAGTTAAGTTAATATAGGCATGCTTAACATGTCTGCATACCCAGTTTTTCGCTAAAAAGTCCAGCAACTGCAGTTTTCGTTGTCATTTGAAAACTGTCATTTGAAAGTAGGTAAGTAATAAAGTGTTGTAGTTAATTCGTATGTGTATGTAGTATTGTATTACTTTTTATTTAATTAACAAGGCTTCCGTTACTAAACCTGAGTATCACACATCTTAAGTGGGAAATATTTTAAACGTAAAATTTGCTGAAATGACTCTGAGATTCTGCGAGATTCGCAATAAACGAGAAAGTTTCGTTCGTCGTGCACATTTTTTTTACTTTTTTCCTAATCACATATTCATCGATTTTCAAGTATTCCATGAAATAGTCAATTGAGAATTTGTTTTGTGGTACCAGACAATTCTTTCGCGAGCTAAATCAGTGGAGTTGGCCGAGTATAACAAAATTGTACGTAGTATGTATAACACACAATTAGGGGTATCGTGAATAAATTCCGATGGAAATATTTCCCTTGTCAGCAATGTAAATCAGACTGCTGAATGGGAAACATTCCGGGGGAAATATTATTCGCGATAGGGGTGAATATTGTTATACAGAACTGACTTTAAGTGTGTCCCATCTATATGAAAGTAAGAATTTAGCGTGCGGAACAGGATACTGCTTTGCTAAACTGCCTCGCTAAAGGCGCGAGCAGGATACTGGGCTATTGGGGAACATTACACTTACGCGTTCCCAACAACTCTGTCAGGGTGTAGGTTTTGTCAGTCTGCAGCGGCATAGCTATTTGTGAACAGTCTCATTAGTCGTGGCATACATGAAGGGTTTCTGATAGTCACTGGTCTTATTCGATACTCTGTCGGATGCAGGACTGATCGTGAAAAATTTGGAGATCGGTAAAGATTCTGGCGGGTTCTTGTATTTGAAATTTTCGATCAAATTCTTTTAAAAAGTATTTCATTGCTTAGTTACAAGTTACAACAGGTTAGTGATACGAGTCAATGTTTTCTGTTTAGAAATCCAAAATACCAGCGACATTTCGTAAGTCCGTTACAAAAAAAGGGAACACGTATGCTGTGCTTTCCAACTACCAAAGATGTCCTCCTTTCCTATTTTAGCGTTAAAAGCACCTAATAACGGTTTCAACATCGTATAAAGTTAACAAACTGTTTTCAAGTCTAGTCCCTATTTACACAGACAACAAATTATAATGTACCTACAGCTACAATTATCTGAAAACAAAAATAATTCGATTAAATCTTCTGGTAACCTACCGGATCCGAACTCCATCGGTTGGGTATCGATGGTCGATAATTGTCGCTACAAACGACCTTCTTCATATCTTCAAAACTCGGATCTGATGGTACAACATCATAGTATGGTACTTTATATTCCTCAGCGATGCCACAAGATATTGTTCTTCTGCACACCTCCCATAAAACTAGACCCAATGCATAAATATCCGCCCGTCGAAGTGCTTCAAAGCAGTGCATGTTTATGCTATAAAAACGCATGTTTTAGTTAGTTTAACTTTGATTTGACAAACTTACCTCTCTTCAAGAACTTCTGGTGCCATGTAACGTTTAGTTCCCACTTTTGGATTGTTGCCAAGGTCCAGTTTGCCGGTGACATGTGAATGGGTGACTGCTAACCCAAAGTCAGCTATCACACAGGTTCCATTCGGTTTTACTAAGATATTCTTCGACTTCAAATCACGATGTGCAATACCCGGTTTACCCTTAAATATTACTCGTTCGTAAGTGCAATCTTGGTGGATAAACATATTTTTTTGTTTAGAAAACTTACCTCTTTTCCAAAAATTTCTGTGTGCAAGTGGACCAGACCGTTTGCGATAGACAAACATATCAAAATCATATCGTTGTGACTGAGGGCATTTCTATTCAAGTGATCAAACAATGATCCGTGTGGATAATAGTGTGTTAACAACCATAATTGAGTGCATGAGTTTCGTGATATCATATCAGATCCTATGTATCCAAGAATGTTTCCGTGTCGCAGCAGTACCGTACTGGAATAAAATAATTAATAAGGTAAATTCAATGTTGAAACTTAAGAGCGAAGAGCGTACCTGTAGATTTCCGTTTCCCTTTTCCAGGATTCTTCGTCGCGACTGAAGAATATTTTCACAGCAATACTCTCACCATGCCAAATGCCACGCCAAACCTCGCCGTATTTTCCACGCCCAATGCAATCCACCAAAGTGATTTGTTTTGCTAAGGTCCTTTGCACCAACAAGGGAAGACCACTTCCAGAGCCCGAAGTTACGGAATGTTGAAAGTATTCCTAATAAATAAAAATCAATAGTTTTGTTTAACCTATTGCTACGTTAAAAGAGACAAAACAAATGGCGTTAAAACTTGACGGTGTAACGATAACGGTTGGCACAATATGTACCCTAGATACTACAGATACAATGTTGGAAATTTCCATCAGATTACACTCTGCCTTCCAAAGAATACGATAGTAGACACACAGTTGCAGCTAAGAATTTGAAAAGGACATTTCTATACAGTGTTAAAAGAGCAGACAGCCAATGATGCGCTGTAACGCATTATTTGAAGCATTTTTTCGAAAACAACGTTTAGCTATTTTAATAGACATATTCAGATGCGAACAGAATGAAAAAGTCTACTAAATTTGGCAGCCATGCAGACTTTGATAGGTGGCCCGATCTGACGTTTTTATCGGCGATTCAGACTGACCGCTTCGGACGAAATGACCAATCAATCATATCTGGAGGTGAGCGACAAGACTGATTTCAACCAACAAACTAAACGGGTATTTTCTTTTTCTTGTAATCCGACAGGTATGCAACGCAAGTATTTCAGAAAACCATTAGTTAATAATTTCATTACTTAAATGAAGACGTTTTGTAGGGGTAAAGTAAAGTCAACATACAATTAAAAATTACCTTGAGTGTACTATCGCCAGCACTAGTTGCCCTCAACACATCGTCACTAACCAAATACGATTCGGGGTCCTGTTTGTTTCTTGATGCATTTAAGCTTTTCTGATGTTGCCGTCGTAAATACAAAATCACAGCTAACCCAAGCACGAAAACTACACAAACCAATCCCATTATGCCAACGGATAGCTTGACCACACCATTTCCCACTGTATTCATTCGCGCTACTTCAGCTGAAAATATTTGGATTAACAATGTCGTTTTATTCAGTGGTGTGAACACAATCACTCACTTTGAACAATAGGAGGCAGTTCTGGAAAATCTCCTCCATTGCAATAGTCACCCGAACAGCACATAACATTTATTTGCACTACAGCATGTCGTTTTCTGGGTCCTAGATTATTTAGTGTATTCTGATTGCAAATCAATGGTAATTGTTCTGGAGATGTTGTACAACCACGTGAAACATTTTCTTCGCCGTATGCATTACGAGTTCTTGATTTCCAACACTGAAAACAAAAATTAATCTCCTAGTGTTGAATTACTGGATGGAGTTTACTACTTACTTGTATAGCGTTCTGGCACATGTGAGCATCATGGGTAGCATTCGTGCAGGGTGACTCGCAAGAGTAGCACTTATATCTGTACACAAACAAAATAAGGGATAATATTAATATTAAAACAAGCATTTTTTTGACAAATTCACTGGGCATGCAAAAATCAAATGTCATGTTGCGAAAAAAATAATACATAATGTGTTTCAAAAATAAGAGAAGAAAACAAGGACAAAACGAAGCGGCACACCACAAAAAAGCATCTTCACCAATCACGATCGATTCCCATCGAACACGACTTTTACCTTCTTCTCATTCTTCTTTTAGATTTTGAATGCCTCCTATGGGTAGCATATGCAGGGGAATATATATTGGGAGGCGTTAAGTAATATAAAATATATAATGGAGTTGTAGGTATAACTAAAGGATTTTACATTTTTACCAAAGCCATAAATGTTCGCTCAATCACAATGTAATCACAGTTAAAGTAGATTATAAATTTCAATAGTTTAATCATTTTAGTCAATGTAGGCCGCAGTTGTTTACAATAATAGCCCGTATGCCCACGAGTTATCAGAAGAAATATCAAACTTGGTAGAAGCTGGAACTGGTGCCTAATTTGAAGTTATTCGGGTTGTTATTCGTAGCCTAGCCCGATTTTTTGACGGCTAACTATGTATCTGTTAAGAGAAACGTATGGGGTATTAAACCGAATTATCGGTCTTTATTTCGGTGTTTTCTTTAACTTGACGGGTAATGGTTACTTGGGACTCACTCGAGCATAGCCTACCCTGTAAGGATAAGGAGGACATTGCAAATAATGCTGATGATCTATGAAATAAAGTGGACTACAAAATTCAAACCGGTCAACTGCGGTCATACCAAGTGCAAATACGTTTTTTTTATTTTTTTTTTTTTTTGAGGGATTAATTATCAAATAATTTTACCTTGCTGCGAGAAGTAAGTATTTCTGTACCTTGCAGTCTATGGTATGTATAATGTTGCCCTATTGTTAATTTACATACGTAGTTTCAAATATTAGGTACATACATTTTGTCTAAAATGTCATTATTAGCATTCCAGTTCGAAATTGTGTGATCACATTGAATTGAACAAACATTTAATACACATTTTTAAAAAAATTACTACTAAACACATACCTCGGATGCTTCTGTATTGAGTTTTGTAGTGGAAATTCTCGGCCATTTGAGTGGCTCACTTCAAGTTCCATATTTTCATGAGTCTCCTCTAATAGCCGCCCATTTATTTCGCCTGAAATTTATCACCAAAAACAAGTTACTTTTAAAACGTATACGATAGCTATTTTCAGTCATAACATTGATAAGCACTAGCACATAGAACTTTATTTTTATTAAATATACAGTTCCGATTTCGGTATTTATTAACAAAAATATTTATACAATCAGCAGCTGGTGTTATGTCGTCTATAAAAATGCCACCCGATTTTCTGCATCAATAATTTATCGAAAGCACAAAATGTATACACCCATGAGACCACCAAATATTGCAGAATAAAATAAATTAAACAGATTTTGGAAATTCGACTAACCTTTGACGATATTTTGAGTGAAAATAGAAATCAAAAGTATTATAAATACAATGGCAGCCATTGTAGTAAGCTATCAAAAATCAAACCAAAATAATCAGCAATATGTTCCCGATTTGTTTTTGTGGATGGGCAGTAACGAGGGAGTGCATTCAGTCCGAGAAGTAAGGACTTGTTCAGAAAATAGATATTTCCAAATTGAGTCAAATGTGATATTATTGGATTTTTAGAAATGTTCATTGGATCCTTCTTTATTTCTGTCTATATAATGAATATACGGACATAACATCAATCTATTTGTTCTTTGGTTATTTTTTAGTACTTTCGAAGTAATAAGTAGATATGTATGCTCTAGGCTATCAAAATATAAGGATTTTCTTGCTTTGAAATAAAGAAATATTTGATTTGAATATTGAGACATTGCCGATATTTTGAAAGCTCTATACGGATGAAATATACAGTTTAATTTATATAAATTCAAACCTTATCCTTTTCACCCATGTAATGGTCATTTTCGGCGAACATCTTTGTGCCACGTACTTGTAGAAGTGCAGCTGACAAGTGCAATGCTCATGAGCCAAAAGTCGACCCGTTGGTAATCAGCATTTTTTTTTTTTTTCTTTCTTCATGTCCTAAACTCATGTGCAAAACAACCTGCATATTTTTTTTTTGCAACTTGTCGCGTGATAAACCCGCAACTCCATCTCTCGTGTGAGCGCTTCGGGATGTTGGCACTTCAGGGGGTCAATCATACGACAGGGCACGGGATGCTGGCAGGCGAATGCTAAGTTGCTCTGCCCGCAAGAGACCCGCTAAGCCACTCACTATGCTTGTATGTATATAATGCCCTATTCATGCACATGCAAAAATAGCTAGGCAAAGGGCTACACGCCTAAGCGTGGGATGTGCGGAACTGTTAGCGGGAGCAGATCTGAAGCCAGCAATATGAAAGCGGAGTCAGTTGATTTTTGGAAGCGAGACGGTTTGGACACCAAGCGAGTGGTTGCTCCGATTTGAGCAATTTTTTTTTTTGTTTCGTCGCGGCGAGGTTTTAATAAGTGTTAAAACTACCTGAGACTACCGAAAAAGAAAAGACCAATACCATCGGGAAACAAATTGAGTGAAGTGTTCCACTGAGTTATTTTTTTTTACTTTGCCAAGCACCAACCAAACAAACCGCTGGCAATCAGTGACCAAAAACTAAAGAACAAAAAAAAAAAAAACTAAATCCTCCCCCCCTTACGATACATATGTTTCTCAGAACCAGAGAACAAAGAGGAAGCCGATAAAGTTTAAATTAAACATATAATCCGCCTCGCGACCAGACCCACGGGTCGATAGCAAATTTAGCTGTCTAACTCCGACGCCCTCCGCCAAGCAGCCCCAAGAAGAATTGTGTTTAAGGACACCCAAGTTGCTAGAATCCTCGCCGTTAAACCAAATCCTCTCCCCCGTTCTTACGATACATATGTTTCTCAGAACCAGAGAACAAAGAGGAAGCCGATAAAGTTTAAATTAAACATATAATCCGCCTCGCGACCAGACCCATGGGTCGATAGCAAATTTAGCTGTCTAAATCCGACGCCCTCCGCCAAGCAGCCCCAAGAAGAATTGTGTTTAAGGACACCCAAATTGCTAGAATCCTCGGCGTTAAACCACTTCCACCCCCCTGGCCCTAATCTACCACGAGATGTCGCAATCAACAAGATAGTGCAGTTCTGTGTTTTATGTGTGTTTTGTCTGTTTGTCTCATATTAAATTCCATATTTTCTTATTGCTTAAACTAATAATACTTAATCAAAAGGAATTACAAATAATTAATAAAACATAGAGAACAAAAAATATACAGTTTTAGAGAAAAAAAAAAAGGATAAAAATTATAAAATTTCAAATAAATCTAAATTTCTTATTCACTGTGAAAGTGCATCGTTTGGTCCAACCCTAAGAATTTGATAGCGATTTTTATTTACTATTAACTGCGTGTGTGTGCTCGCGGTGGTAAACGACGGTGTGGGACGCATTATCCTCCCCACCCAACCTCTTTACATAAATTTGCAGCATCACCCATTGGACTCCTCTTCGACAGGCCTGACGACGTGGATCTCAGGGTAAGTTTTCTTGTACATGAACGCTCTTTAAATTCCTTTATCGCATTCACATGCAGTTCCTTCGGGCAGAAAATTTAACAAGACCAAACCGCGCATTTATTTTTTTTGCCTATAGTTTTTTTTGTTTCTCATTATATTTTTTTTGTTATTTTATTTAACCACATTTGAATTAAACCAACTATTAACTATTTAAGATTTACAAAAAAAAAAAAACAAAAAAAAAGAAAAAAAAAGGTTTATGAATTATCAAGAAATGTATCTAATCATCATATATTATGTTTTTCTCATTTCCTTTTGATACCCCTGTTAATTATGCTATACCATTCACGGAATAAATAGAGTAATGTTAGCTTAAATATATAAAAACGAGTCTCATTTCGAAGGAATGGTTTGGTGGTTCGAAATAAAGAAAGCATAGGGCTTTCTTTAGGGTGTCAGCGTAAATTTCAGCGGTTCTGGCACAAGGCAGGGTGGGTATAGACCCGCTAAGAGGACGATCAGCAGTTCCTCTCCTGGCAATGTTAGACCCCCTTAGATCACCTCCACCTGATGATTTCTATCCTTCCATTTATTTTTCCCGCCTTCAGTAGACGGTTTACCCAACCATTTTATTTTTTTTTTGATTTTTTTTTTCCTCCCTTCACTTCGGTTTATATCTAACGCATGCAATATTTTTGTGTAGCGGTGACCTACTTTGGTTCTTCGGTGCAAGAATCCACCCTCCGACGAGCTAACGCTGAGTCCAGCAAGGCATGCACCCGCGCCTGAATTGCCAAATAATCCTTTCCATCCATTCCCTTCCTCCACTCCGAACCTTATCACTCTTCTCCTCAACATTTTATACCAACTACCCTCGATCGCATCCCCTATTAAAATTCTCCACTACATAAATGGCGCCCAACGTGGGGCCCGCAAATTTTGCGGGTCTATCTCATAGTAACACTTTTTTCAATAGACCTTTTTTTTTGACTTGTTTTTCTCTTTTCGCTTAACCAATAAATGTTATTCATTTAACCACATGTAGCCCGATAATCAAATCAAACTCCACGGAAATGCGTTAATTAAACCAAAAAAAAAAACGGTGGTTTAGAACGACCAAAGTCAATGTTTTGATCCTTCGGAACACATTTCACATATATAGCCAATAGTTTCCATTTATTAGTTATCTTGGAAGTGCGTTGCATTGAGAACTTCATGCTTGGTGCAGCGACCACGGTGACACAATACAAATCAATACATTCACTAATTTTATTTTTCGTAATTAACTTGTCTTTCATCTCTTCCTAACATTGCCACGCGTTAATTTGGACCACTAGTAAGCCAACCATCGAAATGAGACCATTATCCATGAATACAGAATATAACATACCTACTTTGATAACTATTAAAAATTAAAATAGTAAATAAAATCAGACATAAACCCTATACAAAAAAAAAAAAAACACAAGAACTACCTATTTTGTCTTAATACGCACATATTTAAAAATCCCCCTACTACCTCAATTGCGGCCATGGCAGTTTTGCACAGTCCGGAGCAATTACCTCCGCTCACAGAAGAGCAACCGGAAATCACGTGTACTATATGCCAAGAGTTATTCTCTCTTCAGTCTGAAACGTCTAAGACGTCTTGCGGGCATATATTTCACCAAGTCTGTTTAAAAGACTGGCTCAAGGATTCAGAATCCTGTCCAATTTGCCGGCAAAATATCCTAGCCCTAGAGGAGGCCAACCTCGAACGTCTACCTCGAACCGGTGAACGTAGCAAAGGCGCCGTGCCCAAAGGTCATCGCCCCAATACCCGGTCAATCACCGCCCAGCAGAATGCAGTCGATTGGAGCCTGCGAGATTCTAGCATTATCGACAGTAGGGTCTCCTCTGGTCAAAAAAGCCTTTCCACTCAGTCAGAAGTGGGTATACCTACTGCTCTCAATAGCCAGATGCCACCAAAATCACGGGCGAATTTGTCTCGTCAGCTGAACAATGCTTCTCAGCCCTCCGAAGATACTCTTCGCAAGATTGTCCGCGAGGAAATGGAGGAAGATAGGCGTAAAAACGTGGCAGATATCAATCAGACTATTGAAACTATGTTTCAACGATTCCTTAACCTTCATTCCCAACCGGTGAATACAGCCCCTCCAAATAGCCCTATGACAGATCACACGAACTGGACCCATGCGAATTTACCATCGGCACCCCCGGGTTCTCACCCTGATACGAGTAGGCCCGTAAATAATACAGCGCACCAAAGTTTTTCTCCAAGTCCCGATAAAATTTCCAGCATCATATCGAACTGGAATGTACGCTTTGATGGCACAAGTGACGGGATGAGGGTGGAAGAATTTATCTATAGGATACAGGCTCTGACACGCCATACTTTAAATGGAGACTTCTCCTCGCTTTGTAGGAATTTGCATACTATTTTTACGGGTAAGGCGAAAGAATGGTACTGGCGCTACCACCGACGACAACAGTCCATTGAGTGGGTTGCTCTAAGCGAAGCCTTGCGTTTCCAGTACTCGGACCCTCGAACCGATTTCGATGTCATTGAAATGATCAGGAATAGGAAACAGCGGGATAGGGAGTCGTTTGACGATTACCACGACGCGGTTACCTCTTTATCTGATAGGTTAGCTGAGCCTTTGTCTGATAGACAGTTTCTAGAAACTGTTATGCGTAACCTGAAACCGGATCTTAGGCATGAACTCCTTCATCTTAGTATATCTTCCATATCAGAGTTACGCCGAGCATGCCATCGTCATGAAAATTTTATACACGAGATGAATAGAGGATCTTTCAGTCGGAACGCTCAGCAACGTAAATTCGTATCCGAAGTTGCCTCAGCGCCTCCATTAGAGGAAGACGTATCTGCAATGAGTATTCCAAAGAAGATTTTCATTTGTTGGAACTGTGATGCAGTAGGTCACTCTTATATCGATTGCCTCGAACAGAAAAGAGTATTTTGCTATGGTTGTGGTGCCATAAATACCTACAAACCTCAATGTCTCAAATGTTCCTCTCAGTTAAACTTCAAAGTGGATGTGGCCACCAACACCAGGTCACATCCTCAACCCCGGAACTAAATGATAAAGATATACAAACCGAAAACCAGATTAGCTATCCACCTACCAATGATACTCAAATGAGAAAAACTGTTGGCATCGACCCTTCGAAACCGTTTCACCAAAGACTGAGTGAATATAATCAGATTAAATCGAAAATATTTTCTTTTGGAAGTATCTCTTTAGTTACTCGTAAAACCAAAAGATCAACGATCCGTTTGCGAACCTATTGGAAAAATGTTCGAAAGTCAAGAAAATTTCTACTCAACGCTGCCCTTAGTGGAAACACTACAGATATTCGACCTTATGCCGAAGTACAAATATTAGGGAGAACCGTAAGTGGCCTGCTCGATTCTGGAGCTTCAATTAGCTGCCTTGGAGCAAGGGCTGCCGAGGAAATTTTGTTGTCAGGAGTAAAACTGCAGAAATATCACGCGTTCGTTAAAACGGCTGAGGGTAGATTACAAACGGTGCGAGGTAGCATTAGGGTGGACGTGACTTTTCGAAATGTAACCAAGCCTTTAGATATATATATCGTTCCTTCACTTAGCCAGAATTTATACCTCGGTGTCGATTTTTGGAGAAGTTTTAACCTCGCACCGGGTATAATCGGGGAGCTGGACATCTCACCTCCATATGGGCCCGTGCATGAGCTAACTCCGTACCAACAGGACCAGCTCAGAGGCCTGATCTCCCTTCTCCCGTCTTTCGACGAAATCGGCCTAGGAAGGACGAATTTGCTCGAGCACAGTATTGATGTCGGACCTACTCGTCCGATTAAGCAGCGACACTACCCTGTGTCACCTGCAGTGGAGTCACTTATGTTTGCCGAGATAGACCGAATGCTTGCCCTAGGGGTCATTGAGGAATCTAACAGTTCTTGGAGCTCTCCGGTGGTCCTCATCCGAAAGCCCGGAAAAGTTAGATTCTGCATTGACTTCCGAAAGGTAAACGAATTCACCGTAAAAGATGCCTATCCACTTCCACACATTGATGGCATTTTAAGTCGTTTGCCACGCGCTGAATTCATCTCTAGCATAGATTTGAAGGATGCGTTTTGGCAAATCCCGCTCGAGATGGGTTCGCGCGACAAAACTGCATTCACAGTTCCGAATCGTCCACTGTATCAGTATACAGTGATGCCATTCGGACTGTGTAATGCTCCGCAGACAATGTGTAGGTTGATGGATAAGGTTATCCCATGCCATCTTCGGGAAATGGTATTTGTCTATCTCGACGACTTGTTGGTGATCTCAAAAGATTTCGATTCGCACATGAGTGCACTGCAGGAGGTGTCGTTGCACCTCAAAAAGGCAGGCCTGACCATAAACATACAGAAGAGCAAATTCTGTCTAAAGGCGGTAAAATATCTGGGCTACATTGTTGGTTATGGCTCAGTGCAAACGGATCCAGAGAAAATCAGTGCGATCGTGGACTTTCCTCCTCCCAAATCGGTACGCCAGCTCCGAAGATTTCTAGGTATGGCAGGATGGTACCGCAAATTCATTGTAAACTTTGCTTCCCTAACAACACCACTAACCAATTTACTTAAAAAGAGCAGATCCTTTAACTGGAACCCCGAAGCCCAAACCGCGTTTGACGACTTGAAAGCTAAACTTACCTCTGCCCCGGTGCTGATAACGCCCGATTTTGACCGCCCCTTCATTATCCAATGTGACGCCAGTCAATATGGTGTCGGAAGCGTCTTGGCACAGCTGGATGAAGGGGGAGTTGAGCAACCCATAGCTTACATGAGTCAGAAGCTTAACAAGGCCCAGAGAAATTATTCAGTCACCGAGCAGGAGTGTTTAGCAGCGGTTTTGTCGATCAAAAAGTTCCGGGCTTACATCGAAGGGCATGTATTTACGGTCATCACAGATCACGCCAGCCTCCAATGGCTGATGCGGCAGAAGGATCTGTCCGGTAGGTTAGCTAGATGGGCGTTAAAGCTTCAGGGATTTGATTTCAATATTAAACATCGCAAAGGCCTGAACAATGTGGTACCAGACTGTCTATCCCGAAGAGATGCTTCGGACATGAGTGCTCTAGAGGAGGTTGCTCCATTGATTGACCTTAACTCACCCCATTTTTCATCTGATGAGTATAAGTCCCTGAGAAACCAAGTCACAGCCAATCAATCCAGGCTCCCGGATCTCAAGTTGGTAGATGATTTCGTGTACAAGCGAACGGCACACTCAACGGGATCGCCAGACCCACAATCTGATTCCTGGAAACTGTGGGTACCTTCTGCCTTAGTCCAGGACATTCTGTATAATGCCCATAATCCACCAACTTCGGCTCACTGTGGAATAGGCAAGACCCTGGAGAAGCTGCGACGATATCTCTTTTGGCCAACCCTAGTTAAGGACGTGAGGAGGTATGTGTTGGCTTGTGAAACATGTAAGGCAACAAAAAGTCCGAATGTCATCTTAAGGCCTCCTATGGGCCAGCCAGTCAGATCGTCACGACCCTTTCAAAAGCTCTTTATAGATCTACTGGGCCCGTATCCGCGATCTAAGTCAGGAAATATTGGAATATTCATTGTCCTAGATCACCTGTCCAAGTACGTCTTCTTAAAAGCAGTAAAGAAGTTTACCACGAATCCTATAATTGAATTTCTAGAGAGGGATATTTTTCACGCATTTGGGGTTCCAGAGACCATTATCAGTGACAATGGATCCCAGTTTAAGTCTGGAGAGTTTGGGAGTTTTCTGGCTAAATATGGAGTTCGGCATATGTTCACTGCCATTCATTCCCCACAGTCTAACTCGTCTGAACGAGTCAATCGCTCCGTCATTGCTGCTATTCGCGCATTGATCAAAAATAAACAAAGTGAATGGGATATACACCTAAGCAGTATAGCCAGTTCGCTTAGAGCTACTTTTCATAGTTCCATAGGTTGTAGCCCATATTTAGTGCTTTTTGGGCAAAATATGATCCAGCATGGATCGGACTATGGATTGTTGAAGCAGCTCGATATGCTTAATGGTGAGGATGTCCCTTTGAATAGAAGTGATCTACTGGCGGGAGTGCGCGATACGGCTCAGCGGAATATTCAAACAGCCTTTCTCAAAAATGCCACGACATACAACACAAGGTCGAAGCTGGTCGAATTCAAAGTAGGAGATGAGGTTTATCGGCGAAATTTCGCTCAAAGTAACTTTGAAAAGGGATTCAATGCTAAGCTGGCACCCTCATTCCTCAAAGCTCGAATCAAAGAGAAACAAGGATCGGCTTATTATGTATTAGAAGATCTATCAGGAAAAACTTTGGGAACATACCATGCCAAAGATATTCGTCGTTAATAGTGCCCCTTTTCAGCTTAGGATTCCGCTTTCCTCATGGGAACCCTCCACCTAAATCTGCGGTGTAATGGTCATTTTCGGCGAACATCTTTGTGCCACGTACTTGTAGAAGTGCAGCTGACAAGTGCAATGCTCATGAGCCAAAAGTCGACCCGTTGGTAATCAGCATTTTTTTTTTTTTTCTTTCTTCATATCCTAAACTCATGTGCAAAACAACCTGCATATTTTTTTTTTGCAACTTGTCGCGTGATAAACCCGCAACTCCATCTCTCGTGTGAGCGCTTCGGGATGTTGGCACTTCAGGGGGTCAATCATACGACAGGGCACGGGATGCTGGCAGGCGAATGCTAAGTTGCTCTGCCCGCAAGAGACCCGCTAAGCCACTCACTATGCTTGTATGTATATAATGCCCTATTCATGCACATGCAAAAATAGCTAGGCAAAGGGCTACACGCCTAAGCGTGGGATGTGCGGAACTGTTAGCGGGAGCAGATCTGAAGCCAGCAATATGAAAGCGGAGTCAGTTGATTTTTGGAAGCGAGACGGTTTGGACACCAAGCGAGTGGTTGCTCCGATTTGAGCAATTTTTTTTTTTGTTTCGTCGCGGCGAGGTTTTAATAAGTGTTAAAACTACCTGAGACTACCGAAAAAGAAAAGACCAATACCATCGGGAAACAAATTGAGTGAAGTGTTCCACTGAGTTATTTTTTTTTACTTTGCCAAGCACCAACCAAACAAACCGCTGGCAATCAGTGACCAAAAACTAAAGAACAAAAAAAAAAAAAACTAAATCCTCCCCCCCTTACGATACATATGTTTCTCAGAACCAGAGAACAAAGAGGAAGCCGATAAAGTTTAAATTAAACATATAATCCGCCTCGCGACCAGACCCACGGGTCGATAGCAAATTTAGCTGTCTAACTCCGACGCCCTCCGCCAAGCAGCCCCAAGAAGAATTGTGTTTAAGGACACCCAAGTTGCTAGAATCCTCGCCGTTAAACCAAATCCTCTCCCCCGTTCTTACGATACATATGTTTCTCAGAACCAGAGAACAAAGAGGAAGCCGATAAAGTTTAAATTAAACATATAATCCGCCTCGCGACCAGACCCATGGGTCGATAGCAAATTTAGCTGTCTAAATCCGACGCCCTCCGCCAAGCAGCCCCAAGAAGAATTGTGTTTAAGGACACCCAAATTGCTAGAATCCTCGGCGTTAAACCACTTCCACCCCCCTGGCCCTAATCTACCACGAGATGTCGCAATCAACAAGATAGTGCAGTTCTGTGTTTTATGTGTGTTTTGTCTGTTTGTCTCATATTAAATTCCATATTTTCTTATTGCTTAAACTAATAATACTTAATCAAAAGGAATTACAAATAATTAATAAAACATAGAGAACAAAAAATATACAGTTTTAGAGAAAAAAAAAAAGGATAAAAATTATAAAATTTCAAATAAATCTAAATTTCTTATTCACTGTGAAAGTGCATCGTTTGGTCCAACCCTAAGAATTTGATAGCGATTTTTATTTACTATTAACTGCGTGTGTGTGCTCGCGGTGGTAAACGACGGTGTGGGACGCATTATCCTCCCCACCCAACCTCTTTACATAAATTTGCAGCATCACCCATTGGACTCCTCTTCGACAGGCCTGACGACGTGGATCTCAGGGTAAGTTTTCTTGTACATGAACGCTCTTTAAATTCCTTTATCGCATTCACATGCAGTTCCTTCGGGCAGAAAATTTAACAAGACCAAACCGCGCATTTATTTTTTTTGCCTATAGTTTTTTTTGTTTCTCATTATATTTTTTTTGTTATTTTATTTAACCACATTTGAATTAAACCAACTATTAACTATTTAAGATTTACAAAAAAAAAAAACAAAAAAAAAGAAAAAAAAAGGTTTATGAATTATCAAGAAATGTATCTAATCATCATATATTATGTTTTTCTCATTTCCTTTTGATACCCCTGTTAATTATGCTATACCATTCACGGAATAAATAGAGTAATGTTAGCTTAAATATATAAAAACGAGTCTCATTTCGAAGGAATGGTTTGGTGGTTCGAAATAAAGAAAGCATAGGGCTTTCTTTAGGGTGTCAGCGTAAATTTCAGCGGTTCTGGCACAAGGCAGGGTGGGTATAGACCCGCTAAGAGGACGATCAGCAGTTCCTCTCCTGGCAATGTTAGACCCCCTTAGATCACCTCCACCTGATGATTTCTATCCTTCCATTTATTTTTCCCGCCTTCAGTAGACGGTTTACCCAACCATTTTATTTTTTTTTTGATTTTTTTTTTCCTCCCTTCACTTCGGTTTATATCTAACGCATGCAATATTTTTGTGTAGCGGTGACCTACTTTGGTTCTTCGGTGCAAGAATCCACCCTCCGACGAGCTAACGCTGAGTCCAGCAAGGCATGCACCCGCGCCTGAATTGCCAAATAATCCTTTCCATCCATTCCCTTCCTCCACTCCGAACCTTATCACTCTTCTCCTCAACATTTTATACCAACTACCCTCGATCGCATCCCCTATTAAAATTCTCCACTACACCCAGCATTTTGATATATGTTTTTTGCACAAATTTGATCAGTATAGGTAATACCTACTATGTACAAAAATATAACAACACAGATGTTTGTTTGGAGAACTTCGTAACTGATTTCAATTTTTGAAGATCCACAACAGTGTTATATAAAAGTTCGAAACCCTGAATACGATTTATAACTTGTTTTTAATAAGTGTTAAGGACCATTCACAAGTGTTTTTATTTTGGAAAATTGTTTGTAAATAAAATGTTGTTGTTCGTGTGTCTTAAAAGATAAGTTTCATTATAAACGGATATTATAATGAGTAACACATTGGGGTAAAAATATTTTTGCTACCTAATTATTAATTAAATAAAAAAAATTGAGTTTAATGTTTATAAATCTATTTCGTCAAACATTTCAAATATTCAACTGTAATATAAAGTACCATTCACATGGGAGCGAACGAACGAATTGACGAAATACGAACAAACCACTTTTTATGCATTTATAAACAGAAAATTGCACATTTAATTATTCCAAGAGGAAGATAATTAACTATCCCATCAAAATGTATTAAGAAAACAAGTTTAAAAATAGTTTAAATAACGAAATTTCGATTTCCAAACTTTTTGCCGCGAACGAAAACGCACTGGCGCGAATTGTCAATCTATTCGCAATCCACATCATTTAATTCGCGTTCCACAAAGTAGCGAATAAAAAATTCGTTCGAACTTAACCTTATTCCAAGAGGAATATTATCTTGGAATAATAAAATGTGCAATTTTCTGTTTAAATGCATAGAAATAGATTTATAAACATTAAACTCAATTTTTTTTATTTAATTAATAATTAGGTAGCACAAAATAGGTTTACCCCAATGTGTTTCTCGAAAACGCGAACAAACTTAACTAGTGGTCAATCTTAAACGCACGTCTTGTATTGGGTCGTATGAATAAAAACTAGCATTTGCTTTGAGTAAAAGGTGGTAGCAAAGTAAAAGCACTTAGCAAATGCTTTAAATCGGTATGAATAAAAACATACTTTGCTAAAGTAAGTTCGAAAATTCGAACAAAGCATTTACTTCACTGCATGTGTCCTTCCCTTGCAGTTTCTGTCAAAATTTGCGAGTGACAACTTTCATGTGGTTTATTTTTTGAATTTGAATTTAGAATTATTAAAACGATTTTTGAGTAAAAATTAACAAAAGCTAAAGTAATTTAATAAAAAGAGATTCACATAAATACAAAAAAAAGAGTTCAAACTATGGCCTGGGAACTGAATGATGAAGAAGAGTATTTGGAAGAGCTTAATGGTACGCATAAGTGCATAACCTACATAAATTCGATTAAAAATTATAATTGCTCTGTATTTCAGCTGACGATGAGGAATTTCCATCTACTTCTACCTCCAATAGTGACCAAAACGAGCTGCTATTCGTGCAAACGTTAGAAGCAGTAGGAAAGATTTTGCTTAACAAATCGCAAACCCCAAATATAAAGGTGTCAAAGAAAAGCGCTGCAAATAAAATGTGTCATTTGCTAATGGAAAAATGCACAATTTCATATACGCCGGATCAAATTATTAAGAAAGTGGCAAATTTAAAACAGCGAACGATGATTGAAGGTACTCTTTCTGTGGGCATTCGCAATTTTGATTGCAAAATCGGGAACCTTTGTTTAACTTGGCCGAACATACGTTCAATAATGCATCGTTCCCCATGGTGTTAGAGGATATCCTTCGTCACCCAAAAGAATCGCGCCAGCAATGTTTCTCTTTAATACGGTCTGAATATTTGAATTTCTCCATATACGCGCATCATGTACAGAGCCGCTCCACTTACAATTAACACTGGTGAATTTTTCATATCCGTCGCATGTTGCTTGTACGTTAAATGAAGCAACATTCTTACGATTAATATATTCATCGCCATGTATAGATGGTTTTTTTATTGCAATATGAGTGCAATCTATAGCTCCAATTGCAGCTGGAAACATGAATTGTGTTTGCCAAATCGCTTGATGTCGTTTCATTTCTTCTTCAGTTGTGGGAAATAGTATCCAATCATCGGCTTGTTGGACTATTTGTTGACACACATACCAATTAGTCAAAGAAACTGTTGATTGGTGAATGCCAAGATCCTCTCCGACACCAACCTAAATATTTTAATTTTTCACTAGTTAAACTATAAATTATGCAGAGGATTTTGAAATGTTTACCTGGAAGCCGGGATCTCCTATATACCTCAGGAAAGATTTCATTTTCTCGATATTTGAAAGAGCACCACCTCGTGTCTCCAGATTTTCCTCTAAAAAAGTATTAGCCAAGTAATCCACATTTTGACGCGTGAAACGATACAGTTGCTTAAAGTTGTTATCGTAACCAATTCTTCTTAACTTATACTGTTTTTTTTCACGAACGTTAACAACAGTAGGTAAAACAGGTGTAATGTGCCAACTTATTGCATCCATTTTTTTGTTTTTTTCACAAACAAAAATTAATTTAACTATTTCTAAAAAAATAACACCGAAAACTCACAAGGCTAGACTGTTTTTGTAGAAAACTGTGCGCGCAAAATATTTAGCAAATGCTCTGAGTCAACAAAATAGCAGACTCAGAATTTTCGTAGCAATTGCTTTTCTTCCATGTTTTATTCATACCAATCTGAGTAAAAGGTCGGTGGCGCCGCTTTTCGAAGATGTCAAAAGTTGGAGTTAACTCAAATCAGTTTTTATTCATACGAATCTTAGCAATTGCTTCGATTTTGACATTTAGTCTGAGTAAAAGCAATTGCTACGTTTTATTCATACGACCCATTGGTAAATTTCGAGCAGCACTGAAAAGAATTCGAAATTCGGTAAAGTGCCCCCGATTCCGAAAATAGAGCATTTTATTTGTCAATTGAACAGAAAAGTAATATGCTAGAAATTGTTGTTTTTGCCCAATCGAACATACTCCCAATTATACTCAAAGAAATTGTGACAGTTTAAACTGACACTGACACCTATCATTCTCTGTTCTTCGGCAAACAAAATAGAAAATACCCATTCTTTTATTTTTAAAACCTCTGTTCATAATGTACAAACTAAATAGATCTATAGCAAGACACTTAATTTTAACAAAACATTTTAAGAATCCATCCGTCTCGACATGGTCTCCACTCGCGACAGCTTTCAACTCGCCACCATACAAAAAAATTAATATAACACGCAATGATGTGGTAAGTTTCAAAGGGTCAACCTACTCAAAACTAATCACATCATCTTCCAGGGTTTATTCAATCTAACAGAATTAAAGTCCTTTGAAGGATTCTATCTGCTCAAGGACAATGTAGCAAATAAAACTGACTTCCTTATCGAAGAGGCTATCTCACAGAATCGTTCCAGAAAAATGGTATGTATTCGAATGATTTACCTCAAACGAAGCTAAACGTGATTTAATTAGGTTGAAATATTTGATGAGCTTTCTGATTCCCTCTGCAAAGTGGCCGACTTGGCGGAATTCATAAGGATTGCACATCCAAAGTCTAAGTATTCTCATGCGGCTGAAGAGGCTTGCATAAGCATAAGCGGCATTGTCGAGAGGTAAATCGACACGGACACATAATCGGAATTTAATATATAGTTTTTTATGTCTTCAGCTTGAACACCCACAAACCGATTTTTAAAGCTCTGCAGAGTGTAGTGGAGCATGGTGACATAATGCCAACAACAGGAATCGACCAACATGTTGCCAAACTTTTTCTGTTCGACTTTGAACAGTGCGGAATTCATTTGCCAGAATCAGAGCGACAGAAGGTAGTCCGCTTAAATGATTGCATTCTTCAGCTCGGGCAGAGATTCATGAATGGTGCTGTACATCCTACAGCTATATCAAAAAAGAATGTTCCTGATTCAGTGGCTCATTTGTATGTTCTATATATGCTAGGGGTTTGAATGATTAATAATTATCCCTTTCAGCTTCCCATCGGATAACGATAACATATATATCTCAGGTCTTTATACAAATGCGGCTAGTGCACAGGCGAGAGAAGCAGCCTACAGGCTTTTCTTACGTCCAATTAATAGCCAAGAAGAGCTGCTATCCGATCTCCTTGAATGTAGATACCAATTGGCAAGGACTTGTGGCTTCGAAACATATGCCCATCGAGCTCTTAATTCTAGCACAGTTGAACATCCAAATATGGTGAAGGAGTTTATCGATGAACTGTCTAATGATCTTCGACCACGTGCTGACGCTGACTTCAGAATAATGGAGAAAATGAAGGTTTGAATTTCGCAACATTTCACAAATTTTCGTCATTTCCACAATGTTTATTTTTTCAGAAAAAGGACTCTAATGATCCAATTACCAGCCTGGCCGCATGGGACACGCCATACTTCACATCGCTGGTGAAGAGTCAATGGCTTAATGCCAGCTCAAACGAGTTCCTGCCATATTTCAGCTTGGGCGGCTGCATGGAAGGTTTGGACAATTTAATGAAGTCCCTATATGGGGTCAGTTTGAAGAACACCGAAGTAGAGCCCGGTGAAGTTTGGAACAACGACATCTATAAGTTGTCTGTGGTCCATGAAACGGAAGGCATCCTGGGGTATATATATTGTGATTTCTTTGAACGTACAGGCAAACCCAACCAGGATTGCCATTTTACCATTCAGGGTGGAAAGAGACTACCTGATGGTAGCTACCAGCTGCCAATAGTGGTTGTGATGCTGAACTTAAGTCCAGCCCGATGGACTGGTCCGACACTTTTGTCTCCGTCGCGCGTTGATAACCTCTTCCATGAAATGGGACATGCGATGCACTCGATGTTGGGCCGCACCGAGTACCAGCATGTGACTGGAACTCGCTGCAGTACAGACTTTGCTGAAGTACCATCGGTTCTAATGGAGTACTTCGCCAGCGACCCGAGGGTTTGTATGCAATCAACCTTATATATAGAGTCCTAAGTAACTAAAATTGTTTGTAGGTTTTAAGAACATTCGCACGGCATTATCGGACGCATGAGCCCATGTCAGAGGACATGTTGCAACGGTTGTGTGCATCTAAAAACCTTTTTTCGGCTAGTGAAACCCAATTGCAGGTAATTTGACTTTTTTTCAATCATCCTCCTCACAAAGTGTGTGTCCCTTCTAGGTATTCTATTCAGCTCTCGATCAAGCATATCATTCGAACAAGGCACAAGGGCCAAACACAATGGACACATTAAAAGAAGTCCAAGCTAAGTATTACAGTCTACCATACGTAGAGGACACGGTTAGTTGAAATCTTTCTTTGCCTTTGGATTATTCCCTTATTCTCTTTGTAGGCTTGGCAGCATCGGTTCTCCCATTTGGTGGGCTACGGTGCCAAGTACTATTCCTACCTGATATCGAAAACTATAGCATCTTGGATATGGCAGACGTATTTCGAGGCGAATCCCTTTAATCGTGACTCTGGTGAGAAATACAGGCAGGAGGTGTTGTCACATGGTGGTGGTATACCCAGCAGGCAATTAGTGGCGAACTTTTTGAAGAGGGACGTGACGCCGAAAGTGCTTTCTCAGAGTTTAATTAATGAAATCGATGCAAATAATGAGAAAATCAAGGAGATGAGTAAACGAATTAACTCCTCCCTTGATCTGTGAAAAGGAATACGGGTATATTGCCAATTTCGATAGTTTTATATTAGACAGTGTAGTTATTGTTTAGTTTAATAGAGTTGTATATTGTTTTATTAAATTTTATTTATTCTGATATTCACACTTTTCGAATGGGGTATGTTTTTACCTTCTCAACTGGTTGGACGTTCATGTTGGCTGATCTCAAAAAGAAAAAGTAGAAGCACTTATTTGTAGTGCGATGACATCTGTAGAAGTTGAATTGAATTTTTTAAATTCCGATGGCTGGTACAGTTATCAATTTTAATTAAATTGAACTTAAAAAAATTATTCTTTAGAGACTACGTCTCTCTTTATTGAAGTCGCTTAATACTATGAGATACATTTTTGTTCTGTGGGTTATTTATAAGGAAGAAATGCATGGGTTGCATTTCTTAGCTATCATATCTGTTGGGAGGAATTATCTTTATGCCGCGGCATATTACAGTTTGATATCTTCTACTGAAATAACATTTGTGGCATCTTAGCTTATCTGTTGTATATGTGGGAGGAATTATCTGTATGCCGTAGCATATTGCAATTCGATATCTCGTGCTGAAATAACATTGGTTGTATCTTAACTTATCTGTTGTGTATGTGAGAGGAATGCCGTAGCATTTTACAATGTGCTCACTTAACATTAGTTGTATCTTAACTGTACCTATGGTTAAGGTATGGTTTCTTTGTGCAGGGTCACACATGCCTTTCCATGAAAGTCGTGTCAGGCGAGATAAGTCGATTTTAATGTCGTTTTCGATTGGTAATCCAGAATAGTGTTAATAAAACATCGATAGTTTAATCGATCAATCGATTGTTTTGAACTATCGGGACTATCGATAGTTTGGAAAAAATATCGATAGTCGTCCAGTTGATGCTTTTATGTTGTTGGGGAAAAAAATGTTTAGAAATTCGTCAACTGAGAATTGTCCTTGAGTGACAAAAAGAACTGAGCTAAAGTTCAGTTGATTCTTGAACGTACCCACGCAATTTTGCATGACTTCAGAGAGAAAGATTCGTTTTTCACAGTCAAGGCTAATGATGTAAAACAGTGAGACCACAAATCTCCATAAA